>CM053031.1:279173660-279491160 GCA_028564925.1 Lithobates sylvaticus
TAATGCCGTGTACACAAGACTAGACTTTTCGATGGAGTTTTACGACGGACTTCCGTCGAATCGAACTTGTCTACACACAATCACACCAAAGTCCGACAGATTTGACCGTGATGACGTACGACCGGACTAGAATAAGGAAGTTCATAGCCAGTAGCCAATAGTTGCCCTAGCGTCGGTTTTTGTCAGTCGGACTAGCATACAGACTAACGGATTTTTCGACCGGACTCGAGTCCATCAGGAAAGATTTGAAACATGTTCTAAATCTTTCGACAGAAAAGGTCCGCTGAAGGTCCGATGAAGCCCACACACGTCCCACACATTGTCCGACGGATTCAGTTTGGTCGAAAAGTCCGGTCGTGTGTACGCGGCATTAATGTAGTAGCCCCACAGATCTACCCATACAGCTCGCAGCCCTATAACAGATCCAAGGAATAGAAGGTAATCTGGCATCTATTGGCAGAAGTTTTAGGGCCCATTGATACAGGGCTGGAGCAAGGATTTTTGACACCCTAGGCGAAACCTCATTTTGCCGCCCCCCCCATTGGCCCCACCCCTGACTCCACCCCCTTTGCCCTGCCCGTGTATACCCCACCTTTTTAATGAAGTGCCCATCAAATGCAGCCCACCAGTGCCCATCAAATGCAGCCTTTACCAGCGGCCATCAATGCAGCCACACCAGCGGCCATCAATGCAGCCACACCAGTGCCCATCAATGCAGCCACACCAGCGGCCATCAATGCAGCCACACCAGTGCCCATCAATGCAGCCACATCAGCGGCCATCAATGCAGCCACACCAGTGCCCATCAATGCAGCCACATCAGCGGCCATCAATGCAGCCACACCAGTGCCCATCAATGCAGCCTTTACCAGCGGCCATCAATGCAGCCACACCAGTGCCCATCAATGCAGCCACACCAGTGCCCATCAATGCAGCCACACCAGTGCCCATCAAATGCAGCCTCACCAGCGCCCATCAATGAATGTTTGCTTGCTTCCATTCATTCGGGAGTCAGGACAAAAACGCAGTCCTCCACCGCCGTTGCGCCTCTGACATTATGTGCGAATGGAGCGACGGCTGCTTGCTGATGCTGAGGCTTAGTTGCTTGCTGCAGAGAGAAGAGAGTAGGAACACCAGTGGCCGGGTGCCCTAGGCAGCAGTGCGCCCTAGGCGGCTGCCTAGTTTGCCTAGTGGTAGCACCGGCCCTGCATTGATACTTACCTAGAGTAACGTGCTTGACGCAATGCATGGCAATGCACATAAAATCTTATTGAATAGTGGTGCCATGTATTTTGAAAGGAACACCAACACACCTACCCACAATGCATTTGTTCCATTTCAATGGGCTGCCTTAACCCAATGCACATTAATGCGTGACTCAATCACCATTAACGCACGTGAGGTAACACACTGCACAGAAGTAAATGGCAACGCATGGCCATACACCTGCTGTATGTGTGGCGTGTTGCAGTGCAGTTCATTGTGAATGGCACCCCAATGTATTGCACATTAGAGCCCAATGCACTACAGGGCTCCACAACAGATATACCCTGCGTTGTTGTGCACTGCATTGGCAAAAAAAAAAAATTGGAATGTGTGTTTTTTCTTTTGGCGTGGTGCGTTGGCAGCCTATTCGCTGTCTTAACGCAATGCAATGGAGCGCTGACCCCAAAGAGCTCCATTCATGGAAGCCAGATTACCGTCCCATTAAAGCGCCGCAAGGCGTATGGGTAGACAGAAGTTGGAGCATTAATATCCCAGAGATGTATAGAACATGGTTTGACATGTAGATGTCACCTTCTTGGTTCACACCCAGCGATGACAATAAATAGCTGTCCGTGTGACACGTAGCCTGTGTAAATACAAAGTGTTTCCCATTTGTCCCCTCTCTCCATGTCCTCTCTCCCCGGCTTCCTCTTAGTATTTTGCTTTCTCTCTCCGTCGTGTTATCCCAGCCTGTGATCAGAGGTCCTTCTCTGCTGGGATGTTGCTGGGTGCGCAGGGCCCTTTAATCTGCCCGACGCCCCAAGTGTCGCTTTCTGCACCTGCCCCAGCAAGACAGTGCAAATGTCCACTGCCCCACCCCCCCAATCCCAGGAGCGGAATCACACCAGGTCCCCCCCCCCCCCCCCCCCCCCTTTCTGCCTGGGAAGAAAGCCTCTGATCTTGGCTGGATGGTGCATAGCTGATGGATGCAAGACACCAGAGACCTCCCAGAATCCTTTGGTGCAGCCCTTGCAGACTCTACTAAGTGGAATATACTGGTGAGCTTCCCAGGATCCTTTGTACACTAAAATTATGTAGAATCTACCAGAATCCTTTGTACATTAAAATTATGTAGAATTATGTGGGCATCACAGTGGTGTAGTGGTTAGCACTTTCACCTAGCAGCAATAGGGTCGCTGGTTCAAATCCCGACCATGACACCTTCTGCCTGGAGTTTGCATGTTCTCCCTGTGCTTGCGTGGGTTTCCTCCGGGTACTCCGGTTTCCTCCCACACTCCAAAGACATGCTGGTAGGTTAATTAGATCCTGTCGATAAAATTGGCCAAATATGTGTTTGTAAGCGTGTCAGGACCCCACAGGGCAAGGACCGCACTATACCACAGATGGACACCAGTGGCAAAAAGCGCCCTGAGGCGATTCAGTTCGCATAGGTTGCGCTATACAAGTCATTCATTCATAGAATCTACCAGAATCCTTTGTACATTAAAATGTGTAGAATCTACCAGAATCATTTGAGGTAGCCATTGCAGACTCTACTAACTGGAAGACACTGGTGACATTGCCAAAAATCCATTGTGCACTAAAATTATGTAGGTACTACCAGAATCCTTTGAGGCCATCAGTGCGAACTCTGCTAACTGGAAGACAATGACAAGCTTCCCAAAATCCTCTGTGCTCTAAAAGTACATAGAGTCTACCAGAGTCCTTTGGGGCAGCTATTGCAGATTGGAAACCAATGGCGATCTTCCCAAAATCCTTTGTGTTCTAGAATTATATAGGATCTACCAGTATCACTTGGGGCAACCAGTGTGAACTCTACTATTTGAAAGACAGCGGTAACCTTCCTAGAATCATCTGCACTCTAGAATTATGTGGTATCTACCAGACTCCTTTGGGACAACCAGTGCAAACTCTACTGGTAGACAATGGTGACCTTCCCAGAATCCTCTACACTCATTTTGAAGGACCCACCATAATCCTTTGGGGCAACCAGTAGGAACTGTACTAACTGGAGGATAATGGCAATGTTCCCAGAATCCTCTACACTATTGGCTTATGTAGGATCTACCAGAATCTTTTAGGACAGCCAGTGCAAACTCTACTAACTGGAAGACAATGGTGACCTTCCCAGAGTCCTCTGCAATCCAAAATTATGTGGGATCTATCAGAATCCTCTGCAGCCTGGTATATGATGTGCAGAGCTCTGTGTATAATGCGCAGCCTGGTATATGATGTACAGAGCCCAGTGTATAATGTGCAGCCTGGTATATGATGTGGATTCTATAAGGGGTGTGGCTTATGAGAAGTGGGATGGGCCAAATGTGGAGGGGCGGGGTCTTGCGCCCCCATCCTAAAACTTCACCAGCCGCCACTGCCTCTGAGGCAAACAGTGTGAACTCTACCAACTGGAGGACAATGGTAACCTTCCAAAAATCCTTTGTGCTCTAGAACTACGTAGCATCTACCAGAATCCTTTGGGGCAGCCATTGCAGATTCTATTAACTGGAAGACAGTGGTGACCTTCTCAGAATCCTCTGTGTTCTAGAATTTTGTAGGATCTACCAAGATCCTCAGGGACAGCCACTGTATACTCTACTAACTGTAATGCCCTGTACACACAAGCGGATTTTCCATTGTAAAAATCTTGGAGGGTTTTTCCGACGGAATTCCGCTCAAGCTTGGCTTGCATACACGCGGTCACACAAATGTTCGCTGAACTTTTGACCATCAAGAACGCAGTGACGTACAACACTACGACGAGCCGAGAAAATCAAGTTCAATGCTTCCGAGCATGCGTCAAATTGTTTCCGAGCATGCGTAGGAATTTTGCGCGTCGGAATTGGTACAGACGATCGGAATTTCCGATCGCAACCTTTTCCGTCGGAAAAATTGAGAACATGCTCTCAAACGTTTGCTGGCAGAAATTCCACCAGCAAAAGTCAGATGGAGCATACACACGGTCGCATTTTCCGACGAAAAGCTCTCATCGGTCTTTTACTGGCCGAAATTCCGATCGTGTGTATGCGGCATAAGACAACTGCAACCTTTCCAGAATTTCTCTGCACTCTAGAACTTAGTAGGATCTACCAGAATCCTTTGGGGCAACCAGCGTGAACTTTATTAATTAGAAGACAATGCCAACCTTCCCAGAATTCTCTGCTTGCTAGAATTATGTAGGATCTATCAGAATCCTTTGGGGCAACCAGCGTGAACTCTACTAATTTGAAGACAATGGTGACCTTCCCAGAATTCTCTGTGCACTAGAATTATGTTGAATCTATCAGAATTCTCAGAGGCAGCTATTGCAGAATCTACTAACTGTAAGATAATAGTGACCTTCCCAGGATCCTCTGCACTCCAGAATTATATATTTATATTTATAATATATATATTTATTGGAATGAAGTTGTATTGGGACCTCTCAACTGTAGTGCGGCACTTCAATTTCAATTTTGGTTACAATACTCTACAAAACCAGAACACAGTGGTAACTTTCCCAGAATCCTCTGTACTGCAGAAATATGTTGGATCTACCAGAATTCTTTGGTGCAACCAGCGTGAACTCTAATTGGAAGACAATGGTGACCCTCCCAGAATTCTCTGCTCACTAGAAATATGCAGAATCTACCAGAATCCTTTGGGGCAGCCAGTAGGAACTCTACTAACCGGAAGACAGTGGAAACCATCCCAGACTCCTCTGCACGCTAGAACTATCTAGGATCCACCAGAATCCTTTGTGGATTGCATTGTAGATGTTATCAACTGGAAGACAATGGGGGGGGACTGTCAAGTCTTATCATTGGAGGAGAGCAGGCTAAGTTCTCAGCACAGCTAAAGAACTGACCACGGTGTGCTCTCATGCCTAGTGTGGTCAGTTTTTAATAGGAAAGCAGAGGGACTGGCAGGAACACCAGGGGATTTCATACAAAGGAAGCAATATAAATAATTGAGTACTGTCCGTGATCAGTGGAGGCTGGTGCTCAAACTTTTTGGGGGGGAGCGCAAACAAACTGAAAAAGTTCTGGAAAAAAAACATCAATTGCAGCCACTGTGCCATCAAACGCAGCCACTGTGCCCATCAAACTCAGCCACTATGCCATCAAACGCGGTCACTGTGCCATCAAACGCAGCCACTGTGCCCATCAAACGCAGCCAATGTGCCATCAAACGCAACCTCTGTGCCCATCAAACGCAGCCACTGTGCCCATCAAACTCAGCCACTGTGCACATCAAACTCAGCCACTATGCCATCAAACGTGGTCACTGTGCCATCAAACGCAGCCACTGTGCCATCAAACGCAACCTCTGTGCCCATCAAACGCAGCCACTGTGCCATCAAACGAAGCCACAGTACCCATCAAACGCAGCCACTGTGCCCATGAAACGCAGCCAATGTGCCATTAAATGCAGCCACTGTGCCCATCAAACGCAGCCACTGTGCCAACAAATGCAGCCACTGTGCCCATCAAACACAGCCACTGTGCCCATAAAACGCAGCCACTGTGCCCATCAAATGCAGCCACGGTGCCATCAAACGCAGCCACTGTGCCCATCAAATGCAGCCACGGTGCCATCAAACGCAGCCACTGTGCCCATCAAACGCAGCCACTGTGCCCATCAAACGCAACCACTGTGTCCATCAAACGCAGCCACTGTGCCCATCAAACGCAGCCACTGTACCATCAAACACAGCCACTGTGGCATCAAACGCAGCAACTGTGCCCATAAAACACAGCCACTGTGCCCATCAAATGCAGTCACTGTGCCATCAAACGCAGCCCCTGTCTCCATCAAACGCAGCCCCTGTCTCCATCAAACGCAGCCACTGTGCCCATTAAAACGCAACCATTGTGCCCATCAAACACAGCCACTGTGCCATCAAACGCAGCCACTGTGCCCATCAAACGCAGCTACTGTGCCCATCAAACGCAGCCACTGTGCCATCAAACACAGCCACTGTGTCCATCAAATGCCGCCACTGTGCCCAACAAAAGTTGCCCCCCCTCCGCCCGATCGCTGTCTGCCCTACACTTATCCTATCTTGGTGGCAGGTAGGCAGCGGGTGACGGCGGCGAGCTGTGGGACCTTGCAGCGGCGAGCTGTGTCCTCCATGCGTCTCCTCCCCTCCTCCTGATAGGCGTCCAATCGCAGTGCCTGTCCTTTCAGCCAATCAGGTGACAGGTATCAGACCCATGCTTCCTGGTTGGTGGAGAGGAGGTTCACGACGTTATACTTAAAAAGGTTCAAAGAAATCCTGACCCCAAAACTGTGCACATATATGAATGGATTGGGAAGAAGGTATGAGATGAGTAAAGAGGCCTTATTGGCATCAATTACTATTATAGAAAAAGAAGGCAAAGATAGTACTAAGTGCTCAAACGATAGACCTATATCATTGTTAAACGCGGACACAAAATTCTTCACGAAAATACGAGCAACAATGATGAAAGATTTAATGACGGAGTTGGTCCATCCTGATCAAGTGGGCTTTGTACCACGGAGAGAGAGGAGGGATAATGGGGTAAGAACACTTCTGTTACTTCAAAAAATAAAAGTCCCCAGTCTACTCCTGTCAATAGATGCTGAAAAGGCATTCGACAGGGTAGACTGGGGATTCATGATGAGCACTCTAGAGAGTATGGGGATAGGCACAAGGATGATGCAGTGGATACAAACATTATATAAAGGTTCTACAGCCATGGTGAAAGTAAATGGAATATTGTCACCCCCTTTAGAATGAATAATGGTACGAGTCAGGGATTGTATCAATGCAGGGTGGTACCATGTACCCCTACCCATTCGCATGGGGTGGCGGGACCTGGGGGTCCCCTTGTTAAAAGGAGCTTCCAGATTCCGATAAGCCCCCTGCCCACAGACCCCCACAACCACCTGCCAGGGTTGTAGGGAAAAGGCCTTTGTCCCAATTAACATGGGGACAAGGCACTTTGGGGAGGGGCGCTCGCAAAGCACCCACCATGTTGAGGGCATGTGGCCTGGTATGGTTCAGGATGGGGGGGCACTTTGGACCTTTGGGCTGCATGCTTGGATAAAGGTCTGGTATGCAGTGCTGGGACAAGATCATCTAGAGCCCAGGGCAAACATACCAAACCGTGCATCCCCCCAAGTATGAGCATTATGTGCCAACAAAAATCCCCCCCCCCAAATTAAATTGAGCACTAACCCGCATGTTTACCCTCTAAGAATAAATTCCCCCTCCTCGCAGGACAAATTCACCCCCTGCTGAAATCCCCTCCCCCAGCACAAATCTTTGCCCCCCCATACCTCCTTTCAGCCCCAATCCTCTCCTCAAATATCCACAGCACAACCCCCATCCAACCCCCCCCCCCCCAAAAGAAATCCCTCTACCCCTCAAATTTCCCCTCCGAGTATACATCCTCTTTCCCGCATTCCAAATCCCTCCTTCCTGCACAACCCAACCCCCCCCCCCCCCCGCTCAAATCATTCCTACTAGCAGAAACACCCCTCCACCCACCTAAAAATTACCTCTCCGAGCACAAATTCTCTCCCTCCTCTACCATATCACCTCTTCTAGCACAATTCCCCCTTCCCAGCACCAATCCTTTCCCCCCCATCCCCCTTCCCAACACAAATCCCCCAAAATCACCACTCCTGGCACCCCCCTCATCAAATTTGCGCTCCTAGAACAATTCTTACCCCCTACTGCATCCCAAATTCCCCCCTCTCAAAACAAATCCCCCCCATCTTCTTGTGGCACCTCCCACCTCACATAATACCACAGTGCTCAGGGCAGCTGCCCCCTCCTCCCCACCCCTTGTCCCGACCCTACTGGGTATGTATTAAAAACAGCGGCACTTTAACCGCCGACTCACCCACCGCCCCAGTGTGAAAGGGGCCTATATCATTACATACTTTACAAGAAACTCAAAATAATACATAATTCTGGTGATGACCCATAAATAAGCCAAAAATGCTTTTAAAGGAACAGTTTTGTTATCTTCAGAGACTCCTGATTGGTTGTCATTGGCCCCACATGCAGTTTTCAAATTTGACTAATGATTGCCATTACACCCCAGTCATGTGATTAGATATCACCCCTCCGTTGGGTCCAGATAGACCCGCCATGACCCCGGTACTCTGGGCCCACGCCACCCATTGCATCAGGGTGATTTCACACGTGATAATGTGCACCAATTAGCACCAGGGCACCATAACGGCACTCATTATGTGTGTGTGAAGGCACTAATACACAGGGTCCACCTGTCAGATGGGGGTGTCACCGGGGTGTCACCTGCCCACACACACTCAGGGCCCAGCCATGTGCCACCTAGCCAGTGCTGCACTGGTGACCTGGACACACCACACCCCGGCTATACTGACCTATTAGAGCAATCATATCTGTGGACTGATATTAACTGTGGATTCTTATATAGTCCTCCATCCATAATTATTCAGGATTAAAAAAGACACATGTCCATTGAGTTCAACACAAAAAAAAAAAAAAAAAGTTTATATAGATATATATATGTATACATAAAAAAGAAAAATATATATATATACATACATACAGTATATAATATAAAATAAATATATACTGTATATAATCTTTCATCCATAATGAATGAAAAAAGACCATTGAGTTAAAAAATAAATTAATAAATATAAAAAAAATTCAATAAATGATATATAAATATAAATATATATAATATATATAAAATATAATAAAATAAATATATAGTACATATAATCCTACAACCATAATTATTCAGGGTTGAAAAAAGGCACATGTCCATTGAGTTCAACCAAAAAGTTTATATATATATATATATATATATATATATATACCGTATATATATTTTTTTTTTCTTTTTTTTTTTCTTTTCTTCAGTGTTGTCACATGAAAACATATATTAAAATAGTGACTATTTTATTGCATTTATTAAAGAAATTTTGTAACTTTTTTAAAATAAACGGAGTTACACTATGATTCCACCCCTTCCCCATACTCTTTCCATCTGAGCGCACCGGACAGCTAAAGAACGTGGATCCAGTCGGCACGGACCCCCCTGAAGACGGAGGATACCCCGGACCCGGACAAGAGGAATCCGTGTGGATGCCCACTTCCATGCCCATTACCCCTGCAGGGGTTGGGCACTCTGGTGAGTGCAAGCACATTAGGGACACAGTCGGAAGGAGGGGAGTACGGGACCCCCGCAGCTATTAGTTTCCCAACACACAATCAAGAACAATTACACCATTTACTGTGTGCAGATTGCATCCATTGAATTTTTGTCTACAGCTCCCTCGCACCCATCATAGGGCAGAGTGCCTACTGCCTAGCTATTACTGACTGGAATATAGATTTTACCACCATTCATTGATACTTATCATATTTGTTATCAACATATAACATCACTGGATTTTTTGGATTTTTACATCAATTACTGCTTTACTGGATATTCACAGATTTATATGCCATTTGAACTCATTGGACTATTTATAGTTTACCACCTCGTCTTAGTCACATCAGAATTTGAGCATACTTGCACCTTAGTTGTTTATGGTTTAGCAGCATATTTATTTATTTATTTATTCATTTATTATTTGTAACACTGCTATAACTTTGTTTGCACATATTTATGCGCGTGCACTTTTCTATATTTATATTGTCCTCTTATCTATTTATCACTGTGTTTTCACTGAACACTTTGATCCATTTATACACTTTTAATTAATGTAATTTTGTTGCATACTATCGCCAACTCATTCATCCAGCCTTTGCGCTTTTTCTGCACCTGCGTATATGACTTTACTTACTTATTTAATACTTTTATTCCTTATATAATTCTACCCCTGAACAGCGCCAACACCCCTCATTTTTATTCTCAATTCACTCTTACTACATTTAGGTGTAGTTTTTTAGGGGGGCAGCAGTTCCTATAATCCTAAGCGCGGATATTTCTACTTTTTATATACTAAAATATTTACAAAAATGTGAGGGGTGTATATACAGGGATATATATATATATATATATATATATATATATATATATATAATATATATATATACATATAACAAATATCGTATATAATACTTCATTCATAATTATTCAGGATGAAAAAAAAACACATGCCCATTGAGTTAATAAAAAAAATAAAATATATATATATATATATAGCTATATATACACAGGTGGTACACACAATCATTGCATGCAGCATCGGTCCAATGATCCGATATGTAGAAAACTTCAATCAGGGTTTGCAACAAAACATTTGTCTTTAGTTTTGGATAGAGTTGAAAGGGATTAGAACCTCTGTCAGGTTTTTATTGCTCTCTGTGTCCCCATTAAGGAGATTCATCCTCTCTATTTGTCCTGTTTACCATTATCATTGAGATTGAAAGTGAAAGAAAATCCCAAATTTTGGGTTGTCCCCAGAACACCAGTAGAGGGGAAATCTTCGAATGGGGGTCACTAGTTCCAAGGCTTCCCTCACTTTGCAGGGCTCTCCTCTAACTTCCTGCTTTGGCTATGGGGCAGGAAGTGAAGGGAAATCTCCCCAATGGGACACACACAGGTGATGAAAAAACTGACAGGTTTTTATAACCCTCCCTTAGGGCTTGTTCAAAGCAGGTGCAGGCATGCATGCAAAATTGTGCGTTTTCCTGCAGCACATGAAAACGCACTGCCTTCTGCAGACATGCACTGTTGCCATTAAAGTGGTTGTAAACCCTTCCACATACCCAGAGAAGTGAATATCCACAGGTAAAACACAGAGATGAAAATCCTCCTACATAAGTTGTATCTATTTATCTGCAGTTTCTCTTCCCTACATCCTGTGCTAAATGTATAAAGCTTGTCTGAGAGAACAGAAAAAAGGGGGCGGAGAGCTGAAGTTACACACTGCAGAGCTCAGTGAGGAGAGCTGAGAGCTGATTGGAGGGAAGGGGCACACAGGAACAGAGCTGAGACTTTTAATCAGCTGGAGGTCCCTCCCCTGTCACCATTTTTCTCTTGGTGTCAGGAAAGTGATTCATGTTGATAGCAGAGGAAGGAAGCAGCAGAAAAAAATGAGTCTTGGTGCTCTGGATAGAGACAAGTACACACTATAGATGGATATGCTTTGTTCATATTGCATGTCTGAGGTTTACAGCCATAGGTTAACTCTTACATGCATGAACGTAATCCCGCTAAACCGTATGTACCATGCATTTTGATGTGATGCAATTTGAAGAATCGTGCCTGCACCTTTTTTTGAAATTCATGGGCTCCCCTAAAATGCACAAAAAAAAAAGCACACTGAGATCCACCTCATGATGTGAATGAGCTCATCCTCTATCCAAAATGAAAAGAAAGCTCTATTTGTGGGAAAAAAAGGACGCCAATTTTGTTTGGAAGCCACGTCGCACGACCGCGCAATTGTCAGTTAAAGCGACGCAGTGCTGAATCGCAAAAAGGTGCCTGGTCCTTTGGCTGCAAATTGGTCCGGGGCTGAAGTG
Organism: Lithobates sylvaticus; assembly: GCA_028564925.1. NCBI lineage: Eukaryota > Metazoa > Chordata > Amphibia > Anura > Ranidae > Lithobates > Lithobates sylvaticus. The sequence continues at coordinate 279,185,368 of CM053031.1, forward strand.
GTTAACATGCAATTTTTGGGGGGAAATACTATGGAGGGTCCCTGGGAGATGGTAGAGGTAGTGTTATTTATTATTATTTTTATTATTCATTGTTAATATTATTATTGTTACTAATAGTCAGTCCACAAGTTATATTTTCAAATTTGCCAGAAAGTCATTATTATAATTTGTAGTAGTAGTAATTTTTATTATTATTATTATTTATAATAATAACAATAATAATAATTAATATTATTAGTTATTATTTTTATTAGTCCTTACACAAGTTATATTGTAAAATTTGTCAGAAAATCATTATTTTTATTATTATTAGTAGTAGTAGTAGTAATTTTTATTATTATTTATTATTATTATTAGTATTATTTTTATAATAATATTGTTGTTCTGACAAATGTTACAATATAACTTGTGTAAGGACTAATACAAATAATAACTAATAATATTAATTATAATATTATTAATTAATAATAATAATAATAATAAAAACAATAAAAATGACTACTACTAATAATAATAATAAAAATAATAATAACAATTCTAATAAATTTTACAATATAACATTTGTCAGAAAGGCATTTATTATTATGAGAAGTAGTAGTTCACAAGTCATAATGTAAATTGTGTCAGAAAGCAATTAGTATTATTATTTACCTTAGAAAAAAGGGGAAAGGAGGGGAAAGGAGGGGATTTGTCAGTTAAAGCGACGCAGTGCCGAATCGCAAAAAGGGGCCTCGTCCTTTGGCTGCAAATTGGTCCGGGGATTAAGTGGTTAACATGCAATTTTTGGGGGGAAATACTATGGAGGGTCCCTGGGAGGTAGTGTTATTTATTATTATTTTTATTAATTCATTGTTAATATTATTGTTACTAATAGTCAGTCCACAAGTTATATTTTCAAATTTGCCAGAAAGTCATTATTATAATTTGTAGTAGTTTTTATTATTATTATTATTTATAATAATAATAATAATTAATATTATTAGTTATTATTTTTATTAGTCCTTACACAAGTTATATTGTAAAATTTGTCAGAAAATCATTATTTTTATTATTATTATTATTATAGTAATTTTTATTATTATTTTTATTATTATTAGTTATTATTTTTATAATAATATTGTTGTTCTGACAAATGTTACAATATAACTTGTGTAAGGACTAATACAAATAATAACTAATAATATTAATTATTATTATTATTATTATTAATAATAATAATAATAATAATAATAATAAAAACAATACAAATTACTAGTACTAATAATAATAATAACAATTCTAACAAATTTTACAATATAACATTTGTCAGAAAGGCATTTATTATTATGAGAAGTAGTAGTACACAAGTCATAATGTAAATTGTGTCAGAAAGCAATTAGTATTATTATTTACCTTAGAAAAAAGAGGGGAAAGGAGGGGAAAGGGAAATGGTGGGACTTTAAATGAAGCACACCACTATTAATTACCTTAGTCATAACACGTGTTATATTGTAATTGTCAGAAAGGCATTATTATTAGATATAGTAGTAGTCGCAGTAGTAGTAATTAGAATTTTTTAAATTAGTTATTATTATTATTACACAAGCTCTAACGAAAAATGTATCAGAAAGTCATTATTAATATTATTATTAAAGTGGTTGTATAGTATTTTTTTTTTACTTTTACCTACAGGTAAGCCTATAATAAGGCTTACCTGTAGGTAAAAAGAATATCTCCTAAACCTGTATGGTCTAGGAGATATTCCCCTTACAATGAGCCGCTGACTTCAGCGGCGCATGTGCTCCGGGGATTCTCGGCTGAAAGTCTGACAGACGCCGGACCTTGCCGGAAAAATGTCTCCCGCACGCATGCCTTAGAGGTGTAGAAAAAAAAAAAAAAAGTCAGCGGGTTTACTACCGCTTTAAGTATTATTATCATTATTATTTATTTTTATTAGTCAGTACACAAGTTAAAGTGCATTTGAAAAGTATTCACAGCACTTCACTTTTTCCACATAGTGTTATTTTGCAGCCTTATTATAAAATGTTATAAATTCATTATTTTCCTCATAATTCTGCAAAAAATACCCCATAATGACAACGTGAAAAAAGTTTGTTTGAAATCTTTGCCAATTTATTAAAAATAAAAAACAAAAAAAAATCCCATGTACATAGGTAGTCACAGCCTTTGCCATGACACTCAATATTAATCTCAGGTTCCTCCTGTTTCCACTGATCGTCCTTGAGATGTTTCTACAACTTGATTGGAGCCCACCTGTGATAAACTCAGTTGATTGGACATGATTTGGAAAGGCCACACCTGTCTATATAAAGGTCCCACAGGTAACAGTGCATGTCAGAGCACAATCCAAGCCATGAAGTCCAAGGAATTGTCTGTAGACCTCAGAAGACAGTATTGTATGGAGGCACAGATCGGGGGAAGGGTACAGAAACATTTCTGCAGCATTGAAGGTCCCAATGAGCACAGTGGCCTCCATCATCTATAAATGAAGGAGGTTGGGACCACCAGGACTCCGGGCCAAGCTGGACGATCGGGGGAGAAGGTCCTTGGTCAGGGAGGTGACCAAGAACCCGATGGTCACTCTGACCAGGGCTGGTGCAAGGATTTTTGACACCCTAGGCGAAACCTAATTTTTCCGCCCCCCCCCCCCCTGGCTGACTCCGCCCCTTTTCCCCTGCCCATGTAAACCCAACCTTTTTAATAAAGCGCCCATCAAATGCAGCCTCACCAGCACCCATCAAATGTAGCCTCACCAATGCCCATCAAATGCAGCCTCACCAGCGCCTATCAAATGCAGCCTCACCAGCACCCATCAAATGCAGCCTCACCAGCACCCCTGAAATGCAGCCTCACCAGCACCCATCAAATGCAGCCTCACCAACGCCCATCAAATGCAGCCTCACCAGCGCCCATCAAATGCAGCCTCACCAGCACCCATCAAATGCAGCCTCACCAGCACCCCTGAAATGCAGCCTCACCAGCACCCATCAAATGCAGCCTCACCAGCACCCATCAAATGTAGCCTCACCAGCGCCTATCAAATGTAGCCTCACCAGCACCTATCAAATGTAGCCTCACCAGCACCTATCAAATGTAGCCTCACCAGCACCCATCAAATGTAGCCTCGCCAGCGCCTATCAAATGTAGCCTCACCAGCACCTATCAAATGTAGCCTCACCAGCACCCATCAAATGCAGCCTCACCAGCACCCATCAAATGTAGCCTCGCCAGCACCTATCAAATGTAGTCTCACCGGCACCTATCAAATGTAGCCTCACCAGCACCCATCAAATGCAGCCTCACCAGCACCCATCAAATGTAGCCTCGCCAGCGCCTATCAAATGTAGCCTCACCAGCACCCATCAAATGCAGCCTACCAGTGCCCATCAATGAATGTTTGCTTGCTGCGGGAGTCGGGATACAGACACAGTCCTCCACCACTGCTGCACCTCTGACACTATGTGTGAACGGAGAGGCGGCTGCCTGCTGATGCTGAGAGTTAGTTGCTTGCTGCAGAGAGAAGAGAGTAGGAAAACCAGTGGCCGGGCACCCTAGGCAGCAGTGCGCCCTAGGCGGCCGCCTAGTTTGCCTAGTGGAGAGAGGAGAACCTTCCAGAAGAACAACCATCTCTGCAGCACTCCACCAATCAGGCCTGTATGGTAGAGAGGCCAGACAGAAGCCACTCCTCAGTAAAAGGCACAGGACAGCCCACCTGGAGTTTGCCAAAAGGCACCTGAAGGACTCTCAGACCACGAGAAACAAAATGTGCTGATCTAATCAAACAAAGATTTGGATAGACAACAGCGATACCCCAATTGGGACTTTAGAGGCAGACAGATGAGGTGATAAGACAGTATAGCAAGAGTATAATAAAAGATCACAACATTTTATTGTTGTGCAATCATAAAACATAAGCATATAGTCAGTAGGTAATCATGTTAATAAAAACAGATCACGTAGTGACATGCTGATTAAAAACAAATAGCACCCACTAACTCAAAAATGTTGAAGCACCAGGCTGGCCAATATGAAGTAAGAGGCCAGATCCTACATGGTGTTCACAGAACAATCCAACGCGTTTCCGAGCAATGTTTTTTCCTTCTTCAGGGGGAGAGAGAAGGGTGCAGCACAATCTATAATGTGATGGTATACAGGTAAGATAGATAATGGTTGAAATCACGACAGGTAGGTCATGTTAAGGCAGAAAATGAATACATACTCACATAGGTCATGCTTAGAAGGAAGGGTCTATAACAGGGGTCTCCAAACATTCTAAAACAAAGGGCCGGTTTATTGTCCTTCAGACTCTAGGAGGGCCGGACTATGGCCAGTGGGAGTAGAAATTTTCCTGGCATCAGTGGGAGTAAGCATTGCCACAATTGGTATTAGGGGGAGGAATAGTGCCCAGTCCTTGGTATCATAGGGAGGAATAGTATCCCCATTTTTGGTGTCAGTGGGAGAAATGATGCCCCATTGTTGGTGTCAGGTGGCAGAATAGTGTCTTGTATCAGTGGGAGGAATAGTGCCCCAAGGGCAATAAAAAGGCAAGCAAAGGGCCACATCCGGCCCTTGGGCCGCAGTTTGGAGACCACTGGTCTATAACAATGGCAAGTTCCCACAGGGTGTAATCATAAACCCACCAGGCCCGATCAGGCAAGGTGCGACCTCCATCAACCACCATAGCGATGCTCGCTGCTACTCTTATCCAGTAAGAGTCTGGTATACTTCTCTGCAACATAGCTGAGTCTATGTACCCCTCCATATATAAAAGTGTTTATTTTTCTACCCTGCGCTTTATACATAGATAGCTAGGCTGAAAAAAGACACAAATACATCCAGTTCAACCATTAAAAAAAAAGAAATAATAAATAAAAATAAAAAATATCGTACAATCCAATATACCCAATTCTATACCCACAGTTGATCCAGAGAAAGGCAAAAAAAAAAAACCAACAGAGCATGCTCCAATCAGCTACAGTAGGGGGAAAAAATCCCTTCCATTATACTTTTATTTACTTACAGACCCCTCATCAGTGGGTAAACCTACTACTGTATATCGTCTGTACGGATCTTGCATGTGCATGTATTGACGGCTTGGCCACGTCTAGCCTGATCGGGCCTGGTGGGTTTATGACTACACCCTGTGGGAACTTGCCATTATCTATCTTACCTGTATACCATCACATTGTAGATTGTGCTGCACCCTTCTCTCTCTCCCTGAAGAAGGAAAAAACATTGTTCGGAAACGCGTTGGATTGTTCTGTGAACACCATGTAGGATCTGGCCTCATACTTCATATTGGCCAGCCTGGTGCTCCAACATTTTTGAGTTAGTGGGTGCGATTTGCTATTTGTTTTTAATCAGCATGTCACTATATGATCTGTTTTTATTAACATGATTATCTACTGACTAAATGCTTATGCTTTATGATTAATGAATAAAAATTTGTTATCTCTTATTAGGGATGCACCGATACCTTTTTTTTTTACGAGTACCGATACTTTTTTTTTTAGTACTCGCCGATACCAATTACCGATACCTACCGTAACTGTTTTGTTTTCACTTCAGGTGTGAGCAATGGTACAAAGCATTAAAAAATTATTTATAAATTAAATAAAAAAAATTTTTTTTAAATTTTGCGCTTTTTCAATGTAAATGTGTAAATATATGTTAACCACTTTCAGCCCCGGACCAATTTGCAGCCAAAGAACCAGGCCCCTTTTTGCGATTCGGCACTGCGTCGCTTTAACTGACAATTGCGCAGTCATGCGACGTGGCTCCCAAACAAAATTGGCGTCCTTTTTTTCCCACAAATAGAGCTTTCTTTTGGTGGTATTTGATTGCCCCCGCGTTTTTTATTTTTTTGCGCTATAAACAAAAAAGAGCGACAATTTTGAAAAAAAACGCATTCTTTTTTATTTTTTGCTATAATAAACATCCCCCAAAAATATATAAAAAAACATTTTTTTTCCTCAGTTTAGGCCGATACGTATTCTTCTACATATTTTTGGTAAAAAAAATCGCAATAAGCGATTATTAATTGGTTTGCGCAGAAGTTATAGCGTTTACAAGATAGGGGATAGTTTTATAGCATTTTTATAAATTTTTTTTTTTTTTTTTTTATTAGTAATGGCGGTGATCAGCAATTTTTATTGTGACTGCGACATTATGGCGGACACATCGGACATTTTTGACACATTTTTGGGACCATTGTCATTTATACAGCAATCAATGCTATTTAAAAGCATTGATTCCTGTATAAATGACACTGGCAGTAAAGGGGTTAACCAGGGGGTGGCAGTGTAAGGGTTAAGTATGCCTAGGGGTGTGTTTCTTACTGTGGGGGGGCGTGGCTGTCAGCTAGTGAATGCTGATCTCTGCTCCAATAACAGGGAGCAGAGATCGGCGTCACTAGTTGCTAGGCAGAACAGGGAGATGCTGTTTATTTCGGCATCTCCCCGTTCAGCCTTCCCTTGAGACGATCGCGGGTGTCCCCGCGGCGATCGAGTCCGGCATTAAGGAGGGACTTATATATACGCCCTCCTCCCTGTCCGTGCCATTCTGCCGGCGTATATCGTCGTGCGCCGGTCGGGAACCGGTTAATATATATGTGTAAAAATATTCACTAACAAAGCAAACAAAAAGAAAGATTAGTTTTTCCGTTAGTTTAATTTTCGTTTATTCGAAATTCGGACGCATTCGTATTTTCGTAGATTTAGTTACATTCGTACTTTCGTAAGATTGATTTATTCGTACTTTCGTAACATTGTTTTCGTAGATTCGTAATCGGAGCATAATTCATAATGTTATGTAATGTGTATGCTATTTATTACATTGTAAGAGACACGGAAAATTACGAATCGAAAAAAAAAGTTACGAATGTACAAATTTTTTCGTTCATTTTGATTTTCGTTGTTCCTGTTTTTGTTTTTCGTATTTTCTTCTTTTGTAGTTTTGTTGTTTCTAATTTGGTTATTTCGGATTTTCATTGTTTTTCATATTCTTTCGATTCAATAATTTGTTATTCGTTAAAATTTTTAGCGAATCATTCGTTCATTCGTACGATAACGAATGAACGAATATAATGAATTTTAACTGAAAACGAAAAAAAAACGAAACTAATTGCATGTCTACTCATGGTATTGTACCATTTTTCCCGAAAAGCATTATTATTAGTAGAAGTAATTATTACAAATAGTCATTATTTTATTAGTTATTAATATTACTATGATTATTTGTCAGTGAACAAGTTATATTGTAACATTTGTCAGAAAGTCATTATTATTTAGTAATTTTTTAAATTATTATTATAATTAGTAGTTGTAGTTGTCACTTTAACTTTTGTTGTTTTGTGTTTTATGTCACTTTAACTTTTTTAATTCTTTTACATTTAGGTTGGGCTCCCCCTGGTGGTCAGTTGTAAATCAGGAAACAGGATTGTTTTTTTTCAGAGGGGGGTGAATAATGGAAGCCTGTTCTTCCAGATAACAGGTGAGCTTTAAAAACATAGATTTAGATATAGCTGAAGTTTAAGAGCAGTTCTAAGCAGCCAATCAGTGAGTTGCCAGCGCTCTATAAGCAAATACTGCAAACACAGAGCAAACTGTGTGTAACCCACTGCAAACAGAATTCAGAGAGCACCTCACAGGGTCACTGGGTATGTACTTCCTGTAACCCTGAGCTGTCCCTTCCTCTTCTTGTATCCAATCACATTCTTACTTCCAAGGCACAGCTGAATCTGCTTAGGTTGTATTAAAAAAAAATTGGAATTTCTGGATGTGAGAGATAGGGGAGGAGCCTACTGTGGGCGTGGCCAGGAATTTTGGTCTTACACCAAAAGCACAGGTTCCCAGATCTCCAGACAGCAAGGAAAGGCGCTGGGTTGGCCTGATTCACTATAACACAAAGCAGGTAGGTTGTTCTCCAAGAATGCAGCTCAACACTTCATTTTGACTGAAGTTCAGCTTTAGACCACTTTCACACTGAGGCGCTTTTCAGGCGCTTTCACGCTAAAAACAGCGCCTAAAAAGCTCACGAAAACGTATTTCCATTAAAATCAATGAACACTTTCACACTGGGGCAGTGTGCCGGCAGGGCTGTGAAAAACTCCCCTCCCCATTGAAATGAATGGAAAGCTCTTCAAAAGCGCCTGAAAAGCTCTTCAAAAGCGCTCAGTGTTTTTACTGGCAGTTTAGAAGCGCTTCAGTGTGAAAGTGGCCTTAAAGTGGCTGTAAACCCTTCCATATACACAGTGAAGTGACTGGACTCATACACAGAGACTGTGATACACAGAGATGAAACAAATCCTCCTACATAAGTTGTACGTATTTATCTGTAGTGTTCTTTTCTAGATCTGTAAAGTATTGCTTGTCTGATGGTTTAGAAAAAAAAGGGGCGGAGAACTGAGGTTACACACTGCAGAGCTCAGTGGGGAGAGTTCTGACAGTTGATTGGAGCACACAGCACACAGGAACATAGGTGAGGCTGTCAATCAGCTAGAGGTCCCTCCCCTGTCACCATTTTTCTCTTGGTGTCAGGAAAACTTGTCAGAAGTGATTTATGCTGATAGCAGAGGAAAGAAGCAGCAGACAGAAATTACACTTAGTGCTCTGGAATGAGACAAGTACACACTATAGAGGGACATGCTTTGTTCATATTTCACGTCTGAGGTTTACAACCACTTTAAGCATTTATAAAGGAATCAATAAATCGTATGGGTCATGTGTGATTATTTAAAAAACTAACTTCCATCTGAATTCTATTTTTTAAAATTCCATTTTAATTAACTGTTTTTAACCCTATTTTATTCTAAGAAGGAGTTCCACCCATTTAAAAGTCAGCAGCTACAAAAAGGGTAGCTGCTGACTTTTAATCCTCTCCCCCTCCTCTCCGAGGCATTCTAACTGTGGGCACCCGGCTGTGGCTGCACAGCCAGGCACGCACTGCGCATGCGCGAGTCACGCTGCGCGTTGTGAATGGCCGGGCAATCTTCTGGGACCTGTGACGTGTCCCAGAAGATTGCAGGGAGGGAGGGGGTGATCTTCCTTCCGGCTCCAAGGGAGGAAGTGGGAGCTGGGTGCCTGTAAAAACTGGGTACCTACCCCCCCCCCCCCAAAAAAATGACATGCCAAATGTGGCATGTCAGGGGGTCACCAGCACTTAAAGCGGAAGTTCCATTATTGGGTGGAACTCGGCTTTAAAATGTCAACTCCACACAACATTGATACTTCAGTTTTGGGGGGAGCATCAGTGAGCCAAATCACACAACAGCTCAGAATTCCCAACAGCGAGTATTTTGTTTATTGCCCCGCCCACAAGGCCATATCGACCTCTTCCCACCCGCGCTATAGCCGAATGACGGCTACAACTCACTTTGTCGGGAGGATGTCAATAGGGCAGCGCTGATCACAGATCGGGGTAAAGGGCCAGTTACAGCGGCCCTTTATCACATGATCAGCTGTGTCCAATGACAGCTGATCAGGATGTAAACCCAAGCCGGTTATCAGCATTCCTTTTCTCACACTGACAGCGAGAGGAGGAGAGAGCCGACAACTGGTTTGAAATGGACATCTACACTCATAATTAGTGCAGTCCCAACAATGCCCACCAGTGCTGCCAATCAGTACCCGCCAGTGCCTCCTCATCAGTGTCACATATCAGTGCCGCCTACCAGTGCCCATCAGTGCCACATATTAGTGTCCATCAGTGCAGCCTCATCAGTGCTCATCAGTGCCATCTATCAGTGCAGCCTTTTTATTGCCCTCCAGTGCTGCCTATCAGTGCCTCCTCATCATTGCCTCCTCAGTGCCCACCAGTGGTGCCTCCTCAGTGCCCATCAGTGCTACCTATCAGTGGCTATCGATGCCACCAATCAGTGCCCACCAGTGCCGCCTCATCAGTGCCCTCCAGTGCCGCCTATTAGTGCAGCCTCATCAGTGCCTCCTCATGAGTGTCTCCTAATCAGTGCCCACTAGTGCTGCCTCCTCAGTGCCCATCAGTGTCCACTAGTTCTTCCTCCTCAGTGCCCATCAGTGCCTCCTCATCAGTGCCCACCAGTGCCGCCTCATCAGTACCCATCAGCGAAGGAGAAAAATTACCTGTTTGCAAAATTTTATAACAAACTATGAAAAATATATTTTTTTTGTTTTCTTCAAACTTTTCAGTCTTTATTTGTTTTTTTTATCATAAAATAAAAAACCCAGCTGTGATTAAATACCCCCAAAAGAAAGCTCTATTTGTGTGCACAATTCTAATTTTAACTGTGGCAGCACGGAAAGCTAAAAATTTAAAATTGGCCTGGGCAGGAAGTGGGTGAAAGTGCCCGGTAGGCAAGTGGTTAAAGGTTTTGCAGCCGGATTGTCCATCTACTCTACATTATGAAGTATCCTATGGGGGGGGGGGGGAGGGGTGACACCATCATTCTGGTGGACACGTCTTCACACTGCAGCCAGCATGTGACACAACTTTCCAGCAACCACACATTTATATATCAGTTTTGAGTGGCGCTGCTCTTTGAATTATAATATTCCTCTGCCATTTGATTCTTTTTTCCCGTGTCCGTTGCCATCATTGGGGCCATTGTGCTGCAGGTGGGAATACGGCGAGACGGGGGTCTTTTATTGGTCACATGACACACAGCACTGAGAAAAGGAGAAAGTGTGAACAAAGCGGCAATGACGCGCTAATTACTGCAAATAGCTCCCCCTGGTGTGCGATAGGGTCCCGGCGTGTGCTCACAGCCCCCAGGGCTGCGCCCCCTGCTGACGCTCTTTGGAATTGTCTCCCTGTGCAATTGCACTGTTTTCCTGAGAACACCACAGGGTACTTACTCCCAGCATGCAATGCAGAGAATTATGGGGCACCCCGTGCCATGGCAGGACCAGTTTCACGTCCATCGGGAGATAGGGGAAATGATACAGAGGGGGCGGCAAATATGGCTACCAGGAAGATTCATCTGCAGCGAATGTTCAGTAAATGTCGATTTAACTGTCATATAAATATCCCCCGAAGGGCATGCATAGCCAGTTCATTTTAGTTCTGGATGGGGTCAACAATGATTGGCCCCCCTTGTTAGGTTTTCATTGCTGCCTATGGAGATTCACCCTCCACTGTACTGTTGTCACCGGTACAATAATTCATGGGAAATCCAAAATGTTAAGTGTTGTCACCAGAATAGGAAGTGAAGGTAATCATCTAATGGGGACACCCATCTGAGACTCATTTTTTTTATTTTTTGGGGGGGATCATGTCTACAGGACAAGTGCGTTGCCTTAGCATGTTGGGTTGCCATCCAAAAATGAATGTCACAGCAATACAGCAACCCATGTTATATGTGTTGCGGTAACTCGCGCGTTACCACGTCACGTTATTGTAAACGAGTCCTAAAGGGAAAACATTACATTTTTTAAAAATATTTTACCACTGAAAAACTGAAAATATTGATCGGAACGCAGCCATCACAACACTGTTTTGTTTTTCTTTTTTTCGTGGAGGCGTTTATAGGGGAAATGGCTTCTTCCGACAAATGTTTAAAAGTGCAATGTGTTCCTGGCAGCGAGGGGCAGGTGGCTGTGTGTCACCCTCCTAAAATTCCTCCTAATTTTGTCCGTCATTGGGCAGCGTGCAAGTGCCTGTGTGTGGGAATGCGGGCTGCGAGGGGTTAACCGGGGCCAGGACAATCTTCGCACCTCCCTGCTACTTTGAGTACAAAGAGGAGTTTGGTGTCTGCACCCTCATGTCACCTCGTTACCCACGCCATCTGTGAGGACCTGCCTTTGTTTGGCAGGGATGGGGTTCATAAGGACAACAAACTCCTCATACACACCAATGACTGATATTGCTGGTCGGACTTAAGATTGTAAGCTCCCTGGGCAAGACTCAAAGATCGGTTCATCCAATCTATTCAGTTTTTGGTAGATTGTCTCTCAGGGGCTATTGGTGAGATCTCTGCACTAAGTTCTAAGGGGGGCCCCGTGGGCCCATTATGAGGGGTTCCCTCCATCCCTGTGCAGAGTTCCTGGGTCTGTATACCTGCTGTGCCCATTATGAGGGGTTCCCACCATCCCTGTGCTGAGTTCCCGGGTCTGTACACCTGCTGTGCCCATTATGAGGGGTTTCCACCATCCTTGTGCTGTGTTCCCGGGTCTGTACACCTGTGCCCACTATGAGGGGTTCCCACCATCCCTGTGCTGAGTTCCTGGGTCTGTACACCTGCTGTGCCCATTATGAGGGGTTCCCACCATCCCTGTGCTGAGTTCCCGGGTCTGTACACCTGCTGTGCCCATAATGAGGGGTTCCCACCATCCCTGTGCTGAGTTCCCAGGTCTGTACACCTGCTGTGCCCATAATGAGGGGTTCCCACCATCCCTGTGCTGAGTTCCCAGGTCTGTACACCCGCTGTGCCCATTATGAGGGGTTTCCACCATCCCTGTTGGATTTTATATTTATTTTATATAATAGAGAACTGCAACAAGAAACATTGAGTGGGAACATTCAAAACACCAACACGAGCCGAAACAGAACCAAGTGTAGTGTCCAGACTTATATCAGCATCTTGGAAAAATCTACGACTTGATGGGACTTGAATCAACAATGAAAACCCCTTGAGAAAGTTGGCGTCTCAGTGGGTCAAAGTGCTTCTCCATGTTTCACTCACAATTAAATTCGGTAGAATTCAGAAAATTCAAATCGAATTAGAAAACGAATAAACAAAACAAAACAATTTCAGAAAACCAATTTATCTAAACAAAATAAGTTAGTTAATGAATCGAAATGAAACAAAATTTTTAATTCTGCAAATGTCTAGACTAGACCTGTGCTCGCTGGAAACTATGTTTAGGTTTGTTTTCTCATATTTGTTATGTTTAACAGATTCATTTTTGGCATTCGTTTCATATATTTGTTGGTCCAGGTGGATTCAAAAAAATTTGCAGTTTTTCCAGAAGATTGTTATATTTTCTATATATGTTATCGAATTGTACGGATTCAAATCAGAAGGATACGATATTTTCGGAAGCTAGTCCAACCCACCAAGAGAAACGGCATGAGCTGATTGGACAATATCACCTGGTGTGCTTCCGAATTGACGAATGGAAAGTTACAAGATAATAAATTGGGTATTATATTTTTGTGCATTACAATCCACTATAGTATATTTTGTCCAAAAAAATTGCCTTTGAAAAACAGCTGCGCAGATATCGTGTGACATCAAAATATGCAATGCCCGCCATTTTTATTCTGTAGGGCCTAAAAAATATATACATAATGTTTGGGGATTCTAAGTCGTTTTCTAGAAAAAAAAATTATGTTTTTTTGTTTTTTACATACATATCACGTTGACCAAGCTGGGTTAATACTTGTTAGACATGTGCAATTCGTTTCGTTTTTTTTTCGTTTTTCGTTAAAATTCGTTATATTCGTTCATTTGTTGTCTTACGAATGAACGAATGATTCGCTAAAAATTTTAACGAATGTTCGAATCGAATGAATCCGAAAAACAACGAAAAGCCGAAATAACCAAATTAGAAACAACGAAACTACGAAAGAAGAAAATCCGAAAAACGAAAACAGGAACAACGAAAATCAAAATGAACGAAAAAATTCGTACATTCGTAACTTTTTTTTTTGTTGTTGAATTGGTAATTTTCCGTGTCCCTTACAATGGCGCTGCTTAACGTGCTTCGAATGGATTGAACGAAAAAATTCGTACATTCGTAATTTATTTTTTTTTTTTTTCGATACGTAATTTTCCGTGTCTCTTACAATGGCGCTGCTTAACGTGCTTCGAATGGATTGAACGAAAAAATTTGTACATTCGTAACTTTCTTTTTTTTTTTTTTTCGATTCGTAATTTTCCGTGTCTCTTACAATGGCGCTGCTTAACGTGCTTCGAATGGATTAAACGAAAAAATTTGTACATTCGTAACTTTTTTTTTCGATTCGTAATTTTCCGTGTCTCTTACAATGTAATAATAGCATACACATTACATAAAATTATGAATTATGCTCCGATTAAGAATCTACGAAAACAATGTTACGAAAGTACGAATAAATCAATCTAACGAAAGTACGAATGTAACTAAATCTACGAAAATACGAATGCGTCCGAATTTCGAATAAACGAAAATTAAACTAACGGAAAAACGAATCAACGAAAAAATAACTCTTACGAAAATACGAATCGTTACGAATACGAACACCGGCGACTTATGAATTTACGAATCGTTACGAATCAACGGAAACGAAAGAAACAAAACGAAAATAAACAAATTTTTCTATTGTGCACATGTCTAATACTTGTTATATACCATGTTATACGCATTTTGATGCGTTGCCATTGGCATATATGGGCCTCCCAATGCTCTAAAATGCAGAAAAGAGATGTATTTTTGAAATTATGTATTTTTCAAAATGCACTGCACAGCAAAGATGGGAACAGCAACTGTTTTTATTATGGAGAACCTGGACACACTTGTTTTAGTGCATCAAAATGCAAAGGGGCCGTAGCTATAAAAATAAGAAAACAAAGTGACCTGTTAGAAAATTATAAAATTAGTTTTTTTTTTTTACGTTTTTTTTTCTTTGAAATTACAAATGATCTTTTTAAATGCTAAAAAGTAACAAACCCTCTTCATGAATAACGCACTCGTCACCCAACTCCGGCAGCACTTGGCTGGTCGGTGGGTTCCCGGCCCCCCTCCTGTCTCTCTATCTCCGTCCCTGATTTCTGCATTTCCTGACAACTGGACAAACTGAGGCCCCTTGGCAGCCATAAATGGTCCTTAATAAAGTTTAATTCAGTCCTAATGTGTGAAGGGACCTCCCCCCCAGCATTCCCTCTCACCTAGCAGGAGGGTCCCACATCAAAAGGTGTAGGCTGGGCCTTCAAGGATCAGTCAATGTGTTGTCCTCACACCAGTTGGGATTTGGGAAGGATCTTAGTTGGCACGTCTTTACAGGGAACCCTGTAAGGTCTCATGTTCTGAAATTTGGTCTCTGAAGACCATGTACCACTCCGATTTATTCCAGCAATACGGACCGACGTATGCCGTTAGACCGCCACACTCCCTGCCGCCCAACTACCCCACCACCAGCGCCCATCATGATGCCTACAGGTACCCAGGTAAGAGAGCATGTTGGGGTCTATTTAGACGTTGGGCTGTCGCTTCTTCTATATCTTCCCTACATCTCAAACAAAAAGTTGGAGTGCTGCAATATTTATGGTTCTTGGGGTGAGGTCTCAAATGCCGTCCTCGCTGTTCGGAAAGACGTATTAGTGCCCTGATGAGGAGGACCAGTCCCTGAGAAACTTGCTTTTTAAAAATGTTGACTGATCTCGTTATTCTGGCCATATGTTGAATGATTTCGTTTGGTCATTCTTACCAGTTTTGAACACAACCGTGACAATTTAGGACCAATCAAAGTGGATTGTTTAAGAGCGGCTCATGGTTTATATGTGTTGTTAAAGATTGTACAACCATACAGGTTATTGTGAGACGGGACTAAAGGAATCCAAAAGCCCTTCAACCCAATCAGTGCGTAGTACTGTGTTAAAGATGGAAATGAACGAGCTTGGCCATATGTATTTGGATATGGATTTATTTCTAGTTTCGTTATTTTAGTTCTATTGTACAACCAGAGAGTCTATCAAGGTCAGGGGATACAGTTGTGTGGTTCTGATGTACTTATAGGTTTTGGGAGGAGTAGGCCTGTACCGCAGAAGGTTCTGGAGCATTTTAGAGGTTGTGGGAACTATAGAAGGCTTCTAGGGAGATTCTGATAAATGAATAAGGTTTTGGTGGCTTTCCGTAGACCTCTGAAATCCTATCTATGTCCTTGAATATTAGTGAAGTTCTATAGACCTTCGTCTTATGGTGATCTATTGAGGTTCTCATATGTTTGTTGAGGTTCTTTTATATTTAGGATGTTGTGTGTATCTGGTCTGTGTTAAGGATGGAACTGAACTAGCTTGGCCATATGTATTACCACTTCTGTACACTCTCCTTTAGATTTACCAAAATTGTGCAAAATTAGAACCCACCCAAACAATCCAACGTGTACCCGTTCAAGAAGTCTCTTGTAGCTGGTGGTAGATCTACAGAAGATTGTACATACACTCAGATTGTAATGTTTAGATCTACAGACTGATATAGTTCATTATTATTTTCTTTTCAAAAGTTTTTATTGAACATAAAACAAGTATACAGATATTACAAACGTGGAGTAACATCCAATATGAATCAATATATGGAACTTATGTATTATATTATTATTTTATAGGTGGAAAAGATATACTTTGCTATTGTTTTATTCTTCCTCTCAGTTTCCTCTTCTACCTTTTGATATCTAAAGTAGAACTATAGGCAAAACGTTTTTATTTTATCTTGGATAGCGTATAGGAGAGTTATAACCTCTGTCAGATATTTTTTTTTCACTATCTGTGTCCCATTGCAGAGATTTCCCTTCACTTCCTGTCCCATAGCCAAAACAGGAAGTGAGAGGAAATCCATGCAAATTAGGGGAATTCCTTAGAGACCCCCAGGTCCTCAGAACTAGCGCCCCCATTGGAAGATTTCCCCTCTATTACTTTTCTAGGGATAACCCAAAATTTGGGGGTTTTCTTATACTTTCGGTGATAATGGTAAACAGGACAAATAGAGGGGATGAATCTCCTTAACGGGGGGCACAGACAGCAATAAAATCTGACAGGTATTCTAATCCATCTCCACTCCATCCAAAACTAAAAAAAAAAAAAGTTTTGCCTTTAGTAATACTTTAAGTAACTCTAAAGATAGTTAGAATTTATTATAAAAGTCAGAATTCATTTTTAAGGTTATGTCCCCTCCAAAGGCGGTGCTTATTATCTGCCTTGGGGACCCTGCACTGTAAGTCATGTGACTATTTAAGGACCATTCTAAAGGCCCGTACACACGGTCGGACTTTTTGACAACCAACATGCAAATTAGGTGGTTTGGACCAACATCCGACCGTGTGTACGCTCCATCGGACCAACTTTTTCCAGGTTGCATCGGACTTTTGTTGGCTGTGCGAACGGACCAACTTTCTGCCAACAAAAGTCCGAAGGACAAAAGTCCGAACGTGTGTATGCAGTACCAACTGACTTTTGTCCACAGTACAAACACGCATGCTCAGAACCAATGCAAAAGATCAGACAACAATATAGAAGTTGACCAAAGGTGGCGCTGGAGTATTCGAACGTCCTCTTTTGAAGTGTCGTCAGTACGTTGAAACGTCACTACGTTCGTGTTGGTTGTCTCAAAAGTCCGACCGTGTGTATGCAGTACCAACTTGAGGGCCAACGCCCTTTGGACAAAAGTCCAAGGGAAAGTTGGTCCACGGTCCGACCGTGTGTATGGGGCTTAAAGCCCCATACACACGGTCGGACCGTGGACCAACTTTCCCTTGGACTTTTGTCCAAAGGGCGTTGGCCCTCAAGTTGGTACTGCATACACACGGTCGGACTTTTGAGACAACCAACACGAACGTAGTGACGTTTCAACGTACTGACGACACTTCAAAAGAGGACGTTCGAATACTCCAGCGCCACCTTTGGTCAACTTCTATATTGTTGTCTGATCTTTTGCATTGGTTCTGAGCATGCGTGTTTGTACTGTGGACAAAAGTCAGTTGGTACTGCATACACACGTTCGGACTTTCGTCCTTCGGACTTTTGTTGGCAGAAAGTTGGTCCGTTCGCACAGCCAACAAAAGTCCGATGCAACCTGGAAAAAGTTGGTCCGATGGAGCGTACACACGGTCGGATGTTGGTCCAAACCACCTAATTTGCATGTTGGTTGTCAAAAAGTCCGACCGTGTGTACGGGGCTTTAGACTAACTCCACCTTACCATTTCGACCACAACACAGAACATGATAGTGACACTTTAAGATGAAAGTATTGCAATTAAAGGTCAGATCCATTCACAGCTGATATTTAATTAAACTGAATTATTATATCTCTTAGGGGCCCCGGTGGTGTTTCTGTTCCTATTTCTATCTACTTTCAAGTTGTGTTCTCACTCACCCTTTAACGTTCCTAACCCTTCCATTCTCACAATAATTATTATAAAATTGAGCAGGGATGGAGGGAACCCCCCATAGTGAGCACAACATGTGTGCAGACCTGGGAACTCAGGAGCAGTGATGGTGGGAACCCCTCATAATGGGCACAGCAGGTGTACAGACCTGAGAACTCAGCACAGGGATGGTGGGAACCCCTCATAATGGACACAGCAGGTGCGCAGAACTGGGAACTCAGCACAGAGATGGTGGGAACCCCTCATAATGGGCACAGCAGGTGTAGAGGCCATGGAACTCAGCACAGGGATGGTGGGAACCCTTCATAATGGGCACAGCATGTGTACAGACCCGGGAACTCAGCGCAGGGATGGTGGGAACCCCTCATAATGACACAGCAGGTGTACAGACCCAGGAACTCAGCACAGGGATGGTGGACACCTCTCATAATGGACACAGCCGGTGCGCAGACCTGAGAACTCAGCACAGGGATGGTGGGAACCCCTCATAAAGGGCACAGTGAGTGTACAGACCAGGGAACTCAGCAGAGGGATGGTGGACACCTCTCATAATGGACACAGCAGGTGTAGAGGCCACGGAACTCAGCACAGGGATGGTGGGAACCCCTCATAATGTGCACAGCAGGTGTGCAGAACTGGGAATTCAGCACAGGGATGGTGGGAACCCCTCATAATGGGCACAGCAGGTGTAGAGGCCACGGAACTCAGTACAGGGATGGTGGGAACCCCTCATAATGGGCACAGCAGTTGTAGAGGCCTGGGGACTCAATTCAATTCATAGAGCTCAAAATATGAAAACTGGAGCAAAAAAAAAAATTGATGTTGGTCCCATATACAGATAACTAGAGTAAGTAATTACTGATGAGATTTAGATTATGTAGACAGGGGCAAATTACGACACGCTTCAAACATAGGCAAAACGTTGGCCACTTTTTGTCTATTGAGGATGACAAGAGCTGGCGTTCCATAGGGAGAGGGATCCTACGAAGAGTGATATTTTATTTTAACTTTAAGTTCTTATTTTTCAGTTTGGATCAGATAGACCTCATGTTCTGTTGAATGTTTTTCAAGAATTCTGTTTTATTTGAGAAGTTCTTTTGTACAACTAGAGAGTTTAGCAAGGTCATTAGATGCAGTTGTGGAGATGATGGATTTCTTCAAGGGAGATTCTGATAAATGAAGGAGGTTCTGGTTGTTTATGCTCTTATTTTCCTGTTTGGATCAGATAGACTTCATGTTCTGCTGAAGTTCTTTTGTACAACCAGAGTCTAGCAAGGTCATAGGATGCAGTTGTGTGGTTCCAGTGTGCTTATGTGTTTTGGGAGGAGTTGGGTCCTGGAACATTTTAAAAGCTGTGGAGGTTATGGAAGGCTTCTAGGGAGATTGTGATAATTGAATGAGGTTCTGGTGGCTTTCTTTAGATCTCTGAGATCCTATGAAGAGGGATATTTTTTGTTTAGCTTCTTATTCTCCTGTTTGGATCAAATAGACCTCATGTTCTGCTGAAGGTTTCTCAAGAATTCAGTTTTATTTGTGAAGTTCTTTTGTACAGCTGGATAATCTAGTGGTTCTGGTGTGCTTATTGGTTTTGGGAGGAGTTGGGCTATATTGCAGATGGTTCTGGAGCATTTTAGAGGTTGTGGAGACTATAGAAAGCTTCTAGGGAGATTACTATAAATGAATGAGGTTCTGTTGGCTTTCTGTAGACCCCTGAGATCCTATGAAGAGAGGGATATTTTATGTTTAGGTTCTTATTCTCCTGTATGGATCCAATAGACCGTATGTTCTGATGTAGGTTTCTCAAGAATTCAGTTTTATTTGTGAATTTCTTTTGTACCACTGGATAATCTAGTGGTTCTGGTGTGCTTATTGGTTTTGGGAGAGGTTGGGCTGTATTGCAGATGGTTCTGGAGCATTTTAGAGGTTGTGGAGACTATAGAAGGCTTCTAGAGAGGTTACTATAAATGAACAAGGTTCTGTTGGCTTTCTGTAGACCCCTGAGATCCTATGAAGAGGGATATTTTAAGTTCAGGTTCTTATTCTCCTGTATGGATCCAATAGACCTCATGTTCTGATGTAGGTTTCTCAAGAATTCAATTTCATTTGTGAAGTTCTATTGTACAACCAGGAAGTCTATCAAGGTCATGGGATGCAGTTGTGTGGTTCTGATGTGGTGCTTATGGGCCTTGGAAGGAGTTGGGCTATTCTGCAGAAGGTTCTGGAGCATATTCAAGGTTTTGGAGACTATAAAAGGCTTCTAGGGAGATTCTGATAAATGAACGAGGTTCTGGTGGCTTTCTGTAGACCATGCCCTTGAATATTAGAGGGATTATAGAGATTCTATGAAGAGGGATATTTTATATTTGGGTTCTTATTCTCCAGTTTGGATTAGATACACCTTATGTTCTGCAGAAGGTTTCTCAAGAAGTCTGTTTTATTTCTAAAGTTCTATTGTACAATCAGAGAATCTATCAAGATCATGGGATGCAGTTATTTGGTTCTGGTGTGTTTATGGGTTTTGGAAGAAGTTGGGCCATATTGCACATGATTCTTCTGAAACATTTTAGAGGTTGTGGAGACTATAGGAAGCTAGGGAGATTACTATACATTAATGAGGTTCTGGTGGCTTTTTGTAGACCCCTGATATCCTGTGAAGAGGGATAAGCTGTTTAGATCCGATAGACCTCATGTTCGGCTGAAGATTTCTCAAGAATTCAGTTTTATTTCTAGTTTAGTTATTTTAGTTCTACTGCACAACCAGAGAGTCTATCAGGGGATACGGTTGAGTGGTTCTGATGTACATATAGGTTTTGGGAGGAGTAGGGCTGTACCGAAGAAGGTTCTGGAGCATTTTAGAGGTTGTGGGGACTATAGAAGGCTTCTAGGGAGATTACTATAAATTAATGAGGTTCTGGTGGCTTTTTGTAGACCCCTGATATCCTGAGAAGAGGGATAAGCTTAAGTTCTTATTCTCCTGTTTAGATCCGATAGACCTCATGTTCCGCTGAAGTTTTCTCAAGAATTCAGTTTTATTTCTAGTTTAGTTATTTTAGTTCTACTGCACAACCAGAGAGTCTATCAAGGTCAGAGGATAAAGTTGTGTGGTTCTGGTTTCGGGAGGAGTAGGCCTGTACCGAAGAAGGTTCTGGAGCATTTTAGAGGTTGTGGGGACTATAGAAGGCTTCTAGGGAGATTCTGATAAATGAATAAGGTTTTGGTGGCTTTCTGTAGACCTCTGAAATCCTATCTATGTCCTTGAATATTAATAAAGTTCTATTGACGTTCGTCTTATGGTGATCTATTGAGGTTCTCATATATTTGTTGAGGTTCTTTTATATTTAGGATGTTGTGTGTATCTGGTCTGTGTTAAATTTATTAGGGAACAGGAGGGAATCCACCCATCTCGTTAACATAGCTCCTCGGCAGGGTTCCAATTAGCAGGACATGAGGGCTATTTAGCACCTAGCTGTCAAACAGAGCAGCTTGTGACTGACTTGAGGCTTGTGAGAAGAACTGGACTTTGCCAGATGAAACACCGGCAAACCCTTTTATCATAACTTATGATAAGGACGATGGGAACGTTTCATAAGTCTTGTAGACTTCGGATAAAGCTAGCCTTAATGTTTGTTATGCCTATGGGAAATGCCTAGTGTCTATCCCTTCCTTCAGGAGTTGATTAAAAACCAGAGGAGAAACCTATGGAGCAAAAGTGGCTCTTAAAAAAACCAACATGGGTTCATCTTTTAGTTTGCTACTCTCTTTGTTATTTTGTACAGCACCATGGTAGATGATGGTACAGTCTAAAATATTATTGGCACATGCCCGGTGCTAGGGGTAGGACATGTAGCCCCAAGGGGTTTTAGCACAAAATAACTAATGTAATTTTCACACTAAATACCCATGTAATAGGTTAACTCTGGCCATGCTGGCAGTTTGTGGCACAATGGGTTTCAACACAGAGAACAAACGCATATCCTGAAGCTTCGCCAAGTGTCCTTACCAAAGTATCCCAAATTTTAAACCCTGCCTGAACCCTTAACACTCATTACAATGGCTCCTAAAATAATATTAATACCAAATCTTAACCACTTACTTAACATATAGACTTAAACCTTATACACACCGAAACACTTAACTCTTAAAATTAGTCTTACAGGTTTTTTTATTAAAAAAAAAAATCAGCATGCACCCAGCCATCAAGATTTCTGACCATATTTTGCTTATAATGTTGATTTCCCGTGATCATCAGCTCCATCTAGTGGCCATAATGTAGAATTTTGCTGATTGAGATATTTCAGGGAAAAAGGCACATTATGGCCACTAGATGTCACCGATGATCATAGGAAATCAATGTATTAAGTAACATACAGACAGAATTCATGATGGCTAGGCAAATATCTGTGATATTCTTCCAACATTTTTTTTTTTTTTATATAATTATACCCCTTAAAGCAGAGTTCTGTCAAAAAAATTAAAAGTCAGCAGCTAAAATACTGCAGCTGCTGACTTTTAATATTAGGACACTTACCTGTCCAGGGTGCCCGCAATATCCTCACCCAAAGCTGATCTGATCGGCATCTTCAGTAAGGGAATCAGCAAGTGAAGCCTTGACGCTTCACAGCCTGGTTCCCTACTGCGCATGCATGAGTCGCGTTTCGCATCCTTACTGGTCCCTGCTGTCTTCTGGGACCTGTGTGTCTCCCAGAAGACAGCGGGGGTGGGACGAAGGAGGGGCCGGACATGGCGTAGATTGCCGCGGAATCTGCGGCGATCTATCGCCGGAAGTGGGAGCAAGTACCTGAATTTTACAGGTATCTTCTCCCCCCTGAAAGGTGCCAAATATGACACCGAAGGGGGGGGGGGGGGGAGGAACCGGAAAAGCAGAAGTTTAATTTTTAGGTTTAGCTTTAAATTGAATCTATACGTTGCTTATATTAGGCAAGGCAACCATTTCTCTTTACTGTAGGGACCCTATGATGCATTTACTTATCATTAAATCTCATTCTAACACAACCCTATTCCTTGACCTAACATTAACCCTTATCCTAACGTCTATGCTGGCCATGCACTAGGTCATTTTGTGCCAAATTCAACCAGCCATCACACGTGATGACCCAAATCAAACTAAGGAAGCGATCGGTACTGTTGGTGATGGTTGTATTGATAAAGTATGTAATTGAGAGGTTGTTGAAAGTAATTGATATAGGCAAACAATTTGAACAGTATAAGCCCCAGAATACCCAAGTACAGGACGCTAGTTACTCCTGTTTGATATGCCATGGGCTGTCCAACCATAACAATTACAGACAGGGGCCAGGATAAGAGGTGGGCAAGAGGGGGTGGTTCCCCTGGGCACTGTGGTTTCATGTGAGGTAGAGGGCGCTGCGAGGAGATTGAGGGGGAGGGGATTTGTGTTGGGAGAGGCAATTTGGGGGGGCCGCAGGGGGGTAAAAATTGCTAGGAGTGGTGAATTGGGGGGGGATTTAGGGGATTTGTGCTAAAAGGGGTGATATGGTGAAGGGGGGAGGAGAATTGTGCTGGGAGGGGAAACTGTTGTTTGGGGGGGGGGGGTTGTGCTAGGAGGCAGAAATGTGCAATTCGTTTCCCTCCGAATTTAGTTTTTTTTACGAATTTTGATAAATTATAAAAATTAACGAAAACCTGTTTAACAAAGTTTTCAGAATAATTGTAAATTCAAAAATTAATAAATTAGAATATTTGAATATTCAAAAATTAAAATGATTTGAATATTCGGAAATTCTAAATCCGAAAATCCGAAACTTCATAAATTTGGAAAAATAACTTAACTATTAAATTAGAGTATAGGTATTGGAAGTTCCTTTCAAATTTGGCTGTTAGAAAACGTAACAAATACAAATTTATACGAAGTTACGAATTTATTTGAAATAACGAATGTCGTATCTAAACGAATACAACGTAACAAATTAATAATAATAAATAGCAATAATAATAATAAAAACTTTTCATTATTATAATTATTAATTTGTTCCGTTCCATTTGTTTAGATGCGGCATTCGTTTTATTTTGGATAATTCGTAACT
The DNA here is from genome assembly GCA_028564925.1 of Lithobates sylvaticus. Taxonomy (NCBI): domain Eukaryota; kingdom Metazoa; phylum Chordata; class Amphibia; order Anura; family Ranidae; genus Lithobates; species Lithobates sylvaticus. The sequence continues at coordinate 279,209,484 of CM053031.1, forward strand.
TTGGATAAATTCGTATTTGTTACGTTGACTAACAGCCAAATTTGAAAGGAAATTCCAATACCTATAATGTAATAGTTAGTTATTATTAGTTTGCTAGTTATTATTTTACATTTTCGTATCTTCTTTGTTATTTTCGTATTTTCAAATTTCTGAATTTTGAGGGGTAGAGGATTTGTGCTAGGAGGGGGTGACCTTATTTGGGGGAGGGCATTTGTTTTCAGGGATTTGGGGGAGATAAAGATTTATGCTGGGAAGGGGGATTTCAGCAGGGGGGCATATTTGTACTCAGGGGATTTATGCTTAAAATTTTTTTTTTGGGATATTACCTTGTCTTGGCACTGGTTTTAGAATACTAAGATTTAAAATGTGCCTATTTTTTTTGCAGAATTTGAGGTCCCCGCTAGTCAGAGGTATGATGGCCTATTCCCAACGCTGGACCATTCCCAGAGGATTCTGGGAGCCGCCCCGCTCACGCCTCTCTCATTGCCCCCTGGTCCTGCCCTGGGGTTTGGGCAGCCGCAGCCCCCATGTGATGCACCTCGTCTGCCTGGAAACGTCAAGATGATACTGGAGAACAGAGAGCTCTGGAAACAATTCCACGCCATTGGAACGGAAATGATTATTACTAAATCTGGCAGGTGAGAAAAATTGGGGGAGGAGAATCAATATTTTTGGGCCTGTCTTGCGCAATTGAATACAAAAGTCCTCCCCTGCAAGAGCTGCAAACCAAAAGACGCACAGGACCCCTGTGCAATTCGCACCGGAGCCGATGCAGAGGTATGTGAACCGCCTCCATAGAGAGCCGGTCACAATCTCCTGCTATGCGAATTGGATGGGGAGAAACCCGCATCCAATTCACAATAGTGTGAACCCAGCCTCAAGTACCTAAAGCCTTAATAGTTATTTTAGTTTTGGATAGTATAGAGAAAGGTTAGATCCTCTGATACGTTTTTATTGCTGTCTGTGTGCTTGTTGGGGAGATTTACCTTCTCAATTTGTTCTGGTAACCATAGTCTAGGAGGGGATTTACCTCTCTGTGGAGAGATTTTCCTCTCACTTCCTGTTGTGCCTTTGAGACAAGAATAAATCTCTCCGATGGGACGCATATTGCAAATAGAAAGGTTATAGATACAAATCTTCTATTAGCCATTGCTGGAAAAGGTGTTCCTGTTGGAAGATGTCCCTTCACCTTGTATTGTTATGAAGAAAAGAGATTGATTGCTAGGGGTGGCAATCAAAACACCCTAGATAAAAAAGTGCCACATCCTAGTATTGTAATATTTGGGATTTCCCATAACTTTCTGTTGTCAACAGGATAAATAGAGAGGGTGCATCTCCCAAGTGGAGACCCATACAGTTAATAAAACCCTTCCATACTCCATCCAAAAAAAGATTTTGCTATAGATGCACTTTAAAACCCAATTTAGACTCTCCCCTCTGGCCCTGGAGGTCCCTCTGGCAGTATATTATCTTTTAAAACTTTTTAATATACCTACCTTTTCCAGAAGTCTTCAGGCCGGACATGTTGGTGGTCCTTAACCGCTTCCCGACCGGCGCACGACAATATACGTCGACAGAATGGCACGGACAAGCATAAGGGCGTATATATACGTCCCCTTTAAGATGCCGCCGTGCCATCGGGCTCGTGCCGGTTGGGACCCCCGTGAGGCCGGTCGCGGGTCACGTGGACTCGATCGCCGCGGAGACACCCGCGATCGTCTCACGGGAAGGCTGAACGGGGAAATACGGAACTAAACAGCATCTCCCCGTTCTGCCTAGCAATGCCGATCTCTGCTCCCTGTGATTGGAGCAAAGATCAGCATTCACTAGCTGACAGCCACGCCCCCCCACAGTAAGAAACACACCCCTAGGCATACTTAACCCCTACACTGCCACCTAGTGGTTAACCCCTTCACTGCCAGTGTCATTTACACAGGAATCAATGCATTTAAATAGCATTGATTGCTGTATAAATGACAATGGTCCCAAAAATGTGTCAAAAATGTCTGATGTGTCCGCTATAATGTCGCAGTCAGAATAAAAATCGCTGATCACCGCCATTACTAATAAAAATAAAATTATTAATAAAAATGCTATAAAACTATCCCCTATCTTGTAAACGCTATAACTTCTGCGCAAACTAATCAATAATCGCTTATTGCGATTTTTTTTTACAAAAATATGTAGAGGAATACGTATCGGCCTAAACTTAGGAAAAAAATAATTTTTTATATATTTTTGGGGGATATTTATTATAGCAAAAAATAAAAAAGAATGCGTTTTTTTTTCAAATTGTCGCTCTTTTTTGTTTATAGCGCAAAAAATAAAAACCGCAGGGGCGATCAAATACCACCAAAAGAAAGCTCTATTTGTGGGAAAAAAAGGACGTCAATTTTGTTTGGGAGCCACGTCCCACGACCGCGCAATTGTCAGTTAAAGCGACGCAGTGCCGAATCGCAAAAAGGGGCCTGGCCCTTTGGCTGCAAATTGGTCCGGTCTGAAAGTGGTTAATGATGCAGAAAACAATGCTGACGTGATGACATTATCGTCAATCTCTGCATCATTACACTATGGGTGCAGGGAGCCATGGTGACCTCCCTTTAGGGGACGGGTTCATGACACCCTGTACTCACACAAAGTCCTCACTCTTCCAGGTCGAATGACAATGTATGTCATTCAACTGATAAGACTGAGGACATCTTGTGGCAGAGAAGAGGTACTTCAGGAGACAGCTTTTTTTTTTTTCATTCTGATGGGGGACTATTTTCTTTAAAATACAATGTGCCTGGAGTTGGAGTTGTGCCTAGAGTTGGGTTTAATCCATATTTAGTTAAATTCTATACCAGCCTTTCTCAACCAGGGTTTCGGTGGAGCCCTGGAGCTCCTCCAGAGGTTGCTAGGGGTTCCTTGAGCTGTGGCTGATGAACCACCTTTTTGATGATGCCTACAGAGTTCAAGGTTCAGCATCACTTAGCAAAGCCAGCAGCATGACACAAAATATATTTGTAGCTGTCTTTAAGGGTGGCATTCTGAGCACCATTTTCAGGGGAACATTCTTCCTATTGACCACCAGTAAAGCCTGTTCTATACATTTACAAACTTTTCTTGAAAGACCTTTCATCCCTTTGATAAATGTAGTTGCCCACTTTTAAACTCTCCAATTCCCATGCCCTTCTAATGCCCCGTACACACGGTCGGAAATTCCGATGGAAAATGTCCGATCGGACCATGTTGCCGGAAAATCCGCCCGTGTGTGGGCTCCATCTGACTTTTTCCGACGGCAAAAATTTGAGATCCTGCTCTTAAATTTTCCGACAACAAAATCTGATCAGACTTTTTCCGATCGTGTGTAGAGAATTCCGACGGACAAAGTGGCACGCATGCTCAGATCAAATTATGAGACAAAAGCTATTGGCTACTAGCCTCTATGTAGTTCCGTCGTGCGCAACGAACGTCACCACGTTCAGAATGATCGGATTTTCCAACAACTTTGTTTGACCGTGTGTATGCAACACCAGTGTCGGACAAAATCCGTGGGAAAAATCCGACGGATTTTGTGGTCGGAATTTCCGACCGTGTGTATAAGGGCTTACAGTGCGGTGCCCAGAATTGTAACCCAAAACAGAGATGTGATTTATACCAGGGCTATAATGTATTAAATAAAATGAAGCTGGAAAATCCTTTTAAAATGTTTAATTCCTCCCCTTTATCATTCTCTCTCTCTTGCAGACGGATGTTCCCTCAGTGTAAGGTCAGCATCAGTGGTCTGGAGCCAGATGGTAAGTATGTCCTTCTGGCCGACATCGTCCCAGTGGACAACAGTCGCTACAAATGGCAGGAAGACCACTGGGAGCCCAGCGGGCGAGCGGAACCACGGCTGCCGGAGCGAGTGTACATCCACCCGGATTCGCCGGCCCCTGGGTCACACTGGATGAAGCAGGCAATCTCCTTCCACAAGATCAAACTTACCAACAACACCCTGGACCAGATGGGACATGTAAGGCATGCATGAGAGGGCACCAGCACAGAGGGTGGTTTGGAGGGATGTAGCTAAAACTTTATATGAACATTGCAAATATTTTTCCACCTGTATGGATTGCCCATTAAAGATCTACAAAAAGTTTTGGCTCTAGATACACAATAAACATATAAGAAATTCAGCATGGATGGGGTATAAAGTATAGTGTTATTTGTAAGTTGAAAGCATTATACACATTGGCTCCTGTGACTTTGTCTCTCGTCCAGATCATCCTGCACTCCATGCACCGCTACCAGCCCCGTTTCCATATCGTCCGAGCTCAGGATGTCTACAGCCGCCGATGGGGAGGGTGTTCATCTTTCACCTTCCCAGAGACCCTCTTCCTGACCGTCACCGCCTACCAGAACGAAAAGGTGAGATCAAGGGTGGTGTTAAAGGGTGTGCACTGCACCCCCAAAAACTCATATTTCAGTTTTGGATAGCTTATAGCAGGTAGATTACTAGCAGAGCATTGTAGTTTCTGAATAAAGTGTAACTACTGACTCCTGTGCCTGCCCACAAATGCGTCAGCATGCTTAATGGGAGGTTGTAGAAGAACTTGCACTTTCTACTTCATGGTGTCCTTCCATTCATATGCTGTGCACCTCTGTACTTTTGTGAGTATGTATTTTATTGGTTTCCTTTTATTTGAAAAAATACTTTTTTACTTGGGTAATGCACCAGCGGCTTGCGCCTTCCCTGTTTTTTTGTTTTTGTAGTTCCACATTGGATACCCCTATCCGGGGAGGGCTGCATCCACCGGGCATAGGACCGTGTATGTGATGTGTCACTGGTGGGGCCATCCCTCTGATGAGGACCACTGAGCGCTGGGAGTGTTTGGCTGCCTTTTCTTGTTGAGCGAGCCTATTTAAAATGAATAGGCCACCAATGCACTGTAACGTGTCTAAAATTGCACATGATCCTTTTTTATAATGCAAGTGTATTGGGGTGCCATTCAAAATGAATGAATGTCATGCATAACTGCAACGCGAAACTTTAAAGTAATTCTAGATATTACTTCTGCTGGTTGGATATCGTCGTTAGGAGAAAACATGAGACAACTTAGATTGAAAGAAAACACATATGTAGGTGTGTAAGGAACATTTTAAAGCTCAAACCAAATTATTTCTTATGACAGAGGTTATATTATAACCTCTGTGAACCTTTTAATGTTATCTGTGTCCCCTTGGGGAAATTTTATCCTCACTTCCTGTCTACTTGCTGGATGTCAGAAGAACCAGGAAGTGGCGGTCAAAGGTCATCTCAGTTTGGAGACCGCTGGTCTACACTTATCCTGTGTCCCCATAAGGGAGACTTCCCCACATCTCTCGCCCAGGTAGTGCGTGTCAGATAAAATAGGAAGTAAAATCGTCAACAGGAACAAAACCAGACTTTACAGTCAGACAGAAAAATGTCCTCAATAGGGACAGAGATAGTATTTAATTTCCAACAGGAGTGTTAACCCTTCCCTCCTTTATTTAAAACTGAAGATAAAGTTTTTGTCGGCGTCTGGCTTTAGTCCCAATATGAAAAGGTTGACGGGGTTATCTCAGATGGGTCACAGTAGAGCTAAAAGGACTTGATGGTAAGTTAGCACTCTAGATGTTGGGATTGGTGTGGTGAAAAGGAGGGTGGGTCATCGAGTGGACACCTTCTTTTTTTGGTGACATTCTATCAGCAATTTTAAAATCAATTTTCTACTTTCTTGCTTGCAGATCACACAGCTGAAAATCCAGACCAACCCCTTTGCAAAAGGGTTTCGGGAAGAGGGACTGAAGAATAAGAGGTAGGGTCGTAGTACACCACAAGTTTCTCATAGCTTTTTCCAGCAACAATGTGCAAAGTCAATCATGCACCAGATGCCAAAGAGTACTTTTGCAAGTAAAGGAGAACTCTAGGCAAACACCTAGCCCCATGGTGTAAAAACATATTTAAGAACTGTTTAACCTTCTGAAGGTTTAGCAAAGCAACATGCATGCTTTTGTGCTTCACCCGCCCTTCTGCGTTGTGTGGTTGCATTGCAAAAGGGGGAAGAGATACACAAAACACTGTTGGCGTTTCTAGAGTAGGTTCAGCATGCCAGTGCAATCTAAACACGAATGGAATATTTTCCGGTGGAGCTGTTTTTGATGTTTTAACCCAAATGTAGAAGAGATTATCCTTGTTTTACTGCACGTTGATACAAAAGTAATAAAACTCATTGTTTCATTACAGAGATCGCTCAAACAGAGCCAAGAGGAAACCAGCGAACACAGAACAAGACCAGGAGTCCTTCCAGCCAGGTAGGCATTTCATATACTGCACTCCATTCCCAGGCATGGATGTGGAAGGGAACTGATAAAGGGGTCCAAAGAACTCTTTATAGGGGTGTCAAACTCAACTTCATTGTGGGCCACATCAGCATTATGGTTGCCTTCAAATGGCCGGGTGAACACTCCCCCTTACATCAGATGTCAAGACCCCCCCCCCCCCCCTTACATCAGAAGTTAAGAGTCCCCAACCAACCCTTGAATCACAGTGCACCCCCTTACCTTGAGCTGCTTCTGGGAAGAAGCTGGGGGCAGAGGTGGAACGCAGAAAGGGCAGGGTCTGGAGGAGGACTATAATTAGCTGCCGGAGTCTAATCAATGCTAAAACCAAGGGAGGTGGAGATGAGAGGGTGCTGCGGCTGCACAGAGAACCGGAGGATCTGGTGGAGGAGTTTTGTCCTCCTCTCTGCTGCTGGCTGCTGACTGCTGAGACAAGGTAGGTTGGAGACAAGGGGGGTGCCACAGCTGTAGGAAAGGTGTCGGGGGGCCACATGAAATGGCCTGGTGGGCCGAAGTCAGCTTGTGGGCCTTGTGTCTGACAAATGTGCTTTTACTAGTTCACTCCACTGCCAGTAGATCTCCAAATAAACCACCTTGTGAAATGGATAGCATAGTCATACTCAGCAGATTGTCAGAGAAGAAACTATTGGACGGGAAGACTTGATTGGACATATATGTCACAGTTTAGCCCAAAAGAGATTCCTAAATTTCAAGTAGATGTTCTTCTTTTAGTAGAAAATCTGAATGCTGTACTGTATGGTCTATATGTTTACTGACTGTATGTCCCGTCTTCTCTGTTGCTTTCTTTACTCCAACTCTGGACTCTAGCTGAATGTAAGAGACCCCTTTACTCGGGACCCTGCGACTCCACCCTGGACATCAGTAGTGGCCTGGCTCTCCCCAGTCCTGACTGCTCCTTCCACCCCATCACACCCCCCAACCCAACACCGCCTTCTGCCGAAGCCGCTGAGCCCTCAACGCTGCCCATGACAGCCAATCAGGATCAAGGAGCCAGCCTGGACATGAACCCCCAAACTACAGAGACCTATCTGCCTCCAGAAAGACAGGCCTACTCAAAGATGCCATCAGCGGGAGTTGGCAACATGTACACATGGTAAGTAGTATTTTACCTCTAAAGTACCAAGAAAAAAAAGTCTAACTATGTATAATCTGTTGGGGCCCAGCTCTGCTCTTCTCCACTTTTCATGTAGTATGCTTCATGATGCAAGTCCCTCATAATAGTGGCAGCAGATGCACCGACCTTGAAAAGTCCACTGGAGATTACCACATTTTAAAGACAGCTGGTTAAAATTTTGATCTTCAAGGCTTCATAATGTAAAACCACTATGTTCTTTATTGACATAAAGGAGAAATACACACATTTAGAAACATATACGAAAGGGGCAGGATGACATCAGCACAAGTTCCACCCCAGGGCGTTTCGTCATAGGAGACGTTGTCAAGGGGCCAGTTTTACACTTTGAAGCCTTTGTCACTTGTTTCTTACTGCAATCCTGATGCTTGCTGAGCGAAGGTGCTGGTTATAGCTAAATTCCTGTTAATCCCTGCTGGTGTGCCATGTGGTTTCTGATCTCTGTGGAGGAGTGTGGTGAAGGTCCTCAGACATCTAAAAAGTGCTATCTGACCTCTCAATTTTTGGCGTCTTTCTTTTTGGTAAGAGGCTAATTTTTGAAGTGGCGGTGGAAATCACAAAGTGCTTGGAAGAGTTCAAGTGTCATTTTTTTTTTCCACTATTGGGTTCATATACATATATAGTAGTATATGATCTGAATTTAAAGGCACAGTGCCACAATTTTTTGTTATTGGATTTATTACATACTTCTTGAGTGCTAACATATTATAAATGCCCAAAAAGGATCTACCACATTTCAGGAAAGGGACATGTCCCAGTGGGTAGCTTGTAGGAGGTGGGTAATGGCCATTGGCACTAAGGAAGCCTAAATTAGGGAGCCATTATTCAGGCTATATAAAGCTTTCGGAAATATGCAAATACCAAAGAAAGAATGGGATTGTAAAGGTGCCACACACACTGTGATTCTCAGGTACTCAGTGATTTTTGCAATACTATATAAAGCTTTGTTGGGCTTGTTCTCATTGAACCTAATCAGTGCAAGATTTAGAAAGCATGGATTTTTCAGAGTAGAACTGAAGCAACATGGTACTACAACCCGCCATATTATCAAAATAAAAAGACTTCCAGTAAAATCCCATGAATATGACCCAACGCTTCAGAACTCAGGGCTTTATCTGTGCTATAAAATAGCTGTAATAATTGTAGAATAGTTTGCATGACTCCACACAATCACCAACTGAAGATCCCACAGCTGCCCATGCCTTTTGCATTGTAGCCATTGTATAGCATTAGACATTAACACTAGACCCTAACTACATAATTTTTTTTCTCCCACCAGCCAATCAGAACCTGCCGTCTCTCAGGGTCAAGTGGTCCCTCGTCCTCCTTCCTTGCAAAGGTTCACCCCGTCTTTTCAGGCCTCTCAGGACACCGCTCCGCTCTATGATGGACAAGTAGATTTTAGGCTGTATGGGCAGGAAATGAGCTGCACAGGAAATTACGGCTCCCCAACCTGCTCTGGAACGACTCCTGGAGCAGATGAAGAGTCTAGCAGAGGTTACTCCAAAAACTCTGATGTGCGCTTTCAACACTTCTTACCAAATTCTGGGCCCAAGCCAGGACTGCAGTTCTCAGGAGCTCAGCTTCAACGCCTCTACACGGGGGGAGGCTGGATGTAAGATGCCCTTCAAGAGAGCCTGAGCCACCAGCATTGTCAGATGGACTTTTAAGGCCAAAACAGGAACCCAGCTACAGAAGAGACAATTTGGTGTTTAATTTGTCAGGTACAAAAGGGTATGAAGTCTTGAAACTCTAGGCCTGTGCCTATAGACTAGCCCTGGACATACACCATATTTCCCATGATCGTTTTGTGGTCACTTGCTCCCTTTATGCCTACATTCACTGAAAGAAGCTGCTTTACCCATTATTAAGACCACCTCTTATTGTTTGCCCCAATTTAAGACAGAGATAAATGAATTCAAGAGCTGTAAGGACCTCTAAGAGAAGGTTCACTTTTTCTTATTCCATTATGAGTACTTCAAGATGTCAGGATGGCTTATTAATAAACATTAGAAGGAGATGGAGCACAATTCACTGATGTGGCACCACATCCATGAGCATGTGAGAAAGCAAGCAAAAATGAAGAAAATGGACTTTAAAGGTGCCACTCTTGACCCCAAAGAAGAACTTGGTTAGTATAAAAAATGGATAATTGTATTTGTTACAAAAAAAATCAAAATACCTATATCCATAAAAACATTTTTGTTTACTCCATAAAGACTTTATTGAACAGAAAAGTAATTTTTGACACATAACATGGGCAGAAGTGGCTCCATTAGCCCAACGAAGAAGTTATACAGGTAGATTTCAACAAGGCAGATACATAGCATGCCAAAACAACTCTACACAGTTAGTTGAGTCATATATGGGGTAATAGTGTTTAGGTGTTTTAATCCTAGGAGAGAGAAAATAAAACAAGATAAAAAAAAAAGGGGGGTATAGCTAGAAAAAAAGGGGGGTGGATAGGGTGGTATAAAAACATTTTATTGCAATTACGTATAAGAGGCTCCCTAAAACGATACTCATTCTACTAAGCCATATCCCATGGGTATACAAATAGAAAGTTATATTCAATATACATTTGATACAACAACTTTTTTTAGGCCAGACTGCAGAAGACAATTAGGTGCTAGTCTGTACAGGTTTTGCTTTTTATTGGCTTCCTCAGGAGACCATACATATAACTAAGGACACTATATCCAGATGGGAAAGATGACCCAGGTCACCTCAAAGCATGGAGGGGGCATGTTGCAATAAATTAATAGGAACCCCTAAGACAGCAGTGCATAATACTGTTCCAATAGATGGATATTGTACAAAAGAGTGGTAACCCCTTCTCCCAAAAAGACCAAATGCCGAGCAGCTTAGGATATGCTTAAAATGTTCAAAGATTTGCTAGCCGGTCCAACAGCATGTCTCCATGACCCTCTCACTCTTTTGTACAAAATCCATCAACTGGAACAGTGTTATGCACTGCTCTATTGGGGTTAGTCGCCTAATTGCAATGTGCCCCTTCCATATTTTGAGGCGACCTGCGTCATCTTTCCCATCTGGATATAGTGTTACAAGATCTTGGCTGTATGTATGGTCTTCTGAGGAAGCCAATATATGGTGAAACGTGTAGAGATCAGTGACTGATTGTCTTCTGCCTAATACAGTTGTTATATCAAATGTATATTGAATATCACTTTCTAATTGTAAACCTATGGGCTATGGATTAGCAGAATGAGCGCCTTTTATATGCAACTGTATTGAACTGTTTTTATGGATATAGGTATTTTTAAGGAATTTTTGTAATGAATAAAATTATTTAAATTTTATACTAACCGATTATTCACTTCTTTGGGGTTAAAAGTGGCACCTTTTAAAATCCTTTTTTTGCTTTAATTAATGAACACCAGTGGCGTCGCTAGGGGGTGGCTTTTGGGGCTATAGCCCCAAATCTGGGGCCCATAGCCCGAGTCTCTGCAGGGGTCCCCAAGGGGAGGGAAGGCTCTCTGGGGACCCTGATTTAAGGGGGAGGCTCTCTGGGGACCCTGATGTAAAGGGGAGCTCTCTGGGAACCCTAATGTAACTGGGGGGCTCTCTGGGGATCCTGATATAAGTGGGGGCTCTCTGGGACCCTGATGTAAGGGGGGCTCTCTGGGGACCCTGATATAAGTGGGGGGCTCTCTGGGAATATATACACACACACGTATATTACTGTATATACATGTGTATGCCCGCCCAAGCGTATGACTTTCTTTACTACGCTGCTATGGGCTCTAGCCCCGGATCTTTTGTAGACCTAGCAACGCCCCTGATGAACACTAAATAAGACGTTCACCTGAGATGTGGAAGTAGGTGCAACATCTTGAAGTTCATATATTTAACAAGTAAAAAAGGTACTCATTTTCACAAGTTGGGACACAACATCAATGCAAAATTGCTTAGAGGGAAGTTGTACTAAAAACCAGAGTTCGATTTTTCGGTAACTGTTTCCAGAACCCCACAAGAGAGGAACATGAGGAACAGAAAACAAGTGAACAAAAACACTGTAAAAAAACTACTGCAGAACTGGTCAGCAGTTAACAAGAACCAAAGGTAGTAATTTAAAGAGATACATACAATAAAACGAACTTAACCTAAAGGCAGAAAGCTTTCTGTCCTGAAAACTGCATTGTTGAGAAGTCTAATTCCAGGTTTCCAAGTCCTCTTCCAGGAGTGACTCTTCTCAGAGGGATGACCATGAGCATTACAGATATGGTGACCCCAGGCGTATGACAAGTTCTGCAGAAGGACTTGAGATATGTTTCCTGTTCCTGGTGGGAGAAGCCTCTGTCTCATGTGCTGTCCTGGAAGGTAACACTGTGGTAAATAGAGTCTACTTACTAAAATGGCAGAATAGTTCCAAGTAGAAGTTCATACATGACATGAGGAACCATGCCACCATGCAACCAAGTTAGGTGCCACGGCTACCTCTACAAATCAAGTGACCAACTACAAAGCATTCTAAAGATCCATACATTCTCTTCTCTGCCTGATAATATAGACAACCTTTCTGTTTTCTCGTGAAGTTGTCCAGGGAGAAGGCGGAGTTTATAAAGTGATTGGTAGGTGGAAACACTTTTTAAATTAAAGAGAAAAGAGACTATTTCAAGCTTTTCCCGATTCTACGGTTTGTGTTTTTTTCTTTTGTTTTGTCGACACATTTTTTTTGTAGTAATTGATTTGAGTGTATGGTTTTTGTCACCCTGTCCCCAACTATTTCACAGCTATTCTGTACTATGTGCTATTCTTACTCTTTACCGTTAGTGCCTTGAACAATTATTTATCAGCCTTTGTGTACTGCTTAGCTTCCTTTGATGTACATTTTTTTTATATGTTGCAATAAAAGTTCAACATTTTTGAGGAACAAAAGGAAAAACTGATGCTCTATTAAGTACAACTGAGGGGGAGGGAGAGCAAAAGTTAAGGTATTCCAATGCAGACACTGAAAAAGTGATACCCTACAGCGGCCCTCGAAAATTTGTGCTCGCCTGCTCGCATCTGGCGAGTAAAAAAATGAGAAGCGCGGGTATGGACAGCTGTGCTGTCCCAGAAATGTATTGCCTGTGCCCCCCGCAGCACTGTGAACCTCGCAGTGTGGCCATTTCAATACAAACAGTGGGGCGGTAAATGTCTCTGCAAGGCAGTCCTAAGTGGGCATGCTCAAACCCTCTCGGTCCGCTCTGTGTGCACCCTTGTGGCTGCAGGAGAATGGTAGGAAGGGGGTGGGGGGATTGGGAGCATAGATGTGCTGGATTGGGGAGAGGGGTAATTGGAGGCATAGATATGATGTCTGAATCATACCTATGACTTGATGGGCACAGGTCACGCTACATTGATGGGCACAAGTCACGCTACATTGATGGGCACAAGTCACGCTACATTGATTGGCACAAGTCACGCTACATTGATGGGCACAAGTCACGCTACATTGATGGGCACAAGTCACGCTACATTGATGGGCACAAGTCACGCTACATTGATGGGCACAAGTCACGCTACATTGATGGGCACAGGTCACGCTACATTTATGGGCACAGGTCACGCTACATTGATGGGCACAGGTCACGCTACATTGATGGGCACAGGTCACGCTACATTGATGGGCACAGGTTAAGCTTCATTGATGGGCACGCTGCATTGATGGGCACTGGTCACGCTGCATTGATGGGCACATGTCCGCTGCATTGATGGGCACTTGTCACGCTGCATTGATGGGCACTGGTCACGCTGCATTGATGGGCACATGTCCGCTGCATTGATGGGCACTTGTCACGCTGCATTGATGGGCACTTGTCACGCTGCATTGATGGGCACTGGTCACGCTGCATTGATGGGCACTGGTCACGCTGCATTGATGGTCTTAGGTTACGCTGCATTGATGGACACTGATGAGGCTGCACTGATAAAGTTATTAATATTTATTGTTGTAACCTAATTCTGCATAAAACATTTAAGTGTAATTTCATGAGATAATTTATGAGGGCGTGTTTAGGGGGGGGAATTAGGGACGGGGCATGCTAGAGGTTGGGTGGGGCAACTGGTGGCGAGTAACATTTATGGCCTGGCTAGTAGCTCAGAACTTGAAATTTTGAGCCCTACCCTACAGTATATAGCTAAATGTTTGTGGACACCTGACCATTAAACCAAAATTATGTGGAATCCCTACCAAATGATAGAGTTCAGAAGTTTCCAATAAAGGGCATGGTTATTACCACAGCATACACAAAGAAATTGTAGACAACTATGCTCTTCCAACCTTGTGGTAACAGTTGGATGAAGACCCTTTTCTGTTCCAGCATGACAGTGCCCATGTGTACAAAGACTATAAAGACATGGTTTGATGAGTTTGGTGTGGAGCCCTGACATCAACCCTACCCTACTGATATAGTAAATCAACCCCATAATGTATATAAAGTAACTTCAAGTTTTGAATATAATGGGAAAAAGTCAAAAACGTATTTTATCTTCTTCTATGATTGCAAATTTTTCTTTCAATTCCAGTTGTATCACCAAAACAGAAATTCAGTTAAAATTCCTCCAAAGGGGACAAAAACAATAACAAAAGTACTTTTAGTATAAGAGTTTTCAAGGATTAGAACCTCTGTCATATATATATATATATTTCTGGGTGTCACCAGGACATATGCCCAATCACCAATGAACATGGTCTAACCCAGTCTTTCTCAACCAGGATTTCGTTGAAACCTGTATGTTCCTCCAGAAGTTTCTAGTGACTTCTTGCCCAATGATCATTTTCAGACTCTCTTATAACTAACCACTGACACCAGCATTCTTCCCTCTCACCACCAATGTAAGGGACATTCTTCCCACTGATCACCAATGTAAGGGACATTCTTCCCACTGATCACCAATGTAAGGAACATTCTTCCCACTGATCACCAATGTAAGGAACATTCTTCCCACTGATCACCAATGTAAGGAACATTCTTCCCACTGATCACCAATGTAAGGAACATTCTTCTCACTGATCACCAATGTAAGGAACATTCTTCCCACTGATCACCAATGTAAGGAACATTCTCCCCACTGATCACCAATGTAAGGAACATTCTTCCCACTGATCACCAATGTAAGGAACATTCTTCTCACTGATCACCAATGTAAGGAACATTCTTCCCACTGATCACCAATGTAAGGAACATTCTTCTCACTGATCACCAATGTAAGGAACATTCTTCCCACTGATCACCAATGTAAGGAACATTCTTCCCACTGATCACCAATGTAAGGAACATTCTTCTCACTGATCACCAATGTAAGGAACATTCTTCCCACTGATCACCAATGTAAGGAGCATTCTTCTCACTGATCACCAATGTAAGGAACATTCTTCCCACTGATCACTAATGTAAGGAGCATTCTTCCCACTGATCACCAATATAAGGAACATTCTTCCCACTGATCACCAATGTAAGGATCATTCTTCCCACTGATCACCAATGTAAGGGACATTCTTCCCACTGACCACCAATGTAAGGAACATTCTTCTCACTGATCACCAATGAAAGGAACATTCTTCCCACTGATCACCAATGTAAGGAACATTCTTCCCACTGATCACCAATGTAAGGAACATTCTTCTCACTGATCACCAATGTAAGGAACATTCTTCCCACTGATCACCAATGTAAGGAACATTCTTCCCACTGATCACCAATGTAAGGATCATTCTTCCCACTGACCACCAATGTAAGGAACATTCTTCTCACTGATCACCAATGTAAGGGACATTCTTCCCACTGATCACCAATGTAAGGAGCATTCTTCCCACTGATCACCAATGTAAGGAACATTCTTCCCACTGATCACCAATGTAAGGAACATTCTTCCCACTGATCACCAATGTAAGGATCATTCTTCCCACTGACCACCAATGTAAGGAACATTCTTCTCACTGATCACCAATGTAAGGAACATTCTTCCCACTGATCACCAATGTAAGGAACATTCTTCTCACTGATCACCAATGTAAGGAACATTCTTCCCACTGATCACCAATGTAAGGAACATTCTTCCCACTGATCACCAATGTAAGGAACATTCTTCCCACTGATCACCAATGTAAGGAGGATTCTTCCCACTGATCACCAATGTAAGGATCATTCTTCTCACTGACCACCAATGTCAGGATCATTCTTCCCACTGATCACCAATGTAAGGAACATTCTTCCCACTGATCACCAATGTAAGGATCATTCTTCTCACTGATCACCAATGTGAGGAACATTCTTCCCACTGACCACCAATGTAAAGAGCATTCTTCCCACTGATCACCAATGTAAGGAGCATTCTTCCCACTGATCACCAATATAAGGAGCATTCTTCCCACTGATCAACAATATAAGGAGCATTCTTCCCACTGATCACCAATCTAAGAAGCATTCCTCCCACTAGCCACCAAATATTATTATACAGGATTTATATAACAGTTTGTGCAGCGCTTTACAATATAAAGGGAAACAGTACAGTTACAATACAAAAAATACAAGACAATGAATGTGGTAGCAAACTGCGGCTTTCAAAAAAAATCCCCTCAAGGCAATGGCATAATGTGCATAATTGCATAAGCATTGCATACTAGCACATTATGAAATATTTTCCTTAGAACGAAGCCCTCCAGCGGTGAACTGTCACTGCTCACAGGGCTTCCATCTTCCCCCGGACTTCCTTCCGGGTTCGTGGGCTCCAGCTGTATGAGTGGCCGGGCCTGCGATAACGTCACTCGGGCGCCCTTGGCTCCGGCACGCCCTTGGCTCTGGCACAGAGCTCTGAAGATCCAGCACTATATGCCGGACCCTCAGAGCCCATGTGCCGGTGACCCCACCAGCTGCATCCAAGGTGAATATCTTCTAAACACTACAAGTTTAGGAGATATTCACTGTACCTACAGGTAAAGCCTTATTATAGGGCCAGTGGCGAAATTATAGGGGTTGCCGAGATCGCCATGGAGACCGGGCCCCTTGCTGCAGGGGGCCCTTGAGGTCCCCCTGTACTATTTGATAGGAGGGGAGGCTGAGAGGAGCTCCCCCCAATTATCAGCCGAACTGTAATCGGCACTGCGTCCTCACATACCTAAAGTGAAAGCAGTGTGTGCTGTGCTCTTTGTCTCCCCCTACAGTGCAGTACCTGGCAGGAAGAAGGTACTGTAAATGTCTGACGTTTTTTTTATAAGACTATCTACTGTATGTGTGTTTATATGTGTGTGCATGCATGTGTGTGTGTGAGGGGGGGGTGCGTGTGTGTGCGTGCAAGTGTGTGTGTGTGTGGGGGGGTGCATGAATGTGTGTGGGGGGGTGCATGCATGTGTGTGGGGGGGGTGCATGCATGTGTGTGGGGGGGGGTGCATGCATGTGTGGGGGGGGGGGTGCATGAATGTGTGTGGGGGTGTGCATGCATGCATGTGTGTGGGGGGTGCATGCATGTGTGTGTGTGTGGGGGGTGCATGCATGTGTGTGTGTGTGTGTGGGGTGCATTTGATGGTACAGTGGCGGTGTTTGATGGGCACAGTGGCAGCATTTGATGGGCACAGTGGTGACATTTGATGGTACAGTGGTGGCGTTTGATGGTACAGTGGCTGCAACTGATGTTTTTATTTCTGAATTTTTCAGTTTGCTTGCGCCCCCCTAAAAATTTTGAGCACCAGCTGTCACCGGTTTATATGTGCATTTATATATATATATATATATATATATATATATATAGTGTGTGTGTGTGTGTTTTTATATAAAAATGAAGAAATTGGTACCTTTATATGCAGCCACCCACTTGTGACTGGGCCCTGGTGTTCCAACATCGGGCTCGGAGGTTCGGGGGGGGGGGGGCCCCTCCATGGTTTCTTGCATCGGGGTTCAAGTTACGCCACTGTATAGGGCTTACCTGTAGGTACAAGATAAAAAAAAATGAGTTTACTACCACTTTAAAAGGGCCCTGCTCATAAGAGCTTACAGTCTAATAGGATGGGGCAATTGGTACAAGAGGTTATAACTGTGGGGGATGAGCTGATGGAAGTGATAAAAGTTCAGTTAGTTGGAGGCGTGATAGGCTTCTCTGAAGAGATGAGTTTTCAGGGATTGCCTAAAGGCAGCTAGAGTAGGGAATAGCCAGACAGATTGAGGTAGAGAGTTCCAGAGGATGGGAGAGGCTCTGGAGAAGTCCTGGAGACGAGCATGGGAGGAGGAGACAAGGGAGCTTGAGAGCAGAAGGTCTTGGGAGGAGCGGAGAGGACAGTATGGGTGATAATTGGAGACAAGATTGGTGATGGAGCTCGGGGCAGAGTTGTGGATGGCTTTGTATGTTGTGGTTAGTATTTTGAATTTAATTTGTTGGGCGATGGGAAGCCAGTGTAGGGATTGGAGGAGAGGGTTGGCAGACACTGAGCGGTTGGTAAGGTGGATGAGTCTGGCAGCAGCATTCGTGATAAACTGAAGAGGGGAGGAGCCTATGGAGATGTAGGCCAATGAGAAGGGAGTTGCAATAGTCAATGTGAGAGATAACAAGGCAGTAAATGAGGATCTTGGTGGTTTCATTAGTTAAAAAGGGGGCGAATTTTAGAGATGTTATGGAGGTGAATTCTACAAACTTTTGATAATGATTGGAATTGGGTCTGAAAGGAGAGATCAGAGTCTAGGATTATACCTAGTACCCTGGCGTGAATAGAGGGATTAATCATTGCATTATTGAGATTCCTGACCTCAACCAGATAGAACACCTTTGCGATGAATTAGAGCGGAGACTGCGAGACGGGTCTTCTCGTCCAACATCAGTGCCTGACCTCACAAATGCGCTTCTGGAAGAATGGTCAAAAATTCCCATAATAAAGACATGGATGAGGGAGTTTGGGGTGGAGGAACTTGACTGGCCTGCACAGAGTCCTGACCTAAACCCAATAGAACACCTTTGGTATGAATTAGAGCGGAGACTGCGAGCCAGGCTTGATCTCACAGATGCGCTTCTGGAAGAATGGTCAAACATTCCCATAGACACACTCCTAAACCTTGTGGACAGCCTTCCCGGAAAAGTTGAAGCTGTTATAGCTGCAGAGGGTGGGCCAACTCAATATTGAACCCTACGGACCAAGACTGGGATGCCATTGACGTTCATGTGTGTGTGTGAAGGCAAGCGTCCCAATACTTTTGGTAATATAGTGTAGCTGCACCCCACCCTCCGGATTGAATAAAAAAAAGATCTTCCTGTTCGCACAACAATCCTCTCTGCACCTGCACCCCCTTCCCACCTCTCAGACACCATTTGTCTGCCCCTTCTTGCATCAGATTGCCTGTTTTCACACCTCCCCACCCCCTCCACAGTAGCCAAACATCTGCCCCCCCCGGCCAGACAGGAAGATGCAAATATAGAGAAGGTGGGCTGGGGAATCTCACTTTGAAAGGTACCTCATCCCAGAGTAGATTGATAGGGAAATGAATGAGGATAGAATAGGGGATTATTGCGGTACCAAATATCAGGAGAGCACTCGTGGGTTTTAATAAAAAAAATTGTAGTTTATTATTAGTAAAATATACAGAAAAATATAAAAATACCCGTTAGTTTGAGACATGAAGGAGAAATCACACTTAACAGGTATGCTACACAGCCTTTATGCACTTATGGTAACAAAAACAACGAATAGACCTATAAGAAGATACAGGTCAGTGGTACAGATAGAACTTAGTTGGAATACATTCGACCGACATGTTTCGCCAACATTGGCTTCTTCGGGGTCGTAGGAGTAGTCTGTACCATAATAAAAATTTCTAAAAGGACAGATACAAAAAGAAAGACATTAATAATACAAATAATTTTAATATATTTCTGCTAGACATTAGCCCCATGGCTGCTATCAAGAAGAAGGCTAACCCTCACAGAGGGCTAAGATGGAAACCCAGCAGTACCCACAATACGTACCACCTGATGAGCAGAGGAGCCCTAGAATACCCCACTTGGACGGTCAGGGCTTGGTCAGTGGTCACCATAAAAGTTTGGCTGCAGGAGGCATATAGGACCTGGTGAAATGAAAAGGTTATTGTTTTTAACTACCTGAGATCTGCGCTATAGCTGAATGACGGCTACAGCGCGGATCTAAGATGCCGGGACGACGTCTATTGACGTCGTCCCGGCCACGAGCTGCCTGCGCGCCCCCTGAAGGGCGTGCGCGGCGCGCTCTGTGATCAGCGAGTCTGTGAGACTCGCTGGATCACAGATCCGAGTAAGGGGTCGATCCCGACCCCTTACCACGTGATCAGCTGTCAGCCAATGACAGCTGATCATGTGAAAATAACAGAGCCGGTAATCGGCTTTTTTCCCTCCTCGCGCTGACAGCACGAGGAGAAAAAAAAAAAAGCCGATCACCGGCGGCAGTGAGAGGGACATCAGTCCCTCTCACTGCAATGTGCCCAATACATGGTGCCCACTATTGCCTAATTAAAGTGCCGCCTACCAGTGCCTACAGTGCCATCTGTCAGTGCCCACAGTGCCAGTGCTGCACATCAGTGTCACCTACCAGTGCTCATCAGTGCCCATCAGTGCCACCTATCAGTGCCCATCAGTGTCATCCATCAGTGCCACCCATCCGTGCCCATCAGTGCCATCTTTGCTGTCCCCATCAGTACCGACTTATCTGTCCCCACCAGTGCAGCCTATCAGTGCCCACCAGTGCAGCCTATCAGTGCCCACCTGTGCCGCCTCATCAGCGCATATCAATGAAACAGAAAAATTACCTGTCTGCAAATTTTTATAACAAACTATTAAACATGATTTTTTTTTTTTTTTTTAATTTTCCATCTTTTTTTGTTTGTTCAGCAAAAAATAAAAATCCCAGCTGTGATTAAATACCACCAAAAGAAAGCTCTATTTGTGGGAAAAAAATGATAAAAATTTCATTTGGGTACAGTGTTGTATGACCGCGCAATTGTCATTCCAAGTGCGTCAGCGCCGAAAGCTGAAAATTGGTCTGGTCACGAGGGGGGTTTAAGTGCAAAGTAATCAGGTGGTTAAACAAATTATTTTTGCGTATAGGGAGAGAAAGTTGTTCTCACTAAACGCAGATAGGCTAACATAGCCTCCAAAAAAGCTTACCCAGCAAAGAAAAAATATAAGGTATAATGGGGTGTCGAAGATAAGGGCTGTAGTCAAACAGTTGTATGTTTGAAAAACCGGTGCTAGTCAGAAACAGCCATGTCTAAAAATAAGAAGGAAAAAATGTGCATCATAAAGTGCAGCAAAAAGTTACTCTGAGAAGCTGCACAGTATACAATCACACAGTATACACAGACATGTTTCTATTGGCTGAGAAGGTACTGGAGAGGTGGGGCAGCTATAATCTCGGGATTTTTAGACCAAAAGGATGTCGGTAAGGGACATTTCAGAAACAGATGTAAAAAAAAAAAAAAAAAAAACAGATTTTTACATACTGTCCCTGGTTTTACTGAGGCTGGCAACCCTGATGGGGCCCCCCCTAGTGGCCCGGGGCCCTCGGGAAGCGCCCGAGTGGCCGAATGGTCAGTCCGCCCCTGCCCGCTTGTAAAGCAGAGAAGAACTTGGATGTTGGTCTATAAGTAAAAGAACACACAAATATAAGCTTGATAGTAAAAATGCAGTAAACTTGAACAACAGAGTTATAGAGAGAGAGAGATTTTCATTAACTGACCTTTAGCACGCTAGAGCCTGGAATATCGACGCCCCTGGGTCCATCACAAAACAAGTGTGGACTAGCAGGTCTTAAATGCTGCTGGTACTGCTGGGTTTCCATCTTAGCCCTCTGTGAGGGTTAGCCTTGTTCTTGATAGCAGCCATGGGGCTAATGTCTAGCAGAAATATTTAAAATTATTTGTATTATTAATGTCTTTCTTTTTGTATCTGTCCTTTAGAAATTTTTATTATGGTACAGACTACTCCTACGACCCCGAAGAAGCCAATGTTGGCGAAACATGTCGGTCGAATGTATTCCAACTAAGTTCTATCTGTACCACTGACCTGTATCTTCTTATAGGTCTATTCGTTGTTTTTGTTACCATAAGTGCATAAAGGATGTGTAGCATACCCTGTTAAGTGTGATTTCTCCTTCATGTCTCACACTAACGGGTATTTTTATATTTTTCTGTATATTTACTAATAATAAACTACAATTTTTTATCGAAACCCACGAGTGCTCTCCTGATATTTGGTCCCGCCATAATCCCCTATTCTATCCTCATTCATTTCCCTATCAGGAAGAGGCAAATGTCCGTCCTGCTCTCTCCTCATCTTGGGCTTTACTGGAGGATCCTGGATCAAAGTTTCAGCTTTCAAAAAGTTTAAAACTTTTAAAGGAGAACTTCAGGGTATGAAATTCACAAACAGTTGCTGCATTGGGTGATTGTTAGACATGTGCACAACAAAAAAATGGTTTATTTTCGTTTCGTTTTTTTCGTTTCCGTTGATTCGTAACGATTCGTAAGTCGTCGCTGTTCGTATTCGCAACGATTCGTATTTTCGTAAGTTAGTTTGCCTTCGTTTAATTTTCGTTTATTCGAAATTCGGACGCATTCGTATTTATTCGTACTTTCGTAAAAAATTCGTAATCGGAGCATAATTCATAATGTTATGTAATGTGTATGCAATTATTACATTTTAAGAGACACGGAAAATTACGA
Organism: Lithobates sylvaticus; assembly: GCA_028564925.1. Classification (NCBI taxonomy): domain Eukaryota; kingdom Metazoa; phylum Chordata; class Amphibia; order Anura; family Ranidae; genus Lithobates; species Lithobates sylvaticus. The sequence continues at coordinate 279,231,642 of CM053031.1, forward strand.
ATCGAAAAAAAAAGTTACGAATGTACGAATTTTTTCGTTCAATCCACTCGAGGCACGTTAAGCAGCGCCATTGTAAGAGACACGGAAAATTACGAATCAAAAAAAAAAAAAGTTACGAATGTACGAATTTTTTCGTTCAATCCATTCGAGGCACGTTAAGCAGCGCCATTGTAAGAGACACGGAAAATTACGAATCAAAAAAAAAAAAAATTACGAATGTACAAATTTTTTCGTTCATTTTGATTTTCGTTGTTCCCGTTTTAGTTTTTCGGATTTTCTTCTTTCGTAGATTCGTTGTTTCTAATTATTTTTTGGGGGATTTTCGTTGTTTTCGGATTCGTTCGATTCGAACGATTCGTTAAAATTTTTAGCGAATCGTTCATTCATTCGTACGATAACAAATGAACGAATATAACGAAAAAAAACGAAAAACGAAAAAAAACAAACGAATTGCACATGTCTAGTGATTGTATTATCTGGGATTGTTGAAGCTGAATTCTGGGTATGCCAGCTCTTACATAGTGGCATTATTCTGGCTTGGACCAATGTAAATATGCGCCATACCTGTGGGATACGGGCGTAAGCTGGAGATCACCGCCAGTGGCGGCCGGTCGGGTCTGGTGCACTTACCCCATTCTATGGTGGGCAGCGCTTCCCCTGGACTTCACCAACGGCTTCCCTTTGCTCAGCAGCGGCGACGGCTTTCCCTTCCCCTGCTCTCCACGGACAGTGCGGCGGCTTCCGTTTCCTCTCTCCTCCTTGGCAGCCAATTGGTACTCTTCTCTTTTTTGCTAAGCGGAAAGCGGGTCTCAGACGTGCTTCTGATTGGCCAGATTGAGGATCAGTGTTTCAATAGCGAATATCCATTCGCTGTTGTATCAACTGGGTGGGGTCTTGCGCCACGAGCCCACCCTATTTTGAAGCCAATTAGAGCCTATGGCTCTAATCAGGTGCTTAAAAAATTAAATAAAATCCCTACCGCTGTATTTTAGGCACCCGGCGTCCTGAAAGGGGCTTTATGCATGAATAGGGGGAGGCGGTGTCCTGTCAAAATAGCGGCTGTTGATAGAGCATGGGGGTTGCGGCCGTGGGTAGAGGGGGGTGGCGCTTCGGCACCCCTAATGGACAGGCCACTACTGATCAACATAGTAGGCACTGCTAGTACAGCAATTGCCGCCGTCTTCCGGGCCCCGTGCTGAGTGCCTGTCCTGCTGCTTACTAAACACAGGAGGAAATTGCCATATCTGGAGATCATCTTCAGTGGTGGCCCCCACCCCCCCATCCATCCATGCGCCCGGCCCCTTTCAGGACATCAGACGCATGGATTCCTGTGGCGGGGGCGGGAGGTACTTTTTGAAGCACCTGATTAGAGCCAGAGGCTCTAATAGGGTAGGCTCGGGGCGCAGAGAATGCGCCCTGATCCCACCCAATTGTGTGACAATAGCAAATTAATGTTCGCTATTTTCACACTAACCTTCCCCCCTGCCAATCAGGAGGCAGGGCGTCAGACCTGTTTCCTGATTGGCCAATGCGCCAGGCCACCCTATTGAATGAATGGTGCTTAGGAAGAGGAGCGGAGGACTTGGAGACACATGCTGGAGCAGAGGTCGCAGTAAGTACCACAATGTCAGAGTCGCGGGGGGGGGGGGGGGGATTATGGTTGGGGTTGCTGCCAGAGCCGCGAGCACCACGAGTGGGGGGGGTTGGTGGGCACAGTGGCTGCATTTGATGGGTACACAAGTGGCTGCATATGATGGGCACACGTGGCTGCGTATGATGCTCACAAATGGCTGAATATGATGGGTACACATGGCTGCCTTTGATGGGCACAGCGGCTGAAATTGATGGGCACAGCGGCTGCATTTGATGGGCAGAGCGGCTGCATTTGATGGGCACAGCGGCTGCATTTGATGGGCACAGTGAGGCTGCAATTGATGGGGGGTTTCAGTATTTTTCAGTTTGTTTGCATCCCCCCCCCCGGCGCATCACCGATCACCGTACATGGCTGCTGGTAGCGGTCGTTTACCATATGATGGCTCCGTCAAATTATGGAGCGATCCCTTTTAAACATGACGCCGGTTCCTCCCTCCCCGATCTGTACAGTGTGAGGGGAGAGGGGGAGAGATCGTTTTCAGCAGTGCTTTTGGCTGGATCTGTAGTGCCCATAGCGCTGCTCAGTGCCAATACTCTGCAGTACTCTGCCCATACTCTGCCAATAATCTGCAATACTCTGCCAATACTCGTCAATAAGTGTTCAGTCTTTTTTAATTTATAGCGCAAAAAATAAAAATCCCCGGGGTGATTAAATACCACCAAAAGAAATCTCTATTTGTATGAAAAAAAAGGACAAACATTTCATATAGGTACAGTGTTGCATGACGGAGTAATTGTCATTCAAAATGTGAGAGCGCCGAAAGCTGAACATTGGTCTGGTTAGGAAGGGGTTTTAAGTGCCCAGTGGTCAAGTGGTTAATGAATAAAAAAAATAACCAGTAAAGTTAAATAAGAAAGGAATGTGGGACTTTGGGACTCGGTTCACACTGGGGCGACTTAGCCACCTGACAAGTCGCAGTCCGTTCTGTACCATGGAAGCATTCTAATAGGGGCGACACAAGTCGCTTCAATTTAAAAAAAGGTTCCTGTACTACTTTGAGGGCGACTTGAGGTGACTTGCATTGACTTGCAGAAGTCGTTTTGCAAGTCGCCGCGGCTGTCGTGTGCAGGACGCCTGAGGCAGTCGCGCTGCAAGTCGTGCGGCCTCAGTGTGAACCGGCTCTAAATGAGGCAATTGACTTGTGGAGGTAGAGCAGTTGGTAAACATTGTTTATTAGTAACAATAGTAAGAAACAAGTAAAAAAGTATTTATATATATATATATATACACACACACACATTGCATAAGCACGATGGATACAAATATTTAAGCTTTGCAGCACATGAGAAGTATTAGTAACTAGTAAAGTTAGCCCAATTTTTTTTTGTATAATGTGAAAGATTTTACGTTGCGAGAATCGTGATTTTTTTTAACCACTTCAGCCCCGGACCAATTTGCAGCCAAAGGACCAGGCCCCTTTTTGCGATTCGGCACTGCGTCGCTTTAACTGACAATTGCGCAGTCGTGCGACATGGCTCCCAAACAAAATTGGCGTCCTTTGTTTTCCCCACAAATAGAGCTTTCTTTTGGTGGTATTTGATCGCCCCTGTGGTTTTTATATTTTGCTATAATAAATATCCCCAAAAAATATATAAAAAAAACATTTTTTTTCCTCAGTTTAGCCCGATACGTATTCTTCTACATATTTTTGGTAAAAAAAAACGCAATAATCGATTATTGATTTGTTTGCGCAAAAGTTATAGCGTTTACAAAAAAGGGGATAGTTTTATAGCATTTTTATTAATATTTTTTTTTTTACTAGTAATGGCGGCGATCAGCGATTTTTATTGTGACTGCGACATTATGGCGGACACATCGGACATTTTTGACACATTTTTGGGACCATTGTCATTTATATAGAAATCAGTGCTATTTAAATGCACTGACTCCTATGTAAATGACAGTGGCAGTGAAGGAGTTAACCACTAGGGGGCGGGGAGGGGATAAGTGTGACGTGTTGTGTTTTTTTTTTTTTTTTTACAGTAGGGGGGCGTGGCTGTACGTCTGACGTCACCGATCGGCTTTCCCGATGACCGGGAACAGCCGATTAATGACAGGCAGTGTAGGAAGTGCGGGGAGAGGTTTGTTTACACAGACCTCTCCCCGTTCTTCAGCTCTGTGACCCGATCGCGGGACACCAGCGGCGATCTGGTCCGCTGGTCCCGCGGCCGTGGTCACGGAGCTCCCGACCCGGCGCGCGACCCCCACCGCTAGGCAATTAAAGGGGACGTGTATATATACACGTGCCTTTGCCTAGCCGTGCCATTCTGCCGATGTATATGTACATGCGGCGGTCGGGAAGCGGTTAAGCAAAAAAAAAATTGTGATTCTCATTTTGGCCAGAATCGTGCAGCTCTAGTGCCGGTGAACATCCATTGGCCGGCAACGAAGTTTCTGCTGTGACTAATCACAGCAGAAGTGGCGCCTCGGCGGTGCGCGCCCCCTAAGCGGAATGTACAGAATCACGTGTGTGTGTGCGCATGTATGTATGTATGTATGTATGTATATATATATATATATATATATATATATATATATGTGATTCTGCACAGAACGGTCGCCCTGTTATCTGCTATGGAGCGGTTGGCAAGTGGGTAGACAAGAAGGACCAGGAAGCGTGTTATCAGAATTACCAGATGAAAAAGAAAAATACAAAACAAATGCAGCCAACGCATCTAAGGTCTAAGCTGCAATATATTACAATTTTGTTTTTTGGCTTTATACTGCATATACTTTAGGTGGCCTTTAGGGGGCTCACTGCCTTCTCCAAAAACCTTGCACAGAGCTTGATGTTACATTACAGGCAGCCGGACCCGAGTCACAGAATACAGATTCCTGGTGTCACAGAGATAAAACGTGAAGGTAAATTTCCAGGCAGGGGTCACAGGCGGCAAACAAAAGCCTGGTAAGATACGCACCTTACACTACTACAATAAAAGTTCGACTTTGAATACCAAAGTCAACCTCAATAGTTTTTGGTTCAGAAACATTTTAGGAACAAAGGCTTTTGTGTGATTGGTCTAGGTACGATGGCAATTGGGAAGCACCTCTGCGCTGATATGGCGACTCAGCTTGGTGGCATGTCACCAATTGCTAGTTGTGTGCTCAGATACTGCCACCCAGTGGTCACCAAAGAGAATGCAAGCTATAAAAGGTTACTGGGTTTTTATACTGATACACTATATTGTCAAAAGTATTGGGAAGTTTTGGAACTTTAATGGCACCTCAGTCTTAGTCCGTATGGTTCTAAATTGAGTTGGCCCACCCTTTGCCGCTATAACAGCTTCAACACTTCTGGGAAGGCCGTCCACAAGGTTTAGGAGTGTGTCTATGGGAATGTTTGACCATTCTGCCAGAAGCGGATTTGTGAGGTCAGGCACTGATGTTGGACGAGAAGGCCTGGATCGCAGTCTCTGTTCTACTTCATTCTAATTCTAAAGGAAGGGGGGTGCGCCCTCGAAACACATTAGCTTATACCTTGTAATGGTATATGGCACATGGTTCTGTATTGTGTTTTTTTTATGGCTCAACTGAATGGCTGTTTGTGAGTACCCACCTTTTATGAACTTTATTATTCATTAAATGTCATTGGTCATGCACTAGGTGTGCGCGACCTTCCATTTTTTAGTCTTTTTTGTAGTATCTATCAGATCACCCCATCTGAGGAAGGCAGCATCCACCCAGTCCTGAGATACCGATGTCCCTGTTGCCCTTCACTTTAGAAAACCCTTTAGCACTGGAAATTACTGTCTTTCCTAATTTCAAAGGTGTCCTATCAAGTTGAGGTCAGGACTCTGTGCAGGGGAGTCAAGTTCCTCCACCCCAAACTCGCTCATCCATGTCTTTATGGACCTTGCTTTGTGCACTGGTCCAATCATTTGGTGGAGGGGGGGTTATGTGTTGGGGGTTGTTTTTTTGGGGTTAGGCTTGGCCCCTTAGTTCCAGTGAAGGGAACTCTTAAGGCGTCAGCATACGAAGATATTTTGGACAATTTCATGCTCCCAACTTTTTGGGAACAGTTTGGGGACGGCCCCTTCCTGTTCCAACATGACTGCACACCAGAGCACAAAGCAAGGTCCATAAAGACATGGATGAGGGAGTTTGGGGTGCAGGAACTTGACTGGCCTACACAGAGTCCTGACCTCAACCCGATAGAACACCTTTGGGATCAATTATAGCGGAGACTACAAGTCAGGCCTTCTCGTCCACATCAGTGCCTGACCTCACAAATGTGCTTCTGGTAGATTGTGGCCAGAGGGGGCAGAAAAGGCCCAGGCCCAGCATCCATGAGAAGAAACTTTGCCTCAGGGTTGGTGGTCAGTGGGGGGAATGGCGCCCCCACCGTTGGGATCAGTGGGGGGAATGGCGCCCCCACCGTTGGGATCAGTGGGGGGAATGGCGCCCCCACCGTTGGGATCAGTGGGGGGAATGGCGCCCCCACCGTTGGGATCAGTGGGGGGAATGGCGCCCCACCGTTGGGATCAGTGGGGGGAATGGCGCTCCCACCGTTGGGATCAGTGGGGGGAATGGCGCCCCCACCGTTGGGATCAGTGGGAGGAATGGCGCCCCCACCGTTGGGATCAGTGGGAGGAATGGCGCCCCCACCGTTGGGATCAGTGGGAGGAATGGCGCCCCCACCGTTGGGATCAGTGGGAGGAATGGCGCCCCACCGTTGGGATCAGTGGGAGGAATGGCGCCCCACCGTTGGGATCAGTGGGAGGAATGGCGCCCCACCGTTGGGATCAGTGGGAGGAATGGCGCCCCACCGTTGGGATCAGTGGGAGGAATGGCGCCCCACCGTTGGGATCAGTGGGAGGAATGGCGCCCCACCGTTGGGATCAGTGGGAGGAATGGCGCCCCACCGTTGGGATCAGTGGGAGGAATGGCGCCCCACCGTTGGGATCAGTGGGAGGAATGGCGCCCCACCGTTGGGATCAGTGGGAGGAATGGCGCCCCACCGTTGGGATCAGTGGGAGGAATGGCGCCCCACCGTTGGGATCAGTGGGAGGAATGGCGCCCCACCGTTGGCGTCAGTGGGAGGAATGGCGCCCCACCGTTGGGATCAGTGGGAGGAATGGCGCCCCACCGTTGGGATCAGTGGGAGGAATGGCGCCCCACCGTTGGGATCAGTGGGAGGAATGGCGCCCCACCGTTGGGATCAGTGGGAGGAATGGCGCCCCACCGTTGGGATCAGTGGGAGGAATAGCGCCCCACCATTGGGATCAGTGGGAGGAATAGCGCCCCAGCATTGGGATCAGTGGGAGGAATAGCGTCCCACCATTGGGATCAGTGGGAGGAATAGCGTCCCACCATTGGGATCAGTGGGAGGAATAGCGTCCCACCATTGGGATCAGTGGGAGGAATAGCGTCCCACCATTGGGATCAGTGGGAGGAATAGCGTCCCACCATTGGGATCAGTGGGAGGAATAGCGTCCCACCATTGGGATCAGTGGGAGGAATAGCGTCCCACCATTGGGATCAGTGGGAGGAATAGCGTCCCACCATTGGGATCAGTGGGAGGAAGAGAGCCCCAAAGGCCAGAAAAGGCAAGCAAAAGGCCACAGATTAAAGACCACTGTTCTAGAGATTGTTGTCCCACCTACACTTGCCAGCCAATGTAAGGGTTTACTTCTACAACGAATTTTAGGGTGAAAAGTTTCCACTGTCCAATAATGTAAGCGGTGTAAAGGAAATTTTTCCACTGACCACCAATGTAAGGGGGGCATCACTCCACTGACCACCAATGTTAGGGGGCATCTTTCTGATATCTGTGACCATTTCTGTTTACCATTTGTCCACTTTTCCACTGATCCACAATTTAACGGTGAAAACCACCCCTAGTCCACCAACATGAGGGGCTCGCTTCTGCTGACCATCAATGTAAGGGTCATTTCTCCACTTACCACCAATGTAAGGGGCATCTTTCTATTGACCCACGTTCTTCTTTTGTTTATTTGTCTACTGGTCCACTGATCCCCAATTAAGGTGTGAAAATCATCCACTGTCCACCAATGTAGAGGGTTCTTCTACTTACTAATAATATAAGGGGGTATTTCTCAACTGACCACCGATGGAACAAGGTACTGTAGGTCTCCATTGACCACTAATGTAAGGGGGCGTCTTACTATTGACCACTGTGCTTCGTTTCTATTTGTTACACTTCTGAATTATTAGTAAAGATAATTTTATCTAAGAGAGCGTGAGGGTAATAAAAATAATGCGCTGTGGGAGTCAAATATACTACATATGCCACATTCTTAATTGTTTTCTTTAAAACTTCTGCAAATCACTGATCGTGATGATGCCCCTTGAGCTGCAGATATCATTTTCAGCCTGAGATCTAAAAAATATCTCAAGGCTTCCTCCAGGGTAGATAGGTTGAGAAAGGCTGTGTGTTGATCTGATCTGCATGCACAGATGTAGGAATTTCAAAGCGTCTTGTTTTGATTGAGGAACGAGTATGTTTCTATTAGCTCTTCAGGGATAAGTAAATTGCTTTGACCCCACAAACTTGAACATCAGCCAACATTTCTCCACCTTCCTGCAGGTAGAATAACACATTTCAATTGCAAGTAGTTACAAATACAGACGCAAAGCAGAAGCAAGTATTCCAACAGGACAAAAAAAAAAAAGTACACCTTGCAGTAGCTTCAAGGAAATCGGTCATGAGGGAAATATGTAGGGAAACTGATGACACTCCATGATGACCAGTGTGAGGAGGACATTCTTCCCACTGACCACCAATGTAAAGAGCATTCTTCCCACCAATGAAAAGGAGGACATGCTTCCCACCACCGATCACCAATGAAAAGGAGGGCATGCTTCCCACCACCGATCACCAATGAAAAGGAGGGCATGCTTCCCACCAATGAAAAGGAGGGCATGCTTCCCACCAATGAAAAGGAGGGCATGCTTCCCACCAATGAAAAGGAGGGCATGCTTCCCACCAATGAAAAGGAGGGCATGCTTCCCACCAATGAAAGGAGGACATGCTTCCCACCACCGATCACCAATCACCAATGAAAGGAGGACATGGTTCCCACCACCGATCACCAATGAAAGGAGGACATTCTTCCCACGACCACCAATGTAAGGGGCACTCTTCCCACAGACAATAACTCTAATGTACAGTGAGCTGCACGTTCCTGAATTTCCTCAGACGCATATACGGCCGAAAACATATGTCTGCCGGGTCTGGAGTCCTCTTCCTCACGACTGTCTAAGCCCTCATCAGAAAGACTGATCAGAATCCTGAAAAGGGAGAGAGCTCAGGGGTTAAGGAAGCCTTCTACTGCCCTGTTAAAGGAGGAGCCCCCCTGGGAGGAAGAGCCCTCTTTGCTAGTCTGGGGTTCCGGCTCCCTTGGCTTAAGGGATGCTTGGAAGGTCTTAGGAGTTGACAGCATCTCCGTCTGTACAGAGAGAAAGTCCTTCATGACCTGAGAGGTTTCTTTCCCCGCTAACTTGTGAATACATTTGTAGCAAAAGGGTTTAGAATGGTCCTGGGGTAACTTATTACAAATACCCACATCTTTTAGAACAGGAAGGAGCCTTCATAGGACAGCTGGCAACCCCCTGGGCAGTGATGTCCTTTCCTGTAAAAAGGACACACAAGCTAGCTTACAATAATCACAGAGCTGTGTCCTGCAGGGGTAAGAGTCAGGGTCCCCTTTCCCATCACAACCCCTGCCAGCTAGGCCGACTCACCCCCTGTGGCCTCCTCCATAGCTGTAGCTGCTGCGTGCCCCTCCTCTCGCTCCATCCGTCACACCACCTACGCCCTCCAAGTGGGCAGGTACTCACCAGACTGTCGAGAGCAGGATATGGACGCCTGTTCCTACGCCAGTCAGAACTCCGCTCATGGTCAAAAAAACACCACCCTTTTCTTGAGGCCCTGAAGCCGTAAGTGACACGGCAAAGCAGTTTCCGGCGCTGGAGAGGAAGCCACGTCACTCCTCTTCAAAATACCTGATGGATGGCACTGGGCTCCCACTCCTTGTAGGAGACCTGCCGACCGGTGCCATCGCCTCACTGCCAGCCGCCCGTGCGACCCTCCAGGAGCCAGGGAACGCAGTGAGAGCCACCACTGTATATTCCGGCGTTTCCCATGGGAAACCTGACTGCCAGCTTCCCTGTTGAACGGAAGCCTGGTTAGGGAAGGCGGAGGGAGTAGGAAAGTGGTCCCTGAAGTTCTGGGTACCCCACTGTACCCAGGGTTCTTCAGTACTCAGGGAGGCTCTTCCAAGATCTGCTGCTCCCCCGGCCCAGGAAGGAAAGAAATCCTACCAGAGCCAAAAAGCTTCACAAGCTTGTGGTCTGGCTCCCAGGGGAGGGGGACCACCAGGTCTTTTGGGGGGGGGGGGGGGAAGGGTTTCGCTGTGGGGGATCAAGACCTGAGGGGCAGGGGAGTTTTAACCTCTTTGCTGATTGTGTTTCCTGTCAGGTGGGACCAGTCATCTCTCAGGGTGCCATCCTGGAAAACGACTTGAGAAATCATAAATTCTGCCAGGGTATGTAAACTTATGAGCACATCTGTAAGTATAAAGCTTTTTTTTAAGGTTTTTAAAAAAAATGCTTTAGAATGACTAAGAATAATATTTCAACAGCAAGCCACACCTCTGTCTGCCACCCAACCATATGTTTTAAACATATAGAAAGTACAATACATAATCATGAATTTAAATGTATTGTTGGGAAGCTGTATACATTCAATACATTCAACTCCATGAACAGGTTTACTTCCTCAGGAGAGAGATGGCATCAACAATACACCACAAAAATATAAAAATAAAAGATAGGATTGAGCGCAACATCTCTCAAAAAAAAGGCAGACTTTTTGAGCCCAACATGAGGCAGTATGTAGGTATATATATATATATATATATATATAAAAAACACATCTTTATTAATTGTTTAAAACCCCACACGATAAAAATCACAGTAATGTCCTCTACTATAGAGAAGGTCAACAGATATCCAATTACAGACATGGAGATATGGATCCTTTCATATAGGATAGTGGAATGGCCAACAATATGTAGAAGAAAAAAAAAAAAAAAGAAAAGGTGTAGATAAGCATCGAAAGGTAAGGTCCATAAACTCCTACATGCGTGCTTGTCAAAGCGTTTCGCAACAAATTGCTTCCTCAGGACATACTGGGTAGGTGCCGATATAAAATAGAAAATTATACAACTAAATAAGTATCAAAACTCTACACATTAATAAATATAAAATGCTTGCCCGATTGACCCCGTAGACCAGGTACGGGGCGGAACCACAAAAGACAAAGGGAGAACAGAGAAAGCCCTCCCAAAGAAACAAGGCCCCACCTTGACGCACCCGTCTTATGTGGTTCCGCCCAATACCTGGTCTTCGAGGTCAATCAGGCAAGCAATAATAAGTTATTTATATATATCCCCCCCCACCTTTTCCAAGATACATGTATATACCTGCTAAACACTAATGTGTGCAGTTTTGATACTCAAGGGCTCTTTCACACGGACGTGTACGGAGCCCGCTCTGCTCAGCAGGGGGGGGGGGGGGGGTAATCGCTTAATCGATCCCCGCTGAGCAGGAAGATGACAGGTCTGTCTCTGCACTCTGTGCAGGGATGGCCCCATCAAGAGTGCCACTCTCCCCTATGGTATGGGGGATCGGATGATGACAGACCGTAGAGTCAGTCGTCACCTGATCCGCAGACAGATGGAAAAAATAGGGTTTTCCTCCGTCACACTTTTTTGGATCGGAGCGGGTCGGATGTCAGCAGACATGTCACCGCTGACATCTGTCCCTCCATAGATGTCTATGGAGTGTCCGTTCAGGTCCACCCAAAAAATAAAAGACAGGTGGACCTGAACGGACTGTCCGTGTGAAAAGGGGCCTTATTTTTTTTCCTGTTCTTGCATCATTTTTAAATTTTATATCAGCACCTACCCAGTATGTCCTGAGGAAGCATTTTTTTTGAGAAACCTGTTAAGGGCGCATGGAGGAGTTTATGGTCCTTACCTTTCGATACTTATCTACACTTTTTTTTATACAGATTGATAGCTATTCCACTATCCTATTAAAAGAATTCCTACCTCCATGTCTGTAATTGGGTATCTGTTGACCTTCTCTAGTAGATGGAGTTACTGTGATTTTAAACAAATTTTGTAATAAAGATGTATTTATTTTTTTATACATACTCCCTCGTGTTGAGAGGGGCGTGTTACGCTCTCAATCTTTTTTTTTCCTCCCTTTTGCATCTACAATACACACGGGGGGGGAGAGAAAAAATACACAAACACACACACACACTTTTCAACCAACACCTGTTTAAGAAACACATTGAATATATACGGCAGCCTCTCATCCGTTTAACTCCAGAGGAACCCTTGAAATCATTTCCAGTTCTCTGGGAACCCCAGCTTAAAGTGGTTGTAAACCTCAGACATGAAATATGAGCAAAGCATCTCCCGCTATAGTGCGCAAATCAAGGTCCATAAACATGAATGAGCAAGTTTGGGGTGGAGGAACTTGACTTGGCTGAACAGAACCCCCGACCTCAACCCGATAGACACTCCTAAACCTTGTGGACGGCCTTCACAGAAGAGTGGAAGCGGTTATAACTGCAAAGTGTGGGTCTACTCAATATTGAACCCTGCAGACTAAAACTGGGATGCCATTAACCCCTTCAATACCCGCCCATAGTGATATGACGCCCACAAGGTGGATCTACCATCCTGGGTGGGCGTCATATGACGTCCTCCCATTCCCGGCCGCCTGGGGGGCTCGCCCCCACGGCGTCGCTCGGGACCCGGTGCGGGTGCCCGGCGGCCTCGATGTCCGCCGGGCACCCGCGATTGCCCGTTAAAACAACGGGACCGTGGAGCTGTGTGTGTAAACACACAGCTCCACGTCCTGTCAGCGAGCAGGAGACCGATCATGTGATCCCAGTACGGAGGAACACATGATCGGTCTCCTCCCCTTAAGTCCCCTCCCCCCAGTTAGAATCAAACCTATAGGGAATACATTAACCCCTGCAGCGCCCCCTAGTGTTAACCCCTTCCCTGCCAGTCACATTTACACAGTAATCAATGCAATTTTATAGCAACGATCGCTGTGTAAATGTGAATGGTCCCAAAAATGTGTCAAGTGTCCGCCGCAATGTCCTAGTCACGAAAAAAAAAAAAAAAAAAAAAAAAAAAAAAAAAAAAAAAAACGCAGATCGCCGCCATTACTAGTAAAAAAAATGCAATAAATCTATCCCCTATTTTGTAGATGCTATAACTTTTGCGCAAACCGATCAATATACGCTTATTGCGATTTTTTTTACCAAAAATATGTAGAAGAATACGTATCGGCCTAAACTGAGTAAAAAAATAGTTTTTAAAAAAAAAAAATGGCATATTTATTATATCAAAAAGTAAATAGTGTTTTTTTTAAAAATTGTCGCTCTTTTGTTTATAGCGCAAAAAATAAAAAACCGCAGGGGCGATCAAATACCACCAAAAGAAAGCTCTATTTGTGGGGAAAAAAAAGGACGTCAATTTTGTTTGGGTGTAACGTCGCACGACCGCGCAATTGTCAGTTAAAGCGACGCAGTGCCGAATCGCAAAAAGTGCTCTGGTAAGGAAGGGTGAAAAATGGCCCGGTGCTGAAGCGGTTAAAGTTCATGAAAAGGCAGGAATCCCAATACTTTTGACAATGTAGTGTATCATTTGTATGTTGTACATAAATAACCTACATTTAAATAAAAAGTTCAGCTTTAAGCATGGGCGAAGTAATTGAACAAACCAAGACACAGTTTGATGTTTCCAGTTTTTTTTTTTAATCTTTTTTTTCATGTTTTATTAGCAGACTTCTGTGGCTGTATCTACCAAAAAAGTAAAATAAAAAATAAAAACTTTTGACTGATATAATGTGCAGGATGTTGGGGGGAAAAAAAAAAAAAAAAAAAGACTGGGAAACAGTTTAAATTTCTCTTTCTTGTAATGCAAAGAGTGACAATATAAAAAAGATGGCAGAGAGAAAGAGGAGAGGGCCAGTAGGAGGACTAATCCAGGGGATTGTTGATAAATGAAGCGTCATTGATTTTTTTATTTTTCCCAGCCCGGGTAAGGCTGTTGGCGTGATGACCTATGCCCCCCCCCCCCCCCCCCCCCAGCAGTGCTCTGCGTTTCAGCACTATGTCTCAATAATGCTGTTTGTTTAATTCTGCATCTTGTCTGTCAGAAGTAGCCAAAACGTGGGTTGGATTTAGCATGGCGGCTAACACAAAGTCCGGAGAGGGGAGGTATAAATAAAGAGAAAGGGGTGAAGAAACTTGAAAATTTATGGCAACATTATGGGAAATGCGCACATCTTTCTCAGCCCTGCTGGGAATATGAGCCCAGGGTCTGCTTGCACTAAGGCACTCCAAACTAGCATTGTCCCAGCAGAAAAACAGACCGTGCCAGCCTTAACTGGCCAGTCAGAGATCGTGAAGAGGAATGACTGGATTTGGGTGCTAGGAATTTATAAAATTGGAGGAAGAAACTCCTAAAAAAAAAATAATAATGTTTAAAAGGATTTTGGTTTCCTTGCATAACTCTCCCCCCTTCCCCAATGTCATCCGCCCTTACCCACAATGCTCCTTTGCCCTCAACCCCTCCCCCACCCCCCAAAAAAAAAGTCTTACACATCTTTAAGAAAACCCAGTTCCTGAGACTCACAGTACATTGCTCCATTTTACAACCCGCAGAGCACTTCTCTATTCCCTACAATGTTGTGACTGCCCCAGTGTCATAAGAGTTCACTGTCCCCTTTATGCCCCCTCACTGCATCACATCCTTTGTAAGACCTAAAAAGGGGACCAAGAGAGATGCTCTTTACAGGTTCTTCCGTGCTGGTCCTGAGGCCAGAGAGAGAAAGGGTCAAGAGGTGCCGGGAGGTCAAAAAAGACATCAGGAGGAAATAGTGGAGAGGCCCCCCAGAGATGAAGGGGGGGACAAGTCACAGGAAGTAGTCAGCAACAGGCTTCTTTGAGGGAATCCCTCTGGTCTCTTGTGGTGCAGCTTCAAAGATGATAAACTCCTTCTGGAGGTGTTCGTCCAGTTCAAGTATGGCAGCAACATTTCCACATCTAGGCAGGAATGAGAGAGGTAGAGTTAGACCGACAATCTCACATGACAGAAGAGGCAACCCAAACACCCACCCACCCCAACCCAACACACCCACCCAACCCAAACCCCTAAAAAGAGAAGGAGGCTCACCTATAACAGTAGTTTGGAGCCGACCACACCGTCAAGACTGTCTCATTGAAATGCCACTTGTACCCTTCCATAACCAGCTGATGTGCCCGACAAATCATGTCTATGTTGTTGGCTGCATTGAACTGTGCTACGACGTCACTGCCGAAAAGGTAACCAGCTCCTCGCGGGCTCACTCCCCATCCAGTGGTATCTAGAAAAGCAGAAGAGCATATTATACACCGAGCCCATTTCACACATTTACTATGTGACAAAAAGTTTGTGCACCCCTGACCATTACACCTACCTAGCCAAAAATATAGGGACACCACCTTCAACTGAGTTCAGGTGTTTCCAGTGAAGGGTACGATTGATGCTAAAGCATACTAAGGCTCCATTTACACTTCTGCCTGTGATTGCTGCACAATACGCAACACGAGTTTAAGTGGCATTCATCTCCAAACGAGATGCGATCTGCCACGATTGCCTTAACACACACACACACACACACACTTTGGGAAATTGTTCACTTCCAAATTGTGGTATCAGTTTGGGGAATGCCATTTTCTGTTCCAGTATGACTGTGGCCCTGTGCCCAAAAGATGGTTTTGACCCGACTGGTGTGGTGGAACTTGTGTCCTGCACAAAGCTCTGATCCCAACTCTTCTGAATACTTCTAGGATGAAACAAAACATGGACTGCAAACAAGGTGTTCATATTAAACATCAGTCCCTGATAAATGATCTTTTGGCTCACTGGCCACAGACAGCCTCCAAAATCTTGTAGAAAGCCTTTCCCACATACTGTACATTATTGGGTTTTGAGTATATGGCTGCATTATTAAACCCAGCCACTGTTAAAAAAAAAAAAAAAAAAAAAAAAAGGCTTTGCTACCGAGCTGTCACAGTAAATCAAGTAGTTACAAATTATAAATGACAGTAGTATATTGCACATAAAATTTCCAAACCAAGGGCAAACTGAAATAAGGCTGCAGAACACTTACCTTCTGGATCAGACCACAGAAGGTCACACATGGGACCGTCATGGGGGACTTCCTGTTTGCGGTCTATGGTTCGGATCTGGTCCAGAGTCTGTATAGAGGGCGACAATCCACCGTGCACACAGAAAATCTGTGGGAAGAAAGATTAAAGACTTGAGAACATTTTTTTTTTATAAAAAAAGGCTCAAAGCCAAAAGGAGACGAGTAACCAGTGAGGATAGATAACCAACAGGGCACTACTGTTGAGTAAAAAAAGAGGGTAATTGGGTACATTTGTAACTAAAGCATGAAATGAGAGAGAGATAGAGAAAGCCGGAAAGTTGTAATTTTATTCCTCACCTTTCCATCAATGATGGCAGACAGGCTGAGATAGTCGAAGATTTCTGTGCAGTACCGCCATACAGTCACTGAGCCATATTTGCGCAAACATTCATCATAGAAGCCGTACACTTGAGTAATCTGTCGACTTTCGTGGTTGCCACGAATCAGTGTGATCCTGTCTGGGTAGCGGACCTGCAATTTTACAAAGGATAATACATTCAGCAATATAGTCTTGATATTTAAAGGGCTTCAGCTTCACTTGCTTGTCCCATCTGCAACTGGTGTTTGGTGGAAAACGTAATTTCTTTGCAAATTTCTCACCTCTCCCCACTGTGTGCTTCCGATTTTCCATTGAAGGACAATGCAGTAGGCAAAACTTCCTGTCTGCAGAGCTAGGTCTCCCACAAGACTATTTAGACGTTGTGATGTTAATGACAGCTACTATTGCCTATGTGGTAAACACAACTTACACAGAGCCAGTTTCACCTTGGTGAAAAAGTTAGCTTAAAGTGGAAGTAGACCCTCCTATCGTTTTTTTTTTAGACTGTTAAATCGATGGGTTTACTTCCGCTTTAAGGGTGTCCTTCCATTTGAACAAAAATTACTTTTCTGGCAAAGAAGAGTCTTATTAGTTGCTATGAGTAACATGGCACTAATATACAAAGCAAATACCTTTTTTGGGAGGCAAGGCAGAGAACAGCCCAAAGTTATTAGTAAGGATTGTATTGCCAATAAAATAAGTTTGGAGCATGACCACAGAACATGTAGACATGTAGTGGCATCACTGAGTCTAGTAGTTGATACCCAAGGCCACTTTCACACTGAAGACCGCCCCATGCTCTTGGTAAAAAGTGTCGCTTGCTTTAGCGGTGCGGTTCGAGAGGAGAGCACTTAACCCCAAATAAAGGGTTAAAAGTGTGAAAAGCACTGCTGCTCGATTTTAATGGGCAGGTTGTTTTGTCAGCGAGGTATACACCGCTCCCACACCAAAGATGCTGCTTGCAGGACTAATCATCCTACAAACACACCCCCACAGTGTGAAAGCACTCGTATAAAATTATGCAACATGTTTTCCTTTTTCAATTTTTTTTATTTTTATTAAATCCATCTATCAAATATGTCACCAGAAAAAGCTATATGATGAAATGAAAGCTCCACGCAGGGAGAGGTATAATTTTGTTGGGTAGAAATGGAAAAATAGTATGCGAAGGTCATGGAGGTGTTGAATGCCCAGAGATATTAAAGTCTCATCAGAAAGGGTAACTAGCAAGTTAAAAAATAAAAAAAATAAAAACACTTTAGACATTCAATCTGTTTCTTCTGTGTTTAAAGTGGATACTTTCATGCACCACTTAAATTCCTTAAAACTTGAACCCCTGAGAACCCCTCTTGAATCCTAGGTCATCATTCTTGCCAAGTTTAAGCCCCATACCCAGTTATCAAGCATCAAAAAGGAAGGAGAAAACCGTATTTTAGACCTTTTACCTTCAGTGCTAGGAGGAGAAGGAATGTTTCAACGCTATAAAAGCCACGGTCCACAAAGTCTCCCATAAACAGATAATTGGTTTCTGGAACATCTCCCCCAACCTGAAAGAAATATTATATTTTTAGTATTTTTAATGTTTACCTGCAGTGTTAAAATGGGTGCATTAAAGTGGAACATTTGTAAATCCTCATACTGCTAGCATTAGTAAATAGGAAAGTACCGGTATATCATATTTACTTGTTTTATACTTTATTTCTTCAGTTACTTCCTGGTTTCTTGCCTAGGTAAAGGATGTCACACATGCTAGGAGAGTCTTCAGGAGGGGGGTTTTCTCAGCTAAGCACACTCTACTGCATGCATGCCTGAGCCAAGGGCAAATGGCTTCCAGGAAGTAAATGCTACATGAATCATTTACCCTTAAGTGATTTCCCAAAGAAATAAAGCATGGAGACATGGATAGTGGTGATCTGCTTGATGCAAGTTTTGGGTGACTGGATTTTAGTGCGATATATCTGTAAAAAAGCATTACTACAAAAGTGAATTTTATTACATGTAGATTGATGGAGTCTTCATCTCCCTCTTATTACACAGGCTGAAAGGGCGCCACGGCCTCTGACACACACAGTACTAGATTTTTTTTACAGATATAAAACTGGATTAAAGAGGAGTTGCCCTGAAAAAATAATTAAAAGTCAGCAGCTACAAATACTGCTACAAATACTGCAGCTGTTGACTTTTAATAAAATCGGACACTTACCTGTCCCTGGGTTCAGCGATGCGGGGGAATCAAAGCCCCACTCGTTCCCCCCTCCGCCGGCATTCTAACTGTGGGCACCCAGCTGTGGTGCGCTGTGATTGGCCGCGCAATCTGGGACCTGTCACGTGTCCCAGATGACTGACAGGAAGGAAGCCCGGGGGCTGAAGGAGGCAGACTACGAGGGACCCCCTAGCAACAGGCATTTAGGAGGAGAGTTAAATTTGTCGTCGTCCCTGTGGTATGGTTACAGGAAAGGCAGGTGGTGTGCCCCCCAAAGCTTCCCCAAGTGTCAAATCACCTGAACTTCAGATACTATAACCCAGGGTGTGCGAAAACTTGTCTGTCCTGCACGATTAGGATATTTTTTTTTTTTTTTTTTTAATTCACTGCCAATGTGCCTTTGAGCTTTTTGCACAGCCCCCTCCTTGGACATCAAAGCCCTCTCTCGGGAGTGTATAGATGTTGGTGCTGACCCAGCATCTTCTTTTCACATGCTACTATAGTGTAGGGAGCAAAGAAAAAATATATAAAAACCACTATTTTGTAATTCTAAGTCTGCTAGGACTGGTCGCATAACATCCAAGATGGCAGGACCGAGCTGCAATCTCAGGGCTTGTGGATGTCTACAAGTAGCTAGCATACATAAATTATCCATGCTAGCCCGAGCCCACAGAAATGGGTTAGCAAGTGGCCGGCGAGAAGAGTTGGAGAGCCAACAGTGTGAACTGCTTAAATATTTCATGTGAACACGGAGGGTAGGAGAGAAAGCTGTTCTACACATTAAGTACTCACCCTGAATAGCTCTTTCAGGTCATAGAATTGTCCATGGATATCACCACACACCTGTTACAGAAGAAAGGCCAATTAATGTCAAACACAAACATGTAAAAAGTTACAAAAAAACGAAGAAAGAAAAAATAAAACATTTAGAAGTGGAGTAACCTACACAAAGTCAGCTGACTCAGTCTTTTGCCTTGGCAGTTATAATTAGCCTAAATTAATGTATCAATGGCAATACAATTATTGAAATAAAAACCATGACATCAATGAAGTATCTTTAAAATAAGCGACAAGATATCAGGTCTCTTTAACCCTTTCACTGCCAAGTCCGTACGCCTTACGGACCTACAAAAGGGCCTGCAGGTGGCCAGGTCAGTACAGCGTACGGACCCCTTTTCCCCCTCTCCGATAAGCTTATGATCACTTCAATGACCATAAGCTTATATCAGAATTGTTCAGCAGACCCGGAACAGTTCTATAACTCTGATCAGCGGATTACAACCCACTGATCAGAGTTATTAACCCCGAATGCAACCCCTCCCATGCCGCTGCTTCCGTCCCCAGCCTCTCCTCTATACTTTGCAGATTGCTGTAGTGGCACTCTAAAGGCAGCAGGAGCCAGAAGCGCAGAATCAGAGCTGATCTGTGCAAAAGATTCACTTGCTTTTAACATTTAATTTTAAAATAAAAAATAAATAAATAAAAAAAATAAATAAAAAAAAAGGTAATTTCTGAACAAAAGAAAAAAAAAAAAAACATGCACGGTTTAAAAATTGATTAGATCGAAAAAAAAATAAAAAAAATAAATTCCTATTCTGCTTCTTTGTTTTCAATCACATTGATGGAAAAAATACAAACACCGATTTGACCCCAATAAAGTTAAGAGAATTCAACAAATGTTCTTAAAACTATAATCTTCATAAAAGGAAAAAATGTGTTTGTGTATGGCTTGTATCACGCTACCTGCCTATGACAAGGGAGTCTGCCATGCATAATATTTTTATTACAATCCAGTCTGAAAATCTGCAAACATTTATAGGTCTTTTTACATTTTGTTTTTTTTCCCCCCTTTAAATAAAAATTTTGATCTCTGAATCTGATATGTACCAGAGTCAACCTCTAATAGTCTATACAGTATCTCTTCAAATTTGTTATTCTCAGTGGATTAGATATTTTGCTCCCTAACCATACAGCTGGTCATTTATATTTATCACTGCAAATAGATACTCAACAATAAATTGTCTTTTTTTAAACTTTACATAGTAACTATACACAATTTTTTTTTATAACCAATAGTTTTGTTGAAACAATACCCAGCCAACGAATCTTATGAAAATATTTGTTCATTGCAGCCCCAAAAACTGGTAAAAATGGACAGAGTGGATTTGGAGGAAAAAGAGCCAAATGAGGGTGGAGGGGGCAGGGTTAGAGACTACAGAAAACATCAGACGTAAAAAAAAAAAAAAAAAAAGAAGGTTAAACTTTACTTTCTTGCACTTTATTCTGGAGGTGAAAAGTTATTTGACAGACAAACAAAAACTTAAAGTTTCCATCACATTAAAAGAAAAAGTTGGGAAGCACTGATAACTTACCGTGACGGGGGAGTCCACCCTCTGAACATTGCTCTCTTCCACTAGAATTTCCCTGTAGAACAAGAGAGACAGTCAGACTCAAACTACCACTCTACCAACCCATCAAAAAAATAAATAAATACAGATATTACTTTCTGATGCTGTCCATTCTACTATTCTCATTTACTGTTAGTGTCTGTGCTGCACAGAACTTGCCAGGACTGACAATTTGAGAGGACTGTCATGTTCTCCATTCCTGGGATTCCGTGCCTTCCCCTCCAGCATGTGCTCGTTGGCATTTACTGGTCTCACTCAGAGCACCCGGACCAATCAGACTGCGGGTGCGGCCTTAAAAGTAAAAGGGGCAACAAGCTGCTTGGTGTCCATGCAACTCAAAGTTCTACCAAGCCCCCTATTCCTCCAGCATATGCCTGTGCCTCCTGTGTTATTCCAATGACTGAACCCTGTGACACCCCCCCCCCCCCCCCTGTGCCTTCAGGCCATCTCAACCTCATCAGCGTCCCCAGAATTTACAGCAACCCCCCTCTGTGCCAGTGTCACCAGCCCACACTTTAGTGCCTCCATGATACATGCGCCTCCAAGCATCTCCGTTACATCCATGCATTTCCTAGAATGTCTCTTCCCCTGTGGATACAGACTTCTGTCGGACAAGCAGCATGCAATAGGTGCAGAGTGCGCATATGTGCCAAGGAGGACTGCTACAGGGAAGGTTATCCCTTCTGCAGACACTACCCCTAGTCAGGACTACAATGTAGCTAGCCAGTTAGGCTCCCATATTTGTATACAATCTATTGTCTGATCTGAGCAAGTTTTGTATCCCACCTAAGGCTTTGTCATTATATAAAATTATATATTATATAAAAGGGATGACTGTCAAAGATGTGGCGAGTACTGCAGCCAGAGTTGCTTTCATCAAGCCCCTGCTGGTGAAATATAAAAAGGAAAAATAAATAAATAAATAGATGAGGTGGTGGTGTTACTAAGCTTGCTGGAGTCGACACCATCTGCAGTTACAAAAACCTAGCAATGATATTACATATTCATGAAGAGTAAACATCTGTTTTCACACAGGAGCTGCCGTGGGTTCTCCTGCAGCACACACTGGGAGCTCTGCTGTCAAAGCGAAAGCTAGGTCCTGGCAGTTCCATACATCGGTACCTACTACACCCAAAGGCTTTTAAAACAGTTAGGCTCAGTTCACACTGCCACGACGTGAAAGTCACACAACTCACACAGTGCAACTGCCAGGTGGCTGTCTGATGATTTGCTAGCGACTCAAGTATGACTGAGTGAAAGCCTGGGTAATGATCTTGTAATGTCGGCTCAATAAAAGGTTTGTAGTACACAAACCTTTTCTAAAGTCGGAGCGACTTCAGTAGTGCTAATTAAAGGTGTTTGTTACCCTAACATCTCATATTCCCGATATGTGGCTGCTGTACCATGTACTTGTATGAGAAAGTCTCCTTTTCTCTTTGTGTGAAATCCCTGGTGTTCCCGTCAGTCCCTCTGCTTTACTTTTAAAAACTGACCACACAGTGGTCAGTTCTCTAGCCATGTTGGGAACGCAGTGTACTCTTCCAATGATCAGATGGTCCTGACACCCCTGCTGCACAGCCATTTGCGGCTGCTGCTTCTCCACCCCCAGCTCTTATGCCACAGAGACACAGAGACACAGACTTTCATTTCTATTTTTAACTGAATTGATTTGTTTACAATCAATCACTTTAATGGCCCGTACACACGATCCCAATATCGGACGACCGATCGTACGACCGTTTTTCAGTTAACAATCGCAAGTAGAATTTGAATAGCCAATGAAGTCCCGAAAATTCTCGTACGATAGGAAAAAAATAAAATAAAAAAATCGGAAGTGATGTCATGTGTTGTATTGTATTTGTATTGTATTTTCGGACGACAACTATACTGACTAAACGAAAAATCGTACGATCTGGAATCGTACGAGGAAAATTTCCGTGCATGTCCGATCGAATAATATCGGACGAGCGGTCGTGATCGGCTGTCGGAAGTAGTGTACACACGATCCGAAAATCGTACGACCCTCCCTCGGACGATTGTTTTCGGCCGATATTCGGATCGTGTGTACGGGCCATAAGACACTCATTGAGCAACCTGGGATTTTACATGTCATGTGACTTAGGGTCTCAAGTCAAATCCCAAGTCGCAGCAGTGTGAACCGAGCCTACACAAAACACTAACCTTGGTAAAAAGCAAAAATCACACACACAAAAAAAACAAAAAGAAAAAAAAAAAACTGACAGATGACATGTATGCGTGGATACTCACCGGGCCTTGGCACAAAGGGCTTTTACTTCACTCTCTTTGATGAGTTCACAGCGCCTGAGCTGTTCGATTTGCCGGTCGAGGTCGCTGATTTCAGTCATGGCTCCTGCTCCACCAGCCTTTGTCTACTGGGAGGAAAGGAAATGTTATTTAAATGTCCAGTAATAGAGGCAGGAAAAACAAAGTGACAGCCAAATGGATACAAAAAGGCAACCAAAATATAACCTGATCAGTGGCGACCCATCCTGCACGACCAGATGCAGTTCTGTGCAAATTCATGCACAGCGTTTTCCAATGCATTTTTTTTCTGCACAAAATGCATGCACAGTGTTTTCCATGTATTCCAATGGCTCTAGTTCACACCATGCAGTCAGTTTCTGCACCGGAAACTGACTGCATGGTGTGAACTAGAGCCATTGGAATACATGGAAAACACTGTGCATGCATTTTGTGCAGAAAAAAAGTGCACACGGAACTGCATCTGGTGTGAACTGGCCCTAAAATAAAATTTGATTAAAAAAAAAAAAACACACACACACACACACACACACACACACACACACACTTTTATCCACCCTGGGACCGGTTGAATTTGTATCCATCTATGATCACTCCTGTTCTAGAGTAGTTGATCTAATGATCGATTCCTCTTGAACAGGACTGTCGGTAAATTTTCATTCAATCACTGATCAGTATACTCTGACAGTGAAGGAGTCCCGCTGTCAAAATACAAAACCGGTTAGGTTTTTCCCCATGCACCTGGCTTTTGTAGATGGGGGGAAATCTGTTCAGTTTTTTTTCCCCCAATTAAAATAAAATCTATGGGCAATTTTATTTCACTTGCAGTTCATACCATTAACTTAACGGGAGACACTCGAGGAGATTGTAGAATAACTGGCAGTCCTCACAGCAGCCAGCACAGAGGTAAAGTGAGGACATATTGTAACCTATATCCTCTGCCAGCTTTACAACACAGCAAGACTGGCTGATGGAAATGGACTTTCTCACAAACCTCAAACTCCTGCAATACCAAGATATTGCCCGAATGTGAAAAGCCTGCCAGAGAGCAAACCAACCAGGGAACAGGAATATGCATTTCCATTGAGACTACACTAAACATGAACTTGCAAAGCGAAAGTCATTGGCTGTCCAGTACTTGGAACTTATCCAAGTCTTCTCTTAGCATTCCACAGAAAATTCTACCTGTGAAAGCTGAAGCAGACATTAAAGTGGAGATCTAGTATTCAGATCCAATATATTCAAACTTGCCTCAGAACAAAGGGATAAGGAAGGTTATACAGAACCGGCTTCAGGAAGTACTTTACTCATGACCTTGAAATAAATTGTTTTCTCAATGGACTCCGGATACAAATGGATAACAGAAGCCAGATTAAAACTGGAAACTTTTCTGAATTTATTACAACTGCAGTATTTGCTACAGCCCTGGAGACCGCTCCACAATGTCAGGAGCAGCCATATTATACTGTTACTGTGTATACTATACCCCTTGGCAGGGCAAAAACACGTTCACTTAAACTGCTGCCAGGGTGGATATAAAGCAATGATTTTATTTTTTTAAATTAAAAATTCAAATCTACATTCATGGCGAATCAGGGATAGTAAGGTGGCAGTATACCCACCAAACCTGAGAAATAAGGGAGACCCCCACATACCACCCACCCTCCGAATATTGAGCCTTTCATGTTATTGGTTAGACAACCAATCCTATTCTTTTCTCCATTTTCATTATTCTGTGTGTTTTTTTTTTTTTTCTATTCCCCCCCCCCCCCCCATTCTCTGAAAAATGAAAAGGGAGACAGTTGATGTGTATATTATAGCACCTTTATTGAAATGTACAACCTTGTCCTTTATAAAGATTATATATAAAAAAAAAAAAAAAAAATAATAATTATAAAAACTTTTTTTATATTATCTTTATAAAGGATAAGGTTGTACATTTCAATAAATGTGCTATAATATACGTAAAAAATCCATCTAAAGATAGTTTTCCATTTAAGATACATTAATAATTTAGTTTATTCAGCATGAAATGGGGCATGAAGCTGTATATTCTGCAATATTTACATTTTTATTAAACTTATTCAATGAATCCAAGCTCTGCAAGCCGAAACATAGTTAAAAAAAAAAACCCCACTTGTTGGTGATTCTTCACAAAAAAAAATAACATTTTATATATCTTTGTTTGAAGCCTGAAATGTGGCAAAAGGTGGAAAAGTTCAAAGGGGGCCGAATACTGTAAAAATGCTGCAGCTACAGCTCTCTACAGCCAAGGCTACTGGCATTTTTTATAACAACCAGTGTTTAGGAGGCCTAAAGGTGCTCTGGCCAGCAGTTGCACGCGGTCGCAATGTATAAGAAATCAGCAAGGGTTCACCTACAACCCAACGTGTCAGAAAATAGAGCCAATGGGCAGAAGAGCAAAAAAATAAGAACGAGTTCACCTTCGGGAACATGTACTCGCTCCTGCAGCGGCTTGGCGATCCGAGCCCTTTGTGTGAAACCAGTATGGGCAGCTGTCACTTTTTGACCAGAGCGTGGCCATGTTGGTGGCATGCTTTGAATAAATGAACTACAAGTACCAACCATCCTTTGCGGCTGTCAACTTGTACTTCTCAAACTGTCACAGCACAGTTGAGCTCTGTGGTAGTTCATAGATTCTTCCTGTCAGTGTTAAACTGCCTGACCATACAATATATGGGATGTACAGGCAGACAGATTACACTGAATGTCTGCAGGAGACGTGCATGGTGTCAGCGATCTGCTGATTACTGGTGCAAAGCTTTGCAACAAGAGAAGGGTGCATTTAAAGAGTTGGGGCTCTTTCACACGGACGGACCGTATGTCCGTTTTTCATCCTTCCGTTTTTGGATGAAAAACGGACATGCAGGTATCCCTATGGGATAGTGGGTGTCAGAGGATGAGCATCCGCTGACACCCGCTCTCGTCCGTGCCCACTCTGCTCCGTTTCTGCAGACGGAGGAAAACCCTATTTTTTCATCCGTCTGCAGAGCGGATCGGGTGACGACAGACTCTACGGTCTGTCGTCACCCGATCTCCCATAGGGGAGAGCGGCACTCTGACAGGTCCGTCCCTGCACGGAGTGCAGAGACGGACCTGTCATCTTCCTGCTCAGCGGAGATCGCTCCGGCGATCCCCGCTGAGCAAGCGGCTATCCACGGGGCGGATCAGCACTGATCCGCCCCGTGTGAAAGAGCCCTTAAAACTTATCCTTTAAGGCCAGTTCACACCGCATGCATTAGTGAGTTTTTTTCAGGATCAAAAACACATGGAAAGTGGGTTATATGGTTTCCAATAGCTTAGTTCACACCAGTGCGGTCAGTTTCAGGGCTTTCCAGAGAAAAAAAAAAAAAAAAAACGCTGCATTTCCTGTACTGGACTGAAGTAACATGTATCAAAAACGCACCAGACCCCAGAACAGTGTGGGTGAGGGGGAATCTGGAATGCCCATGGAGAGGAAAAAAAAAAAAAAAAACACACATGGAAAAGTTCTGGAGTAGATTTTTGTGGTGTGAACTGGCCCTTACAAGCTTTTCCTCTACCTTCCAGACTTGGAGCATTTAACTCTTGCAGTGATGGTGGCCTTACTGCAAAAGGTATCTTCCAATTCCTGGTGTATAGATTTAAATTGGTCATTATTTTTTAAGAGTGAGCCCCAAGCTCCTCCATATTCAGGACTAGTAACTGATGGAGGAGAGAAGGAAATCAATCATATGCTGTAAAGAAAACAGCATAAAAAGAGAACCCCGTGTTACAAATTACTGTTGATCAGAGAAGCGAGATGACGTGGATATTAGCGCGGGGGGGGGGGGGGGGCTGGGAGATGACGTGGATATTAGCGCGGGGGGGGGGGGGGGGCTGGGAAAGATGACGTGGATATTACAGGGGGGGGGGGGAGATGACGTGGATATTACAGGGGGGGGGAGATGACGTGGATATTACAGGGGGGGGGAGATGACGTGGATATTACAGGGGGGGGGGAGATGACGTGGATATTACAGGGGGGGGGGAGATGGCGTGGATATTACGGGGGGGGGGGGGGGGGAGATGGCGTGGATATTACAGGGGGGGGGGGGAGATGACGTGGATATTACAGGGGGGGGGGGAGATGACGTGGATATTACAGGGGGGGGGAGATGACGTGGATATTACAGGGGGGGGAGATGGCGTGGATATTACGGGGGGGGGAGATGACGTGGATATTACGGGGGGGGGGGAGATGACGTGGATATTACAGGGGGGGGAGATGGCGTGGATATTACGGGGGGGGAGATGGCGTGGATATTACGGGGGGGGAGGGGTGGGGGGGGGGGGAGATGACGTGGATATTACAGGGGGGGGGGAGATGACGTGGATATTACAGGGGGGGGAGATGACGTGGATATTACAGGGGGGGGAGATGACGTGGATATTACAGGGGGGGGAGATGACGTGGATATTACAGGGGGGGGATGACGTGGATATTACAGGGGGGGGAGATGACGTGGATATTACAGGGGGGGGGAGATGACGTGGATATTACAGGGGGGGGAGATGGCGTGGATATTACGGGGGGGGGAGATGGCGTGGATATTACGGGGGGGGGGGGGGAGATGGCGTGGATATTACGGGGGGGGGGGGGAGATGGCGTGGATATTACGGGGGGGGGGGGGAGATGGCGTGGATATTACGGGGGGGGGGGAGATGGCGTGGATATTACGGGGGGGGGAGATGGCGTGGATATTACGGGGGGGGGAGATGGCGTGGATATTACGGGGGGGGGAGATGGCGTGGATATTACGGGGGGGGGTGACGTGGACATTACGGGGGGGGAGATGACGTGGCTATTACTGGGGGGGGGGAGATGACGTGGATATTACGGGGGGGGGAGATGACGTGGATATTACGGGGGGGGGGGGGGGGGGGGTGACGTGGATATTACAGCGGGGGGGGGGGGGGGGTGACGTGGATATTACAGCGGGGGGGGGGGGGGGGGGTGACGTGGATATTACAGCGGGGGGGGGGAGATGACGTGGATATTACAGTGGGGGACTATATGGTGGTAGAATTTTCACAGGTTTTTGCAAATTCAATTATTTGCTGATCCGATTGGTTGGTGCAGGAGGGGGGGGAACCACAAGTACTGTATATAGATATACACACACACACACACACACACACACACAGTGGAGGCAGCGGATATAAACAACTATCACTGACTTGCAGCAAAATAAAAAAAAATATACATACACATAGAAACAAGAAAATTTGCAAAGTCTTTTAAATACCTTTGTATAGCTAGCAAAAAATAACACTTTGCAGCTGACAAACAAAAAACCATAGATGGAAAGTACAAAATGTCAAGTCTGTCATTACAAACGGCCACGAGGCTCGTTGCCAAGGCAATGCAATAGGTAATACATTGAATTCCACGCGTCATAGGGCGAGCCTGAAGGGGAGAGGAATGCTTACTGCAAAGTGTACATTATAAGGGGAAAAAAAAAAAAAAAAAAACAGCAGGCAGATTTATAGTGTTTCATAAGTAGAGAGAGAAATGTTATAAGCCTGACATTCTATGGGCTTGTTTACACCCGCTGTTGGGAGGGGCTAAAACAATGCATTTTTAGTGCTCATCCAACCACCCCCCTTAAGCTGCAAAGGCATAAAGGGGGTGTTTATGTGCCGCAGTTGCAGCTGTTCACAACCGCTGAAAAATCTATTGCTTATGTTGCATTTAAAGCAAAAGGGGATGTGTTGAAAACACGACACAACCACACACAACACATGCACTTGTGGTGCAACAGTGAAGCATTTACAGGGTTAAAATGCATGGAACTCAGTCAGAACCTGATACCACTGCATTAACATAGCAAGGACAGATATGGGAGCTGTATTTTGCCAACTTGAAAGCTCTGGGGCCCATCCTCCTCATCCATGGTTCATTGACCAGGATCAAGCATTCAGCCACAACAGAAACTGAACCCTTGACCAGTAATATTTCTTCCAGATCTACAGCTCACTTAACCCCTGAGAGCAGGGGTCTCAAACTGACGGCCCTCCAGCTGTTGCAGAACTACAAGTCACATCATGCCTCTGCCTGTGGGAGTCATGCTTGTAACTGTCAGCCTTGTAATGCCTCATGGTACTTGTAGTTTCTCAACAGCTGGAGGGCCGCCAGTTTATGACCCCTGCCTTAGAGCCAGTGCCCGCTGGCCCTTTAGAACGCTGGGAGGTGGGGTTTGTGGTCATGCGACTGC
Organism: Lithobates sylvaticus; assembly: GCA_028564925.1. Classification (NCBI taxonomy): domain Eukaryota; kingdom Metazoa; phylum Chordata; class Amphibia; order Anura; family Ranidae; genus Lithobates; species Lithobates sylvaticus. Next base: position 279,261,013 of record CM053031.1, read on the forward strand.
CATGATTGGTGATGACATGATCGCAAAGCTCCAGATTGTGAGCAGCGAAAGGGAGGTTTCAGTTAGCCGCCAGTAACGGAGCACACTCTCCGAACAGCTTTATCGGGGCCATTGCATGCAAATATGCAGCTGCTTGGCACCAAGGCCCAGCTGCCGAGAGGCCGCATATTTGCGTGCGATGTGAAGGTTAGGCTGGCCATACATGTTATTTTTTTGTTCAATTTCCCTTAGAGTCAACTATGTAGAAGCAACACAAGAACACCGATCTGAACTACGATATCCAGGTAACTGGTAAACTCGGCACACCCAGAATCTAGGTGCTCTCTAGGGCTCAGAATGTCCTTACATCCAAATAGGCAAACTTGAGAAAAACTGAAGGAAGAGCCGGCACCGGATCTGTGATCTTTATTGTATCATGACATGTATTAAAAAAAAAAAAAAAAGAACAAGCAGACGCGTTTCGTCACAAGCCTTGTTCACAGCTCTAATCAAACTATGTAGTGCAAGGGCCTGCCTGATTGCATACAAATGTGTTTAAGTTGGACCTCGTATATGGTTTTAGTCAATCTAAAATAAAAATTACACAAGAAAACCATGCATGGCCAGCCTTAGTAAAGTGTAAGGATTACTACCAGAGAAACATTTGCCCTATTAAAGTGAAACTTCACTCTACCAATCAACATTAAAATTTTTAATGCTCATGCTGCTAAAAATGATAGAGATGTCCATCATATTTATTGACATAACACACACACACTTTCCCCCTAAGGCCCCTTTCACACGGGACAGATCCATATTGATCCACCCCGTGAAGATCCGCCGCTCAGCGGATCCCCGCTGAGTCGGCGGATGACAGGGCGGTAGCTGAACACTGTGCAGGGACCGCCCTGTCAAATCTCCGCTCTCCTCTATGGGGGAATCAGATGAACACGGACCGTCTGCATCCGATCTGCAGACGGATGGAAAAATAGGGTTTTCCTCCGTCTGCACAATCGGACCACAGCGGAGGCGGACGATAGCGGGTGTCAGCGGATACTCATCCGCTGACACCCGCTATCCCATAGGGGTGCATGCATGTCCGTTTTTCATCCAAAAACAGATGGATGAAAAAAACGGACATACGGTCCGCATGTGTGAAAGGGGCCTTAAAATCAGGAATAATAAAGTGTGTGTGTGTTATATGCCGAACGGCTGCCTCAGAGGGGAAGAAGGGAACAAGCGCCACTGAAATAGAGAGCCGGATAAAAGAAGACTGCTTGGCTCTGCTCGCAGTCACGCCTCCTAGCAATGACACCCCGCCATTGGACCGGTGTTATGTCTATCATAAGGGGCGGGACTGCGAGCCGAGTACACAGGAGATCCGGCTCTGTTTATTTCGGCAACAAGGCTGCACATGGGCTCTGACCATGCTGCAATGATGGGGCAAGGCTGCACATGGGCACTGACCATGCTGCAATGATGGGGCAAGGCTGCACATGGGCACTGACCATGCTGCAATGATGGGCAAGGCTGCACATGGGCACTGACCATGCTGCAATGATGGGCAAGGCTGCACATGGGCACTGACCATCATTTTGCCTCTTTAAATAAAGTTTTCCTGAAACTTCCCTCTTAAATGGATACGGTACTCGTTTTAAACTATTTTTTTTTTTTTACATTTTAGTTCCTGGTGTCTGGCCTAGGCAAATTAAGTCATACATCCCAGGAGTCTTCAGGAGGGGAGAAGAGGTTCTCAGCTGAGCACACATGCATGTTTGAGCCAAGGGCAGATGGATTCCAGGAAGTAAATGCTGCATGAATCATTTGTCCTTACTCAAGATGGCCAGGAATACTAAGGGGGGGAGGAAATTGTTTTTCAAAGTGATTTCTCATCAAAATGAAGCATGGAGACATGCATTAAAAATGAAATGGCGTTTGTGGTGCTCAGATGCAGCGAAGATTCGTGTTTTTATTTATTTTATTTTTTTATTAAAAGTCAGCAATAGCAGCGCCTATATTTCTATTCTGGCAACTTCCTTCCAATGTCCCTCATGCATAAAAAGAGTAATTAGCAGCAACTTAAAAGACTTTAGCGGGTTAGAAACAGAAGGCTGAAAGGCCGGAGGCCCTGCCCAGAAAGTAAAGGAAACGGCACAACCAAGTGCAGTACAGTTTATACTCATTACATAAACTTGTCATGTGGCTTAAAAGCCAGCTATGTGTGTACAACACCTAAAAGAGGATTAATGCTGCAAACACCGAGGACTTATGTCGGATGTACAATGCTGAGCGGAGGTGAAAAACTGCACAACGTACGCAATAAGACAGGACAACAGGGAAGTTAGAGACACACACACACACACACACACACACACACACACACACACACACACACACACACACACACACACGCCAATGAAAGCAAGCAAGACAGTTTATAAATAGACGCAAGTCCTTATTTATTCAAGGAAGTAGTCAATTTGTAAGTGTCTACAGGAAAGGGAAGAAAAAAATAAATAAAAAAGAAGACGACCAACATGCCCACCTTTGCAGAATTCAGACTTTGTAAGACCCCTTTCACACCACACCGCCCACAGCTTCGGCGGTAAAAAAAATAGCAGCGTTTAACCGTCAGATTTGCGGCGCATTTCAGCCGCTAGCGGGCGAGAAAGGGTTTAAAACCCCCGGCAAAACGATGCAACAGCAGCATTTTGACGGCGGTATTACAGCGCTGCCCCATTGATTTCAATGGGGAGCAGCCCTGGAGGAGCGGCGAGTTCACCGCTCCAAAGAAGCTGCTGGCAGGACTTTTCCTGACGTCCTGCCAGCGCACTGCTGCACAATACAGACAATGGTGCAGCTGTTTTAGGGCAGATTACAGGCGCTATTTCTAACGCTATAGCGCCTGCAAAACGCCCCCTTGGTGTGAAAGGGGTCTAAATGTGATCTGCCGATTGCAGGTACAATGCTGTGAAGGCTAACGTAATATTTTTAAATAAAAATATTATTATTACACATACATATGCAAAAGTTACCTTTTCTTTGCAATCTGCAGTGCTGCAATTTTTGGAAAAATACAACGCAATACGGCTACCTGGATGGGCTTTGCATATCTAGGGGTGGCATTCTGTACACCATCTGTGTACAATTTCCTGCATGTTTGATTGTCTCACAGATTTTCCCAGAAGTCTGCACTAATACAAAAATCAAAATTGAGCATCCCCTGCAACAAAAAAAAAATGTATCTTCTGGGGAGATACTCCCAAAAGGGAGGAAAAAAAAAAAAAAAATCACATCTAAAAAGGGATGCAGACCCTGCACCTTCCTCATTAGAGCCCTTCAGGTGCAGCAGCTGACAATTATAAAATCAGGCCTATTCACAGGCATGGTACGGGCTAAGTCACTTTGGGTGCTTCTGAAAACAGCTCGGTTAGCCCTAAACAACCCAACTGTATAATCTACTGCAGACTATACAGACTGTTTATCCTGCATGCCCCTCCTCCCAACTGCAGACGGATCGGTATATCTAAATGGAAATTGTACAGAAACTAGTTTAAAAATAAGACTGACAGACCAAACCCAGAGAATTTCATCAGAAGGAAGCTGGGCTACAATCAATGTAAGGCAACATGAAGCAGGAAATAGAACCTGCATAAATAAATGACACATTGACTCGCCATAACCAGATCACATCTGCAGACTAGATTTTGGAGACAAATTTCCCTTTAACTCTTTACAATAAAAAAAAACCTTTAGGCCTAAAGATTTGTTAAACACCAAATCAGGGGGGCCCCCTGAAAAAACAAAAAAAAAAAAAAATGACATACTAACCCCCATGCTGGTGGAGCTGTCTGATGCTGCAGCTGTTTCCCAGCAGCGCTAAGCCCAAGAACAAAGTGATCATATGCATCTGATCAGTCAGTTCTCAGCCTTCCAGGAGCAAAGAGCGGAGACTCAGTCACCACTCTCTGCTCCTCCAGCACTCACTGGAGCACTGGGCTGGGGAAGGGATGGGAGCTGCTGGCTCAGGCTCTCAGCAGCACACTAACAGGCTGATCCAGCTGCCGGTCAGGTATCTGGTTGGATCCTGACATTATAGGGGGGTGTCACAGAAGTCGATCTGGTGGCTGTACAGTCTAGGGCTGCAACTAACGATTATTTTCATAAATCGATTAGTTGGCAGATTATTGTTTCGATTAATCTGTTTATAGATTCTTTCATTCAGCGTATGTACAAAGATTTTTTGCATGAATATTCTTGTCTGAAAATTGATGTGTGGCCAGCATAAGGCTCAGTACACACCTATGCAGTTTGCGTTTGATCAATTTATGCAGTGCATGTTGAATTTATGCTGTGCATGTTGATTTTTGCGCACGTGATTTAGCTGCGATTTGCTTTTTTTTTTTGCCAATTTGTTGTTGGGATGATTTAAAAAACACAAACTGCTGCAAAAATGCACTACATGCTTTTCTGCAACTTCTAAATTGAAGTATATTGAACCAGAAAAGCACCGTTTTGCGTTGAAAAAAGGTCCTGGACCCTTTCCAGCAGCTGAGAAAAGCATAGACGTGAACGTTAAATGAACTGTAGTGCGTTTCTGCAAAAAGCATCAAAAAACACATGGGTGGGAACCAGATCTAAGATGTTTAGTAACAATGTGGTTTAAAAAAAATAAAAAAATAAATTAGACCTTCATAGTACAAAAAAAAAAAAAAAAAAATAAGCAAATAATCGCTACTGTAAGGGGTTCATTTTTTTACTGTGCAACAGTGAAAGTAATATTTACAGTAGTGATTTGCTCTTTTTGTACTATAAAGGGTTAATTTTAGTTTTTTTAACCCCATTATGTTACTGGCCGATTAATCGATTATGAAAAATAGTAATCGATTAGTTGTTTCGGCCCTAGTACAGTCACTGGATCACTTTCATTAGAAAGCCTGCTGCCAGTGCCACAATACATGAAAAGCTGCCACCACCATAATACATGTGGCAGTGTCAATAAAAAGTTTAAATGCAAAGTTGTTTAACCCCAAGTAACCCCCAGTTATGCTTTAACATATGTCCATCCAAAAAAATAAAAAAGTGGTTTGACAGAATAGGCAGGCGTAGAACCGCTGTCAGGTCCTATGCAGGATTCAGCAAGACAAAAAAGTGAGGGGAACTCCCCAACTGCAACAGAAAAAATAAAAATAAAAAATTGCTTTTCCTTAGTAGAGCAGGGGAAAGCGAACCTGTCAGATTTGTATTGCTGTCGGGTCCCCATTCAACAAAGTCATGCATAGCTGCAAAAACCCAACAAGAGTTTTAATCTTTTCCTGATCAAAAACTAGAGAAAAAAAGAAAATAAATATAAAAAATAAAAAGGAAGTCTTTGGCATAGCATACATCTTAACAAGTCCTCTGGCACAGTTGGCAACAATGAGCTCTGAGTAGTACAATACCCGATTTTAAAGTGATTTATTGAAGTCAAGTGAAGTTCATGTCTCCTGGCTTCCAGACTCCAATGTCCGGCTCCAAATGTCTACACTACACTGAATCCGCTATTGGAAATACTATGCCTGGATGGCAGAGGACTGCAAATAGGTGGTTAGGCCCCAACCTCACAAGTAATAGAATTCCATGTTACACACTTCGCTGGTTACCGTATATACTCGAATATGAGCAGAGGCACCTAATTTTACCACAAAAAAAAAAAAAAAAAAAATGGAAAACTTATTGACTCGAGTATAAGCCTAGGGTGAGAAATGCGCAGCTACTACAAGTGTAAAAGAGGGTCAACAATGCCCATTTGCAGCCATAGGTCAAACTTGGTAGTTAAAGTGGTTGTAAACCTTACAAACCACTTTGACCTACAGGTAAGCCTAGATTAAGGCTTACCTGTAGGTCCAATAAATATCTCCTAAACCTACATGGTTTAGGAGATATTTAGAAAAGAAAAGGCACCGCTATCTACAGCGCATGTGCCGTAGACAGCAGCGCGCAGGCGCACTGAGCATGCCGAGATCACAGCGATATGCCTCTCATGCGCATGCGTGGGAGTGAAGTCATCGCCGCTCCAGCGAATGACAGCGCTGGAGCGGCGAGACCCAGAAGTCACTCCGGGTTTGATGGCGGCTCAGAAGATCGTGGATGAGGACCGCTTCGGGGGCTTCGTTCTCAGGTAAGTCATTCATAATGAGCTAGTATGCTATGCATACTAGCTCATTATGCCTTTGCCTTGCAGGTTCCGTTTTTTTTTTTTTTAAATCGGCTTTACTTCCTCTTTAAGGGTTCATAGATGCCCCCTAGCTGCAGCCAAAATGTGGGGTTTCTGGACCCAAAGGGTCCCAACATGACATTGCTGCAGATGGACACAGTTGACTGACTTTGGGGCCCCGTATCTCTGGGCCACTTGGTGCTAGGAACCCCTAATGGATATATTGTAGTGCTAGTTCCACTGGGTTTGCGCACCAAATTTGGGGTTCCTAGCACCAAGTGGACTCGAGTATAAGCCGAGGAGGGGGCACTTTCAGCACAAGAGATTATAAGCTGAGTTTTTCAGCACATACTGTATATACTCGAGTAAGTCTACCTACAAAAAAAAAAGAAAAAGAAAAATCCCACACACATTAGCCAAGAGTAAAACTTCCTATAGATTATATAGTGTGGATAGGTATACAGGTACATTTCATAGTACATTAAGCCCCCCATCTCACACACTGGGGCCCAGACAGAAGCCAAATAAGCCAACACCTGTATGTCGATAGAGACACACACACACACACACACTTTTGAATTACTGAAATAAAATTTACGATGATATTTTAAATTTTAATGGAGATTCCTCTGTCTCTCTCATCTTAGAAGGGTTCACATGTGGAAAGAAATCTGTACAGACCAGTGTGGATGTATACGAGGTCCCTGGGTGAAGGCCTGCTGCTCTCAGGGTATGCAAAACAAAAAATGTAAATGAACTGGTCCTTTCAGTGCCCTATGAAGGAGCAGAGTTGGTTTCCACTGGGAATACCCGACAAGTGCAGTGCATATTGTTCAGTTAAGACTACCGATGGCAGGACGGATTTGATTTAAATCACTAGTAAAAAGGCTCGAATTAAATCATAATTTTTAAAGAGCTACTGTCATATCTCTGTCCCGCAGAAGCTCCTCCTCTTACCCGCTATTGACTCAGACAGTCCCATTCACTTTAATGGGACGGCTGGTGATGGACGTGGCAGCAGCAGATGAGTGGATGCCCACTAACAGGCGCTGCCATGATGGATCTGAAGTGACAGGTGCTCTTTAAATGTAAGCACTTATACTTTCTGGTAGTTAGAATCTTTAATATATGCAAACTAAATGAAGGTTTCCCCATTTAGAATAAGCTGTCAGGTTAATAAAACAGCGATATAAGAACCGATTCAATCATACAGTTTGTAGTGTACATAGATTTGCAAAACAATGGGTTTAACCACATGCCGACCGGGCCATAGCCGAAAGACGGCTACAGCGAGGTCGGCTTATCCCGAGTGGATGTCATACGGACGTCCTCCCAGAAACTTGAGCCCGCGCGCCCCCTGGTGCACTCGGGAACATCGGTGCCCGCCGGGTCCCTGCTGATAGCAGCCATTTACCACGTGATCGCTCCGTCAAATGACGGAGCATTCACATATACACAAACCGGCGTCATGTCATGACGCCGAGTCCTTCCCTCCCCTCTCTGTACCGATCGGTACAGTGAGGGTAGAAGCGGAAAGGAGGAGAGATGGGACCAGCGCTGTGGGCTGGATGTGTAGTGCCCACAGCGCTGGTCAGTGACAGCAAACACTCTGCCACCACTCTGCCATAAATTTTAATAGAAACAAAGATTTTTTTTTTTTTTTTACCGAATTTTCAGTATTTTTTGATCCATAGCGCAAAAATTAAACCCAGCAGTGATTAAATACCACCAAAAGAAAGCTCCATTTGTGAGAAAAAAAAAAAAGGACACAAAATAAATTTGGGTAGAGTGTTGCATGACTGAGTAATTGTCATTCAAAGTGTGAGAGCACCAAATGCTGAAAATTGGTTAGGAAGGGGGGTTTAAGTGCCCAGTGGGTAAGTGGTTAAAGAATATTCTAGGGCTAGGAAAAAAAAATAAAACACGATTTGAATCGTGTTGAGGTCAAATCGATTCAAATTTTCAGCAAATCGTTTAGATTATTTTTTCACACCGCGCCGGCGATTCTCCAAAAATCTGGAATCAAGTTTTTTTTTTTTTTTTTTTTTTTATTGACACTGCGCCGGTCCCGAGGAGCTGTGGGCAGGAGTTTTTAGGCGAGGCCGTGGCTTCGGTCTCATGGTTACGGTAAAATTGTGTGAATGCATCAATGCAGTGCATGTCATCTCAGCTTGCATTCATTGAATGAGTTTACAAAAAAATGTAAATATTGCAGAATACACAGCCTCATGCTACATAACCAAGCTCAATTTCATGCTGAATAAACTAAATTATTAAATGCATCTCAAATAGAAAACCATCCTTAGGTTTTTACTCCAGACAAATTTTATTAAAATTTGAAAAAATAAAAAAAAAGTTGGAAAAAAAAAAAATCAATCACTTGATTTATATCCACCCTGACCAATGGGACTTATTCAAAAAGTCTATAAAATCAACTTAACTGATTAACACACCACTAACATCCAAACTGCTTAAAGTGGCACTTCACCCAGAAGGGGAAGTTCCACTTCATGTCCATGCCCCCAACCCCCCCCCCCCACCACCACATTTGGCATGTCATTTTGGAGGAGTGGATACCTAGTTTTGACAGGTACCCGCTCCCACTTCCGCTGGGATTGCGAAGATTGGCACGGCTCGTGCATGCATTGTGGGCAGCTGGCTGTGAATCTTCAAGCCTACAGTCAAGACCTTGTTTGCCCTCCCCACCCCCCCACCTCCGCTGCCACATTTGGCACCTTTCAGGGGGGGGGCAGATAACTGTCAAAACAAGCTATCCATCCCCCACTTCCATGCAAGATTTTCGTGCAGTTATCTACGAAACTTCGCAACACACACACACACACACACACACACACACATTAAAGTTGATATTTCCCATTCATGCACACGTTTTTTCTTGTTTATGAAAGCCTTTTCATAGTCATCAGCACTCATTTCTGACACATTTTGACAGAGGAGAAAATTATACTTTGTAATGTGACGATATACATGCATCTATTCATTAGTAATTATATTTGGTCTTTGTTCCCCAACCAACATTTTGCTAAGGATTTAAATCGCAGTATACAGCTGGCCCAATTCATTTTCTATGGCAGCAAGAGGAACACTCTTTCCATATTCAAGCTATTTTCCCCAACAGTTCCAAGTCAAACCTTTGCAAAATTAGAAAAAAAATAAATAGAAAATAAAAAAAGGGGGGGCAAAACTGGTCCTCTTGTGAGAAGGCAAAGCGCCAGCTTTGCTGATCTACAGATAAAGCCCCGGATTCTCTGACATCTGTTTGTGGGTTAGCTTCACTTCACAAATGTCTTAGAACATCAACACAAGCTGAACGCAATTTCACCATCCTAGTCCTAAACTCGGGATATTCCCCTAAATTTTACACTTACTCCCCAAATCAAAAACAACTGCCCGAAATTCCCATTATGAAAAATAATATGCGAGATCTGGCAACTTTGACACATTCACTCAAACCACATTGGGCTCCATTCACACCAAGGCAATTGGGATTTTGCCACGATTGCAGCCATTTATCGTGCTGCAAAAAAAATAAACCTTGCACCTGGGGTCACCATTAACATGTAATGGCATTGTAAACACTCCCCATGTTTTGCTGAGATTCTAGAATTGCGGGGCAGAATCGCGGCAATTCAAATTGCCTAGTTGTGAATGAAGCCTTGAAGAAGTTGAGAGAGTTTTACCCTAAGGGTCCTTTCACACATGCGGACTGTATGTCCGTTTTTCATCCATCCGTTTTTGGATGAAAAATGGACATACATGCATGTCTATGGGGCAGCGGGTGTCAGCGGATGAGCATCCGCTGACACCCGCTATTGTCCGCCTCCGCAATTGTCCGGTTCTGACGACGGAGGAAAACTATTTTTTCATCCGTCTGCAGAGCGGATCGGATGAACACGGACAGGACAGTCTGTGTTCATCCGATCCCCCATAGAGGAGAACGGAGAACTGACAGGGCGGTCCCTGCACAGTGTGCAGGGACCGCCCTGTCATCAGTCGGCTCAGCGGGGAACAGCTGTGCGATCCCCGCTGAGCAACGGATCTTCACGGGGCGGATCAATACGGATCCGCCCCGTGTGAAAGGACCCTTAGATCAGTGCTTTCGGTAAATTCCCGCCACTTAAAAAAATAAATAAATAAAAAAACACTGACCCAATATAGTAAACATATATAGCACTTCTTTAGGCTGGGTTCACATCTCCGTGCGGAGCGGCTCACAGCAAGGGTCCGGTTGTGTCCCTCTTCATTGTTTCAGGTATGAATTGGGACCTGAAAATAGACCAGCTGACACAGGACTCCTGTGCAATTCAGTCCGCAGTCGCCCCGGCGCTTTGTCAATAGGCTCCATAGAGAGCCGGTCACAGGCTCCTGACATGCGAATTGGGTGTGGGAAAATTTCAGTAAAAATCACCTGTTAATCCTGCCATACAAGTCCTTGTTCATACACTTCCTGATGACAATCTGTCCCCATCTCTATATAGTGTTCTTCTACATTGTCAACCTGTCAACTACACCCAGCCATGCTGTCACACATTACTAAAGTATGTTCTATTCTCGTCAGTAAACAGGAAGTCCGTCCACATCATTGATGTGCAGCGGACACTGGAGAGAGACGATATAGACAGGAAGTAGCAGAAGATCAAGAGCACCAACACTTCGCTACCCCTTCCAGAGCTGCTGATATTAGACAGCTGGGAGTCTGATGGGGCAAGTAAGGGCAGCCATACATGGATCAAAATTTGTCTTGTTCAGCAGGGACTAGAGCTGCACGATCGTTAATGGAGATCGCAATTAACCCCCCCCCCCCCCCGCCCTTGGGATCTTAAAGAGTTACTAAACCCATAACAGTAAAATATTCCTGTATATGCAGAATAGAATAGCATGCTTGTTAGGCCCCTTTCACACTGGGACGTTTTTCATGCAGTACAGCGCTAAAAATAGCACCTGTTCACTGCATGAAAAAATCCGGCCCCTTTAACTCCAGTGTGAAAGCCGGCGGGCTTTCACACTGGAGCGGTGCGCTAGCAGGATGACAAAAAAAGTCCTGCTAGCAGCATCTTTGGAGCGGTATAGGAGCGGTGTGTTCACCGCTCCTTCCCATTGATTAGAAAACCGCGGCAATAGCGCCGCTAAGGCGGCGCTCTGCGGGGGTGTTTAACCCTTTTTCGGCCGCTCGCGGGGGGGGGGGGGGTAAAACCGCACCGCGAGCGGCCGAATACCGCGGTTAAAACGACGGTAAAGCAGCGCTAAATATAGCGCTGCTTTACCGTCACCGCGGCTCCCCGCCCGGTGTGAAAGGGGCCTTATACTCACCGTGGAACTTAAGGTGTTAATTCTCTGCATTGTTTAAAAAAAAAAAAAAAAAAAAAAAGAAGAAGAAGGCTTTGACACTATATGGACAGATCCTCCCCCTCCGGCACTGTATCGTGGAAAGGCCATATAATACAGTGAGGGTAGCCGTCCTGCACACGCTCAGTTTAGACCAGTGATGGCGAACCTTAGCACCCCAGGTGTTTTTGAACTACATTTCCCCATGATGCTCATGCACTCTGCAGTGTAGCTGAGCATCATGGGAAATGTAGTTCCAAAACATCCGGGGTGCCAAGGTTCCCCATCACTGGTATAGTCTATTGCTGGAGAGAACATTTCCTGTTTCAGTTAAACTGTTCTGGTCACATGATATTTACATCACACATGTGGGCGTGTATACAGGCTGTAGTGGAAATCTAACTGAAATCTCAGCACCGGACAAACTGCAGTTTAGTGAGTGTTTTAAATGTAAAAAGATTTATAAGCTGTGGGGTAGAGGAACATTTTTCATATTACTGGGTTTAGTAACACTTTAACAAAAGCATTTTCCCTGATTCTATGCAAAGAGTTCTCTGCCCAAGCCGACAGCCATTAACCACTTCAGCCCCGGACCAATTGGCAGCCAAAGGACCAGGCCCCTTTTTGCGATTCGGCACTGCGTCGCTTTAACTGACAATTGCGCGGTCGTGCGACGTGGCTCCAAAACAAAATTGGCGTCTTTTTTCCTACAAATAGAGCTTTCTTTTGGTGGTATTTGATCGCCCCTGCGGTTTTTATTTTTTGCGCTATAAACAAAAATAGAGCGACAATTTTGAAAACAATGCAATATTTTTTGCTTTTTCCTATAATAAATATCCCCAAAAAATATATAAAAAAACATTTTTTTCCTCAGTTAGACCGATACGTATTTTTGGTTAAAAAAAAACGCAATTAGCGATTGATTGGTTTGCGCAGAAGTTATAGCGTTTACAAAATAGGAGATAGTTTTATAGCATTTTTATTAATATTTTTTTTTTTTTTTACTAGTAATGGCGGCGATCAGCGATTTTTATTGTGACGGCGACATTATGGCGGACACATCGGACATTTTTGACACATTTTTGGGACCATTGTCATTTATACAGCAATCAATGCTATTTAAATGCATTGATTCCTGTATAAATGACAGTTGTAGTGAAAGTTAACCCCTCCCCCTAGTGGTTATGGGCTGTGACGTGTGTGTGTGTTTTTTTACATTAGGGGGCGGGGCTGTCGTCATTGATCGGCTTTCCCGATGACGGGAACAGCCAATCAATGACAGGCAGAGTAGGAAGCGCGGGGAGAGGTTTGTTTACACAGACCTCTCCCCGTTCTTCAGCTCCTTGACCCGATCGCGGGATACCAGCGACGATCGGGTCCGCTGGTCCCGCGGCCGGGGTCACGGAGCTCCCGACCGGGTCGCGAGCGCGCCGCTGGTGGCGCGCGACCCACGGGCAGGCAATTAAAGGGCCACGTAAATGTACGTGATTTTGCCGCAGTATATCTGCGTGAGGCGGTCGGGAAGCGGTTTAAAAAAATAAAAAAAAAAAACAGTCTGCCATGCTTCGACATTCCTCAGCCGTGGAGCCAACTATAAACATTGTAACGTTTTGTTCTTTAGATCAAAAGAAATGATCTTCGGTCTGTAAATGAGGTCAGTTTAACCACCTAAACAGAAACTGCTTACATAATTTGTAATCTTTGCCATTCTGAAGCTTCCCTCCAACCACTCTGCATATTTTATATATAATGTGATTCTGCATTTGACAAATATGCGGCAGAAATCTCCCTCCACTGAGTCTGGCTGCAACCATTCCAACTGTGGGCAGCTGAAGCTCCTGCCTGTTGACTTCCTGGATTGACACCAGGGTGGATTTGCTTTAAATCACTAGTAAAAAGGCTCGATTTAAAGCATAATTTTTAAAGAGCTACTGTCATCTCTGTCCCGCAGTGGCTCCTCCTCTGACCCACTGTTGACTCACCGACAGTCCCATTCACTTTAATGGGACGGCTGGTGATGCGGCAGTGACACAACAAGGTGAGGGATGTGTGGGCAGCAGGTGAGTGGACACCCGCTAACAGGCAGGCGCTGCCATGATGGATCTGAAATGACAGGTGCTCTTTAAATGTAAGGACTTATTCTTGCTGGTAGTTAGAATCTTTAATATTTGCAAACAAAATGAAGAAGGTTTCCTATTTAGAATAATAAACTGTCAGGTTAGTAAAACAGCGCTATCAGAACCGATTCAATCATACAGTTTGTAGCGTACACAGATTTGCAAAACAATGGGATAAAGGAATATTCCCAACTTTGTTTCATCTCATTGTTACTGTGAAATAGTGTGAATGCATCAATGCAGTGCATGATATCTCTGCTTGGATTCATTGAATGAGTTTACCAAAAATGTAAATATTGCACAATATACAGTCTCATGCTACATAACCAAGCTCAATTTCATGCTGAAAAAAAAAACTAAATTTCAGCCAAGGAAGCTGCCATCTTTGCTGCACATGTGATCAGTTTAGACACCAGCCATTGGATGGTTTGACAGACAGCCCTGATCCTCAGCCATGGTGGGCTGGGCGCTCTGCATCCTGTGCTGGCACTGCCTGCCAATTGACTTCTCTGCTGCCATCTCGGAGAGGGAGAGCACCAGCTCTTAAAAGCAGAGGTTCACACAAAAATTGTACCTTCACTTTTCAGAACCCTCCCCCCTCCGGTGTCACATTTGGCACCTTTCGGGGGGGGGGGGGAAGATACCTGTATAATACAGGTATTTGCACCCACTTCCGGGCATAGACTATGCCTCTTCCAACCCCGCTGTCTGCTGGGAAACACACGGGTCCCAGAGACAGCAGGGAACCGAGAAGTGAAGCCACAAGGCTTCACTTCTAGATTCCCTTACCAAAGATGGCGGCAGCACCCGAGAGCCGAGCGACAGATCGGCTTCGTGAGGACATCGCGGGCGCGCTGGACAGGTAAGTGTTCATATTTTAAAAGTCAGCAGCTGCAGTATTTGTAGCTGCTGACTTTAAAAAAAATTGGGGTGGAACTCCGCTTTAATATATGCAATTTATATATATTTTTTTAAAAATCGCTTGAATTATTTTGTGGGGTCTCGTGTCTAGGTTTTGCCTAAGGCCTCACAAAGTCTAGAGCCGCCTCTGGACTGACTAAAAAAAAAAAAAAAAACTGTACGTGAGCAGGTCAAGGCTCAAATGATTTTAGATAAATTCAAGGCCTCGAATGAGTAACTGTGAAAAAGGAAAGGAGATTAGATGTCACCTGTGACACAGTGCTGATGTAAAATGCATGACCCTGCTAACTGCTGACACAATGGTCAGACTTATTTACAGACTGCCAACTACAAACACCTGACTGTTGTCTACTGCTGACCCCCAGATCTCGCATTAAAGAGGCCCTGTCCTGCTTATTTCTATTACATGGGATGTTTACATTCCTTGTATTAGGAATACAAGTGGCACAAAATATTTTTTTTTTTCTTTTTTTTTAAGGGACAGGTGTAAAAAAATAAAAAATATATAAAGGCTCCCCATCCGTCCGTGCTTGCACGCAGAAGCGAACACATGCGCAAGTCAGGCCCACATATGTAAATGGTGTTCAAATAACACGCGAGGCATCGCCGCGATCGTTGGAGCAATAATTCTAGCACAAGACCCCCCTCTAATGCAAAACAGGTAACCGGAAACATTTTGTCCCCATCCCACGAGTGTGCGCAATGTTAAAGCGCGACGTGCAAGGTATCAATTTACTTGGCGTTACATCAGCTTTAACACACATTACACCAAAATCTTTTTTTTTATTATTAAAAATAAGAAAAAAAAAAAAAAAAAAATTTTGCAAGACTGCTGCGCAAATACGGTGTGACAAAGTATTGCAATGATATCCATTTTAAAATATACATACACTAATTTTCTAGCAAAAAAATACGGATTTTAACTTGTAAACAACAAATGTCAGAAATGGGCTTGGTTTTTTTTTTTTTTTTGATGATACTTACCTCCTCTGTGCAAGGGTTCTGCATAGAGTGGCCCCGATCCTCCTCTTCTGGAATCCCCAGCAGCACTCCTGGCTCCTCCCCACATCGAGTGCCCTGCATTCCAAGGGGGCACCCGTGCGGACGCGCTCCCGAATCCTGCTGCTGCGTCCATTGACACAGACAGCAGGACTCTCCCCCCCCCCCCCCCCCCATCTTTGGGGCGGGTTGGGAGCGCTGTATTAAGCACTCCCAAAACACCCTGCCCATTGGAGTGAATGGGCAGCGCTTCCAAAGCGCCGCAACACGGGGAGTTTTTAACGTCATCTTTGGGGTTAAAAGCGCCCTGCTAGAAGCCGAATAGCACCGCTTAAACAGCACTAAAGCACGACTCTTTAAAGCGGTTGTATACCCGTTTTTACATTTTTTTTTTTTTAAACTACCTGCAAGACAAAGTAATAATGAGCTAGTATGACTAGCATACTAGCTCATTATGCATCACTTATCTTAGATCGGGGGCCCCCCCCGAAGCCGTCCTCTTCTCCCCCTCCAGCCGCAGCCATCTCTCTTCCGGGTATCGCCGCTCCGGGCCAATCACAGCGCCGCAGTGATTGGCCAAAGCAGCGAAGACGTCGCTCCGCGCATGCGCGCAGGACACTTCAACTGCGGCGAGCCGTAGTTCTGAATGGAGATTAACCCTGTAAATGCACCGTTGTCGAAAACGTAAAACGTTCTGTGCAAATGCAGGTTTAGGAGATATTTATTGTACCTACAGGTAAGCCTTAATCTAGGCTTACCTGTAGGTGCAAGTTGTAATGGAGGGTATACAGCCCCTTTAAGTGACTAAGTCAAGTCTTGACAAAAAAAAATTAAAAAAAAATTAATAAAATGCTAACATTCCTGCACAAGAGGACCTCTTCTATGAACCCCTCTTTTTGCCCGTCTCTCCCTTTATGCCAACACTGCAGCCCTAGACAAAGTCTTCCATTACAGTAACCCATCTGCTTTTTACAGATTCGACAAGGTCACTATAATAATTGACCCATTTCCCCAAGAAATACTCCGCTAGGATTGTTACCAGATAATAGCTCCGTCATAAAACCCATGTCAAAATTCATGATCACCACAGCATAGAACCTTGGACTAAAAAATAAAAATAAAACGAAATGTAAAAAACACATAGCAGCTAGTGATCTGGTGGGAATAGGTCTGCTAATCACTCAGTCAACAGACTTAAACCACAACTACAAGAGGTCACATCCAAACACATACAGATTAGTTACCAAGGATCTTAAGAAGGCACTTTGGTGTATCTGGATTTTGCAAAAGCATTTGACACAGTTCCCCATAAACGTTTACTGTACAAAATAAGATCCGTTGGCATGGAGCATAGGGTGAGGACATGGATTGAAAACTGGCTACAAGGGCGAGTTCAGAGGGTGGTGATATATGGGGAGTACTCGGAATGGTCAGGGGTGGGTAGTGGGGTCCCCCAGGGTTCTGTGCGGGGACCAATCCTGTTTAATTTGTTCATAAATGACCCGGAGGATGAGGGTAAACAGTTCAATCTCTGTATTTGTGTATTAAGCTAAGCAGGGCAATAACTTCTCCGCAGGATGTGGAAACCTTGCAAGAAAATCTGAACAAATTAATGGGGTGGGCACTACATGGCAAATGAGGTTCAAGGTAGAAAAATTTAAAATAATGCATTTGGGTGGCAAAAATATGAATGTAATCTATAGACTGGGGGGGAGAATCTCTGGGGGAATGTAGGATGGAAAAGGACCTGGGGGGGGTCCTAGTAGATGATGGGCTCAGGAATGGCATACAATGCCAAGCTGCTGCTAACAAAGCAAACTGAATATTGGCATTAAAAAGGGGATCAACTCCAGAGATAAAACGATAATTCTCCTACTCTACAAGACTCTGGTCCGGCCGCACCTGGAGTACGCTGTCCAGTTCTGGGCACCAGTCCTCAGGAAGGATGTACTGGAAATGGAGCGAGTACAAAGAAGGGTCTGGAGGATATTAGTTATGAGGAAAGGTTGTGAGCACTGAACTTATTCTCTCTGGAGAAGAGACGCTTGAGAGGGGATAAGGTTTCAATTTACAAATACCGGACTGGTGACCCCACAATAGGGAGAAAACTTTTGTGGAAGGGATTTTAAAGTGGTTCTGCACTCATTTCATTTAGTAAATCTCTTTGCCTTCCAAATCAGGCAAAGAGTACTAAATGAAATGTTTTTTTTTTTTTTTTTACTTACCTTGTAATTGAAGACTTACGGTCTTCTCCCTCTGTGGCGGCGGGCGGGGTCTTGCGTCGATCGTCGTCACGCCGCACTGTCTCCTGGGATCTGGTGTCATTGATCCCAGGAGTCAGTGCGGGCATCTTCCGAAATCTCGCGAGATTTCGGCCACATCTTCCGAAATCTCCCGAGATTTCGGCCGCATCTGCCGAAATCTCGTGAGATGTCGGCAGATGTGCCGTTACTGCGCACGCGCGAGTAACGGCGGTGCATGCTGGGCCATCAACAGTGCCTGTGGGGTTTCACATGCCCACAGGCAAGATGGCCCCCAGCACTAAAGAAGAAGACGAGGAACTTCAGCGGACGAAAACCGGCGGCGATCGAGATGGAAGATGGAACAGGTGAGTCCCCTAATAAAGGTAAGCATACTTTATATTACGTCCTTAAAAAAAATTTTTTTTTACAGAGTGCAGAACCGCTTTAAGACATGTGGCCACTCACTAAAATAAAAGGTTTACCCTAAAACTACGTAGAGGGTTCTTTACTGCAAGAGTGGCAAGGATGTGGAATTCCCTGCCACAGTTGGTGGTCTCAGCGAAAACTATTAAAGCACCTGAATGACCGCAACTTACAGGGATATACAATGTAATACTGACATATAATCACACACGTAGGTTGGACTTGTGTATTTTTTCCAACCTCACCTACTATGTAACTATGCAATTTAAAAAAAAAAAAAAAAGAAGGTCTGTCGACTCAACAGTAATCTTCTGACCCGACAACTGGCTTCAACACATCACTAATATCTATCACAGCTCGCATTCTCTGTCTTCCAATATATTCTGTAGTAATAAATAAGTAACATCAGAGTATCTGACACCCAAGGTGTCTCCTTTTCAAACGCCTTCTACTCTATAAAATTGTCAGCAATAGAAAATATGAAAAATAATAACAATGGCCATAAAAGAACTAAAGACAGACTCCTTTACTGGTCAGTGAAGAAATTAATCTTTACAATGGTGCTTAGCTGTAGATGTACCCCCATTACCCTGATAGTCTGTAGTAGATGTGCCCCCCTCACATTGGTCGTCAGTAGAGAAATGCTTCCATACATTAGTGCTTAGTAATGGGTCCTGCTACATCGGTTGTCAGTGGTAGATGTCGAATGGAGGAAGGCATGTTTAAAGATAATAATTTTTTTCATCATTTAATACTTGCCGCCTCTGTGCAGTGGTTTTGCACAGAGCAGCCCAAATCCCCAACTCTCCTCTGGTTCAGCTCCAGTGCTCCTGGGCTGCTTCCCCTAGACCAGTGCCACTTGCTATTGGGGGCACTGGTGGGTGCTCACTCCCGAGCCCCAGTCTATGCGTCCATGAGACAGCTGCAGCTCAGCCCCCCACTCTCGCCACATTGGCTGTAATTGACAGCAGCCAATGGCTCCTGCTGCTGTCCAAGTCAATCAGGAGAGAGCGCCCCCGGATAGTCAAGGCTCTCGTGCACGCCGCTGGATGGAGAGGGGGGCACCTGCAGCCTTTAGGCTGGGTTCACACAGTGCGGATTGGATGAGGGTTTTCCACATCCAATTTGCATGACAGGAGACTGACCGCCTCTCAAAGGTGCCGGTACACACCTCCGTGGCAACTGCGGAGCAGCTTGCACAGGGGTCCTGTGCCTCTTTGGCTCAGTTTCAGGGCTGAATTCAGGCAAAAATTTGGCCTCGATTTGTCCCTGAAAAGAGAACAGGGAAGCCCCGGACCCTTGCTGTCAGCCGCTCCGCACAGAGGTGTGAACCCAACCTCACACTCTACATTAGGAGGTAGAGAGGTTTCCCCTGTGAGGAAAACTACCTCTTACACTGGTGGTCAATAAAAGGAAGGCACCATTTCATTGCGAGTCAGCAGGACTCCCCAAAATGTGGCGGCCTGTAGGTACAATATCACCCTTACGGCCAGTAAATGGAAGAAAAAGCGCACAGGAGCGCAGTGTACGATCCTGTATAATTCACATGCAGTTCTGTGCACACGGCACCACAAGTAATGCATATACTAAAAAGGTACCGCAACAAATAGTAGTTTTATTCCATGTGAACCAGTCTGGGCAAACTTACTGCGTTTGGGGCGTTAACAATCGACACCTGCTGCAGATCGCAAAGGCACTGCGATTTGAATGCGGTGTGGTAATCAAGTTCTAGTGTGAATGGGCTCTTACAGACAAGATTGGCATTATACCGTTGTCTCTCCCAGGTGACACCGACCCCAACAAGATGCAGACACCATCAGATGGAAGGACAAATAATGACTGCTAAAAGAACCAAATATCCACAGAACCATGGTTTGGAAAGGCTGGTCTAGAAAACACACCACTGAAGGTGAATTGGTTTTAGATGGACTGTGTTCACCCAGCAAACCAAACGTGACACGTGTCAAAGAAAATAATATTTACTTCAGTCCCATTAACTAACCTTCCTCTCTAATGAAGCCAATTCACCTTCTCTGACAGACGCTGTTGATGTAGCTTATCAGAAGCTCAACTTTCCCTGCAGGAAGGTATTTTAGGTGTGTGGATAATGGAATTAATTGAGTGGAGCATCATCTTCCCCAGGGGTAGACAAATCACAAGGAAAAAAAGAAATGTCAAGTTTTGCAAGAAGCAGATTATGTGCAGATCAGCAAAAAATTATCCAAGACAAGCCTGTCTTATAGTCGGGCCTCTCGCACACGATTTAAAAGGACATCTGTAAATACATAAAATGCATTAATATGGCATTCACAAATCGCCCTCGAAGTTGACAAAAGTAGTGCAGGAACTACTTTTGGGAATCGGTGCGGCTCCGCAAAGTTGGCGTTACACCAATTCGGACGGTGCCGCTCCTGGCAACATCCAGCGATTTGTAATGTCAGATCAGGGTGTGAAACCAATGCAGCCACCACATCTAATGACTGGTAAGCAGTAGGGGTGCAACGGATCAAAAAAAATAATAAACCTCACGGATCGTCTCGTTCCTTAGATCAGAGTCACGGATCGGATCACTTTTCAGATCAGCAAATAATTGAATTTGCAAAAACCTGTGAAAATTCCACCACCATATAGTCCCCACTGTAATATCCACATCATCTTCCCCACTGTAATATTGGCTGAGTACGGCTGGGTATTGAGGGATGTGACTGCAATTGTCACACAGTAGCGCTGTGGGCACTACAGATCCAGCCCACAGCGCTGCTGCCATCCGATCTCTCCCCTCCACTGTTCAGATCAGTACACAGAGGGGAGAGAGGTTTGTTTACGAGTGATCGTTCCATCATTTGACGGAGCGATCACATTGTAAACGGCCGACGGGTGTACCAAGAGCTAGGTCTAAGCCACGGCCTTTCCTAAGGCCGAGGCAGCGAAGCGCGGGGTGTGCCGATCCGAAGACGATCCGTGCACCCCTAGTAAGCAGCAATAGAATACATTTTTTGGTTTGGAGCTTAACTAAAGACATTTTTTTTAGTCCTGGATACAGTGCAGAGGGATTAGAACCCCTGTCAGATTTTATAGCTGCCTGTGCCCCTGTTAAGGAGATTACCCCCCTCTATTTACCATGATTATTGAAAGTAAAAAAAGAAATCCCTTGATTTGCAGGGATTTCCTCTCACTTCCTGTTTTGGCTATGGGACAGGAAGTGAAGGGAAATCCTCACAATGGGAGAGAGAGAGAGAGAGAGAGAGAGAGAGAGAGAGAGAGAGAGAGAGAGAGAGAGAGAGAGAGAGAGAGAGAGAGAGAGAGAGAGAGAGAGAGAGAGAGAGAGAGAGAGAGAGAGAGAGAGAGAGAGAGAGAGAGAGAGAGAGAGAGAGAGAGAGAGAGAGAGAGAGAGAGAGAGAGAGAGATATATAAAATTGACAGGGGATTATAATAATCCATTATGCCGGCCATACACTATACGAGAGAAAAAAAAAAAAAAAAATAAAAAAAAAAAAAAAAAAAATCGGGTGAAATTTGGTCATTTAGACAGTTTGTTTGTTTTACAAAAAAAAAAAAAAAAAAGCATTTGAACAAAAAAATGCATTCATTTAGGTCCACTGAACAATTTATTGGTCATTACATGACGGCACTATCGTTTGCTCTCACGGCCGAATGTTTGCTTTACGAAAATGGGTTCGGGCGATTTTTTGTATTGTGTATGGCCAGCATTACTCTAGCCAAAAAAAAAAAAAGTTTGCCTATAGTTCTACTTTAAAACAATACTTACACGGTCCTGTAACTTATTTGAACACTGTGCATGTCTTAGGCCCCTTTCACACTGACGGACCGTTCAGGTCCACCTGTCAGTTTATACGGCGGATCTGAACGGGCGCTCCATGCTGGTCTATGGAGCGACGGATGTCAGCAGTGACATGTCCGCTGACATCCGACCCAGTCCGATCCGCCAAAAGCAGACGGATGGCCCTACATCCGGATCCGTCGCTGGTGGATCGGATGAGATCTGATGAAAAATGGACACGCTGTCCGTTTTCATCCAATCTCTCCATAGAGACCAGCGGCGCTCGACAAGCCCCTCCCCGCTCAGTGAGCAGAGAGGGACTTGTCATCCGCCGGCTCAGCGGAGATCAACGGAGAGATCTCCCACTGAGCCGCCGGACTCCGTGCAAGTGGATCCGCCTCGCCTGAAAGGGGCCTTATAATCAGCTGTGTAATAAGTGCTACAATGCTGATACATCTTTATTGTAACAAGTTTGTTCTTGTATAACTTGTATGTAGCAGATGTACTGAGCGGCCGATATTACAGATGAATAGAAAAAAAATCATATGGACAAAAACATCCACACACCGCTCTATAAAAACACAACTGTCTGTATACAGACTGCAAGCAGTCATAGATACCAACCAAAATATCAGACCCAATTATTATAATGATAGGAGTGTTTGTTCTATAATTAGTACAGAAGAGGAAATGCGAGTCCCTGTATCCTAATGATATAATCTCCAAGGACTGCAAACTGCTTTAATAGGACACAAGTACTACCAATCATAACATATAAGTGAATAATCACTGGGGAGTACTAGGAATGGGTATTATACCCCTAAATACATGACAGTGTGTGCAATACTGTATTAGAGGGAAGTCTCCGTGGGGTCATTATATACAATTATAACATGCCATACCGGTCAGCTCTATTATAATAATCAGCCACAGGAACCATTATACATTATTGGAATATAAAATTCCTGTAGAGTATATAGAATAAAAGGGGGGGGGACACGGAGTGGCTGAACACTCAGATTCACCATAATAATCAGTATATTCTACCAGTCACCATATTGTGTCCTATAGAGGACATGAAGATCACCCATTACCTGGGATATACACTGAACACTATACAAAGGCTCCTAGGGATACACACTGTACAATATACAAAGGCTCCTAGGGATACACACTGTACAATATACACAGGCTCCTATAGATAGACCCCTGACATCTCCCCTTTGAGACAGAGAAAGGGACTGAGGACACAGATTCCCCAGTCCCTTTCTCAGCAGCCTCAGCTGCACTGAAGATGAATGGACAGGAGACTGGCTCCTCCCCATTCATAAACTGAAGAATCGTAAACAGTTCACGATGCTCAGTTATGAATGGACAGTCAGTGACCACCGACACTGTGCATTCGGAAAAAGGAAGGAGCCGGTAAATGACAGATTTATCTGCTCCTTTCTCTGCTCTCCATCCTGACAGGGGGAGCAGAGGAAAACTATACAGGGAGATCGGTGCTTGTAACTTCCCCCACCAATCATCTGCTGACTGCCCAGGTATCGGATTAGGCATCGGAGCATTTGTACGAGTACAAGTCCTTATGAAAATGCTCTGCATCGGTGCAATGCTATATATACACAGGCTCCTGTATGGGATAGATATATACACAGGCTCCTGTATGGGATAGATACATACTGAGCTCTATATATACACAGGCTCCTGTATGGGATAGATACATACTGAGCTCTATATATACACAGGCTCCTGTATGGGATAGATACATACTGAGCTCTATATACACACAGGCTCCTGTATGGGATAGATACATACTGAGCTCTATATACACACAGGCTCCTGTATGGGATAGATACATACTGAGCTCTATATATACACAGGCTCCTGTATGGGATAGATACATACTGAGCTCTATATATACACAGGCTCCTGTATGGGATAGATACATACTGAGCTCTATATATATACACAGGCTCCTGTATGGGATACATACTGAGCTCTATATACACAGGCTCCTGTATGGGATAGATACATACTGAGCTCTATATATACACAGGCTCCTGTATGGGATAGATACATACTGAGCTCTATATATACACAGGCTCCTGTATGGGATAGATACATACTGAGCTCTATATATACACAGGCTCCTGTATGGGATAGATACATACTGAGCTCTATATACACAGGCTCCTGTATGGGATACATACTGAGCTCTATATACACAGGCTCCTGTATGGGATACATACTGAGCTCTATATACACAGGCTCCTGTATGGGATATAGGGTTGCACCAATACCCTTTTTTTTCAATCACGAGAACAAATACTGTTACTTTGCGTCCATAGAAAATTAAAGGGCTCAAATTGCACTGCAAAAAAACAAGTTGCATGCAATTTCCCCACGGCTCCTGTGTGAGCCCAGGCTTGTCATAGTGACTCCAGCCTGACGAATGGGCCCTGTGTGGCCGCGACATGTTGCCTTATGTTTACCATGTGACCACATAAATAAAGCTTTGGACATTGAGGAATACTTGGTGTGCAGAAGACATTTCTTCACTTGCATTAATTTTGTATAGGCTCAAAACGCACCGCAAAGTATCGGTTATCCGACGCATTTTTGTGACTACTAGTGAAAATACTCAGCGGCGACGACAGACAGAGACCCCTACTCTATGAGATATAGATATGCACTGAGCTCCATACGCACACGCTCCTGCGGGGAGGAGATCTCTACATACGCACACGCTCCTGCAGGGGGATCTCTACGTACGCACGCGCTCCTGCAGGGGGATCTCTACGTACGCACGCGCTCCTGCGGGAAGGAGATCTCTACATACGCACGCGCTCCTGCGGGGGGGGGATCTCTACATACGCACACGCTCCTGCGGGGGGGGGGGGGATCTCTACATACGCACACGCTCCTGCGGGGGGGGGGGATCTCTACATACGCACACGCTCCTGCGGGGGGGGGGGGGATCTCTACATACGCACACGCTCCTGCGGGGGGGGGGGGGATCTCTACATACGCACACGCTCCTGCGGGGGGGGGGGGGATCTCTACATACGCACACGCTCCTGCGGGGGGGGGGGATCTCTACATACGCACACGCTCCTGCGGGGGGGGGGGGATCTCTACATACGCACACGCTCCTGCGGGGGGGGGGGGATCTCTACATACGCACACGCTCCTGCGGGGGGGGGGGGGATCTCTACATACGCACACGCTCCTGCGGGGGGGGGGGGGGATCTCTACATACGCACACGCTCCTGCGGGGGGGGGGGATCTCTACATACGCACACGCTCCTGCGGGGGGGGGGGGGGGGGATCTCTACATACGCACACGCTCCTGCGGGGGGGGGGGGATCTCTACATACGCACACGCTCCTGCGGGGGGGGGGGATCTCTACATACGCACACGCTCCTGCGGGGGGGGGGGGATCTCTACATACGCACACGCTCCTGCGGGGGGGGGGGGATCTCTACATACGCACACGCTCCTGCGGGGGGGGGATCTCTACATACGCACACGCTCCTGCGGGGGGGGGGGGGATCTCCACACACACTCCTATATGGGAGAGATCTCTCTCTCTCTCTCTATCTCTCTATATATCTATATCTATCTCTCTCTCTCTATCTCTCTATATATATATATATATATATATCTCACACACACCTCTAGATACAGCCCCCTGTATGGGAGATCTCTAGATACAGCCTCCGATATGGGTAAAAAAAAAAAATACACACAGGCCCTGATAGGAGGTGTCAGTATCCGGTATGCCTCGGTAGCGGCGTCCCCCTGACGAGCCTAAGCCCAGTATTACCTTGACGGTGTTCGGGGGAGGCCCCTGCGTCCGGTGTAAGACGGGGTATCGGCGGATGTTCTTCCCCCCTCAGCTCCTCCGGTGTGGCTCCCGCCGCCGCCTCCTCCTCCTCACACACACACCGAAAGAGAAGCACCGCGAGAAGATGACGTCAATACCGCCGCGCCCCGCCTTCTCCGACTCCACCCCTTCCACTTCTACTGCGGCGCGTTCTCGCCTCTGCCTGGCAACCGTGGCCTGCGCGAGCTCGCAGCGGGAAAAAAGAGGGGGCGCGGGGAGGGAACACGTGACCCTAACGTCATCATCCGGGCTTTATGTAATGTGTGTGTGAGGGAGAGGAATGGGCGCCCCCTGGCTACTTCCGGTGTGATAAACAGGACATGTTAGCGTGAACTGCCACTGTACTCCTAATCATTAGATACCACTGTACTCCTAATCATTAAATACCACTGTACTCCTAATCATTAAATACCACTGTACTCCTAATCATTAAATACCACTGTACTGCTAATCATTAAATACCACTGTACTCCTAATCAATAAATACCACTGTACTCCTAATCAATAAATACCACTGTACCCCCAACCAATAAATACCACTGTACCCCCAACCAATAAATACCGCTGTACACCTAACCAATAAATACTACTGTACTCCTAATCAATAAATACCACTGTACCCCCAACCAATAAATACCACTGTACCCCCAACCAATAAATACTACTGTACTCCTAACCAATAAATACCACTGTACCCCCAACCAATAAATACCACTGTACCCCCAACCAATAAACACCGCCGTACTCCTAACCAATAAACACTGCTGTACTTCTAACCAATAAATACCACTGTACTCCTAATCAATAAATACCACTGTACCCCCAACCAATAAATACTACTGTACTCCTAATCAATAAATACTGCTGTACCCCTAACCAATAAATGCCACTGTACCCCAACCAATAAATACCACTGTACTCCTAACCAATAAATACCAGTAGTGTAGTGGCCAGTATAGGAATCAGGTAGGTTAGTTTAGGAATCAGGTAGGTCAGTGTAGTGGCCAGTATAGGAATCAGGTAGGTCAGTGTAGTGGCCAGTATAGGAATCAGGTAGGTTAGTGTAGTGGTCAGGGTAGTGGACAGGTAGGTCAGTGTAGTGGCCAGTATAGGAATCAGGTAGGTCAGTGTAGTGGTCAGTGTAGTGGCCAGTATAGGAATCAGGTAGGTCAGTGTAGTGGTCAGTGTAGAAATCAATGGTCAGTACTATCGTAGGAAGGGAAGGGACTCGGGCAGTGCCAAAAGTCCACAGGTTAGGGGGCACATATTACTTGCCTTGCCCCGGGCGCTGACAACCCATGCTACGCCACTGGGTGTTATATGGAGCTTGCCAACATGTTTCCCGGCGCAATGGCCGCTTTCTCAGGGCTTCATTCCATCGCGTATAACTCCACACTTATGCGCAAAATTGTCTGGCGCGAACGAGAAAAAAAACGCCCAGTCAGCCACCAACATACAGGAAAGGAAAACCAGCTATATCAGAGGATGGTATTTACCCTCAAACCTGGATATGACGAGTCACTCAAAATTCAGTCAGAGGTTAGGTAATCCCTGCAACAAGAGCATATCATCCAATGGCTCGGTCAAAGGATCCTTATTCAATGAATGAATGAATGACTTGTATAGCACTACCTATGCAAACTGAATTGCCTCAGGGTGCTTTTTTCCACTGGTGTCCATCTGTGGTATAGTGCGGTCCTCACCCTGTGGGGTCCCAACACACTTACAAACACATACACATACAACATACACATATTTGGCCAATTTTATCGACAGGGTCTAATTAACCTACCAGCATGTCTTTGGAGTGTGGGAGGAAACCAGAGTAACCGGAGGAAACCCACGCAGACACAGGGAGAACATGCAAACTCCAGGCAGAGGGTGTCGTGGTCGGGATTTGAACCAGCGACCCTATTGCTGCTAGGTGAAAGTGCTAACCACTACACCACTGTGCTGACACTTTACTATT
Source organism: Lithobates sylvaticus (assembly GCA_028564925.1). Taxonomy (NCBI): domain Eukaryota; kingdom Metazoa; phylum Chordata; class Amphibia; order Anura; family Ranidae; genus Lithobates; species Lithobates sylvaticus. Next base: position 279,288,877 of record CM053031.1, read on the forward strand.
CAATATTGAGGTATACAGTATATCGTCCACCAATGACACAAATAAAGAGTAAAGATGTCTCACATCTCTGCAAAATTCATGGAAATACCTCCCATATGTGGAGAGGACAAAAACAATAAGTATCCGGGTCTCCCGAGGAACCCGCAGTCCAGCCTGAAAAGGTCTTATCGTTTCTGTCCCCTCCACATACAGTATGCACTGATAGGTGACACTGATGATGGGGCACTAATGGGCACTGATTGGAAGCATTGATGGGCACTGATAGGCGGCACTGGTGGGCACTGATTGGCAGCACTGATGTCTAATGTCCCTGCAACAGTAGCCAGTTACCGTCTTTCTTCTATTCTCCTCACGCTGACCGTGAAGAGAAAAAAAATAAGATAACCAGCTCCTGTTTACTTCTGTGATCAGCTGTCATTGGCGTGGTAAAGGGCAGCTGTGATTGGCCCTTTACCCTGTTCTGTGATCAGTACGAAGGACTCGACTATCGCAGAGCGCGCCGCCCGCATGCCGCAAGGGGCACGCGAGCACCGCGATCATGGAATGGACACCCCCCCCGTCACTGGAAGCCCATGCTGTGGCCGTCTTTCAGCTATAGCGCAGGCGGAAAGTGGTTAATCATCATTGGGTTTTTCATGTTTTGCTAAATAAAGAAAGCCTGAAAATTTTGAAGCGGAGTTCCGCCTGGTAAAAAAAAATTAAAAGTCAGCAGCTACAAATACTGTAGCTGCTGACTTTTAATATAAGCAAAATAAAACCGCGCTTGTGATTACATTAACAAAAAACAGAAAACAAAAAACAAAAGCAGGCTGCCACTCAAAGTGGGATACACACACTAATCAGTAAAACAAAGAAAGAAGTAGCGCCACATAATGGTTAAAATATGTGTCAACAAGGATAATGAATGTTCCCTGTTATATGGTCAGACATATCATGGTGGTAGTTATATCCAGACCAACAAATAAAGTTCTTATGATGGACAAAGTTCGAATATGGCTGTAGATGGCTATTCAGCTATGCACCAGACCAATAGCCACATCCAAACAGATGGAGATCGACACACCAGTGTGAATGCTATGCAATAGGTGACAAAAAACCGGACCCTCCACCACTACAAGATGTGCCCTTACCGGATGGCAGAGCATGTAAGGCTCTGTACTGAAATAATCAGGTGTAGGTCTCCAGGACTTGGGGACTGTTTGTCATCAGCGCTGGTGGAATCCGTTCCTCTCTGCCGGTGGGTAATTTTAAGATATCCACAAAATCTAAAGCCTCCCAGTCCACGATGTTGGGTGTAAGCTTTGGAAAGATGGTGCCTATTGCTTTCCACTGTTCTCCACTCAAAAGATAAGGGACTATTATCTCATAATGTCCACAGTGTTCCCTTTCTGTCTGTTTCCTAGTCGATCCCAATTTACAGTCCACATTCTCTCCTCTGTGGAAACGCTCCCTCAAACATTGCTGAATCTGGCTCGCTAGTCACAGGACAGCTGAGGAGCTTACCTATCCAGGGAGCCTGTGATGTCGGCACCCGAAGCCAATCTTCGGATCGCCTCACAGGTGCTGCTGCCGCCATTCTAAGTGAGGGAACCAGGCAGTGAAGACTTTCGGCTTCACTTCTGGTTCCCTACTGCGCATGCACGAGTCAAACTGCGTGTTCTGAATGGTCATATGACGTCCACCTGGATTGACGAAAAGGTATGCCCAGCAGTCATTTTGGCGGGAACTAGTTAAAGGCAAAGTTCACCTTTACCTCAAACCTGTCACACAGGCAAAGTGTGTCTGTGGATAAAAACAAACTGAGCAGCTTTGAACAAAGTTGAATAATAATAGTCCTTGCTATAGGTGTAGGCCATTTATGTTCCTCATGAAGCCTGGCTTAAAACTCCCAAGGATGGTATCATCCCATCCTGCATTGTTGCTAGGAAGTTGCTAAGATACTCCCAGCTGTTACTGCTCACCCCCACAATCACAGGAGCGAGCTCTCAACTCAACTCTTAACTACTGTATCAGGGGAGCGAAAGAGCATGCAAGGGGGATTGAAAATCTGAGAAAGAGCGCACTCCTGTGAGAGCTGGGAGTGTCCTAGCACCACCCTAGCAACATGGCAAGATGGAATAATGTCAAATCTGTGAGTTTTCCAGTCAGGCTTCATACGTAAATGGCCTACGCCTCTAGCAAGGCCATTTTTGTACCTCATAAAGCCTTACTGGAATACTCCCAGGACGTTGCTAGGATATTGCTAAGTGAGGCCTAGTCATTACTGCTCACCCACACCTTCACAGGAGTGAGCTTTTTCTTCAATTAAAACCCCCCTCGCATACATTTCTGTCCCCTGATGCAGTAGCTCCGAGCTCAGCATTTGAGATTTCACTCTTGTGATGGTGGAGGTGTGCGGTAATGACTAGGCCTCACTTAGCAATGTCCTGGGAGTATTCCAGTCATGAGGTATGTAAATGGCCTACACCTATAGCAAGGGTTTTATTCAACTTTTGTCAGAGCTGCACTGTTTGTTTTTATCTTCAGATGCCCCTTATCTGCATAGATAGGTTTTTTGCAAAGGTAACCTAACTCTTTAAAAGCATAGTTCACCTTTACACAAAACCTGCCTAGGCAGGTAAGGGAAGATTTTAGATTAAAATAAGCTGTGCAACTCTGACTAAAGATGATTAATACCCTTGCTATAGGTGTAGGCCATTTACATTCTTTACAAAGCCTGACTTGAATACTCCCAGGACATTGCTAAGCACTACCAGGATGTTGCTAAGGACTCCCAGGACGTTGCTAAGTGAGGCCTAGTTGCCGCTGCTCAACTCCACCATCACAGCATAGAATTATATAAATAAGCTATGGGTTGTACCTCGTCCTAGTGAATATACAAAGAAAAGAAAGAACAAGAGGGGGTTTAGCCAACCTGACGGACTATCTCGGCACCTGAACAAAAACGGATATTCCGTAATAGATATTTCATTGGTTTATTTAGAAAAAATACACAATAATATACAAATATACATCAAGAAAAATAAAAAAAGGGATATTATTTACAACAGTTTAGCCATCGAATACAGAATATACATAAAGACATTATGAATTCCGTTAACAGGTTTTACATGCTGGTCAATTGATGGTTGACGCGTTTCGCTTTTAGCTTCATCAGAACCAGAGAGCAGCAATTTATGTGTCTAGATATAATTGTAAAACAGGAAAAATGAGAGTTACTCATCAGTGAGCCACAAATTACTCCAATATGTCCCATCAATAACATGATCATCATTTAAGTACCCCTCGCTCTAATTAGTAAACAGATTGCCTACCTTGTAGGTATATCCTATTAATTGTGGGATATTCAATTTATGGCACTCTGAGTTCAATTTAAAAGCAATTTCCTGAAAAGTAGGAGTGGACGTCAGCTTAGGAGAATTTCCACAAAACTGCAGTTGCTGGAAGAGAGAAGCCAAGGGGACAAAAATAAAATAATATATATAATTTTATTATTTGAAATATAATGGGTATTATACCAATATTGTAGGGATTTATATTGCTGCTTACATATATATTAATTAATACTGTTATGTATATAGTTGCATTAGAGGTCCTCGTTTGTCTGGATGGACCAAAATGCTGTCCTCGTGTTGTAGCTCTAGAGGAAATAGATAAAGCAAATCAATCCTAGGCTATTTAATACTAGACCAGTCCTTTATATTTCAAGATAGGCATGTCCTACCTGGTGGAATGTTGTTTTAGATTCAGAAGAATCAATCAGAGTCCCGATAAGTTATAGAGAAGCCGTGCAGGCATGTCCCAATGCTAGAGAACCTAATAGACAGGGTAGGTGTAATTGTAGGTGATAATGGCCATTTAGGACAGCACAATCCTAGGGCAGCTGCTTCTAGATAGTGTGAATGGAAGCCTGTACCTGTTAGTGTCCGATGTAGATCGTCTGGGAAGGGCAGCCTAAGAGCCCTTTCGGGACAACCCCCAGGGGTTAGATAACCCAGCGCTGGGTCTGGTGAAGTAATTAACAAAGAAGTTTGGTTAGTAAACCATTCAAAAAATTAGGGTTGCTTGTTGAAGGTACATGTAGTCCTAGTACCTATAGTCTCAGGGTTCGCCATATAGTTGTAAGACTTACCTTAGAGTTGGAGTTGGGACAGGAACTGCCTTCCCTGTGCCTCCTCTGCAGACTGATAGATAAGTACTGCTTAAATAGCAAATTCTCCCGCCAGGACTAGGGCGGATGTTTGTTAGGATGTAATCTCAATCAGCTGGAGCTGAGGGGCTGGCTTGTCTGGGTAAATGTGCGTCAGTTTCCGAGTCCGAAGTGCGCCTGCGCAGTTGCGGAGCTTACTTCCGCCGCTGTCAAATAGTACAGAGCAGTAATGTGCATAATTAAAGCTCCCCGTTGATACGAATGTGCGTAGGGGGCGGGGCTAGTGCGTCACCAACGGAAGGAATAGCATCTTCCGTTTACAAGGTGAACATCCGCAAATGCGCAGTAAAGATGGGTGGAAGGATAGCCTCCACTATCGTTGCGCTTAGTGAGTCATATCTTATGAGATAGGCGTGGATATTATAGGCACATATGTACCAAATAGGCATACTAGGTCAGCTACTATTGAGGCGTACAGCCCTAAAGGTGGCCGGGAAAGGCTCATGGGAGGGAAAAGGTAACCTAGTCTATATTGTTTAACTCTATCTAAGACCATCAATCCAATAAAAAATAAAAAAATAAAAAATAAAAAAAATATATAATAAAAAAAAATAAATAAAAAAAAACAATTATAGATTAAGAATTGTTGTTCCACAACATTGGCTTGTCTCTTCAGGCAGTACCACATGTAAGGAAGAAGAGAAAAAAAAGGGGGACCAATGACCGGTCTCTCCGGAACCACCACCGCTACTCCACCACCGTGGGGGGTAAAAAATAGGGTAGCCGAAGCTAGCCCACTCCCCCCCAAATAACATCCAGACCAGAGGGAGCCTGATCAGCAGCACCCCTCGCTCTCCATCACAAGACATGTGTATATGGAAAAACGGCTGACGTAAACATAATGGTCAAAGATCAAATAAGTATATTGTATCTCGTAGGGGTGGGAGATAAGCATATTAAGGTGGGACACAGGGTGGGTATGGCCCATTGTGGATAGATTCCTCACATGTCCCCATGTATATACTATTCATATTTTTCAAAAGACGCCAAACTGTATAATATTTACAAACATATAATAATTATATATCAAAAGTAGATTTGTGCTTAGAGGTTCTTGTGTTCACACACTCATCAAAATTCTGTCCACATATACAGAACATGCAACATGCAATTACCACTTAATTATATTAGATTCATGGTAGAATTAATAGAGATACTATTGAGATATTATATTAGCTAGTCTATCATAGAAAAGGGCGGAAGCTGAGTGAGTCATTGAGACCGGGGGCTTGTGTGGCATTTAGTTTAAAAATCCACCTGGCCTCTCGTTGTAGTAATTTTTGATCAATGTTCCCCCCTCTGGGGTCCTCATTGACTTTTTCCAGGGCTGTGAAGCATACCATTGAGGTGTCATTTTTGTGATGTAAGGAAACATGCCTCCCTATTGGAGTATATAGGAGGTTCTTTCTAATATAATAGATGTGATCATATATTCTCCTCCAAAAGTTTCTAAACGTCTTACCGACGTAGAATGCTCCACATCTACAAAAGGCTGTGTATACTATTCCCTTGGTCTGACAATTGGCTGAAAACTTAATATTACCACCATCACAGCAGTGAGCTCGTTCTCTGATTAAAACTCCATCACATACATATCTCCCGTCTGATGAGGTAGCTCTGAGCTCAGCATTTGAGAGCTCACTCCTGTGATGGTGGAGGGGAGCAGGGATGACTAGGCCTCACTTAGCAATGTCCTGGGAGTACCTAGCAACGTCCTGGGAGTATTCCAGTCAGGCTTTTATAAGGTAAGTAGATGGCCTATATCTGTAGCAAGGGCTTTATTCAACTTTAGCCAGAGTTGCACAGTTTGTTTTTATCTACAAGATGCCCCTTATCTGCATAGGCAGGTTTGTGGTAAAGGTGAACCATACCTTTAATGTCCTTTATTTTTCACATTAGGATGCATCATAGAACCCATAGAAATCTATGGCAATCCATGACAATGTATGAGAACGCAGATGGAGAACGAAAATCTGACACAAATGCAAAGGTGTGAATCCAGCCTTGAAGTTTACCTGTCACGTAGTCACTGCAAGCAGCCATTTTGTATACTGACTTGTTCAGCTTATTACGGGTGGCAGGCACTGAAATGAGTTCTGTGGCGTATTGCTTTTAGGCGATCATTATACCGCTGCCTCCTGAATGCTTGTTTTTTGATCCCAAAGCAATCTTACAATAAAATAGCGTGCTGCAACCTCCATAGCTGTGTTAGGTGTGCATTTGCAGTGTAGTTACCATTGACTTTAATATGTGTGTTTGGTAGGTGTAATGCCTACTGAACTTGACACACTGAGGTAAAACTAGCGTGGCACAAAGTAACGCAAACGCACTAGCTAGAGCTGCCCCATTCGGCAGTAAGGTAAACAACAGACGTTGGTGCCGCTAACCCAACCCGTTTCTTGTTTTCACCTCAGCACTCACCACAAATGCAATATCAGAAGTTGTTTACAAGCTTTCTAAACCTGCAGCTTTTATTAAGGGCCTAGTTATTTCTTCAAAATATTTAAAATAAAAATGCAGTGCTCTATAAGTCCATTCTAATAAAAGTCCATAAATCCTATAGGACACCCAGAGTATGTGACAGAAATACAATCGCTGTTGAGATGATATTCCTCCACCGACACCACAGCACACCAGGCCTCTTACCCTCAAACGCAGACCACTAAGTTATAGGTGGACTGATAACGCTCCAACACTCCTCAGGCTCGCTCCTGTTCACCAGATACTCACACAGTAACAATAAAAAAAAAACATGCCCCGGACAACGTCTGAATGGACAAAACGTGTTGGGTGGAGCATGGACACGACACGTCACACCGATGTACGTGCAGACTGCGGACATTTTGCTGGTTAGAAACTTCCTAGGATTCTCTATATGACACGCTCAGTTTTTATTGTTACTGTGTGAGTATTCTGGATTTGTTTTATTAAACATGTGAGTGCTGTTTACCTACTACACTATGAGGAGGTTTCTGTTCTAATTTTTGGAACATCTAACCTGTGGAGAGATGTTCTCCGAGGGGACACCAGGAGTTTAGCTTGGTGCAATATCTGGTGAACAGGAGCGAGCCTGATGAGTGTTGGAGCGTTGTCAGACCACCTATAATTTAGTGGTTGTCAGGAACTATGAAATCAGACAGGGACAGAAAATGCAGTTAAAATCACATCTTTTAATATAATGGTAAAAATGGTACAACTGGTAAACGTAGTCAAAAGGTAGCTAAATTGGGTAGTCAGAACAAGCCAGGAAATCAGCAAGCCAGAGATCAGCATAGTCAGAGGCAGCAGACAGGATCAGGAACCAGAAGGGACGTCAGCCAGGCAAGTCTTCAACAAGAACACAGCAGAGAGTCTCTAGATATGTTGACCAAGGTGAAGGCATTGAAGAAATGAACCAGGCAGTTTAAATAGCCAGAAAGGGCTGGCTGTAGGCTGGACTGACAAGCAGGAGATGATCACCAGGTGAGCCACTGTGGAATGATGAGTCCTGGCAATTAACCGACAGCTCAGCAACCTGAGCACAGAGAGGGGAGGGCTGAAAGACCAACCCTGACAGTGATCCATGTTTGAGGCAAATGCCCGGTATACACAATGAGATTATCGTCCGTTTTTTTTTTTTGGCATGTTACTCTCAGATCGAACCTGAAGTCACGAAAATTCGTGCAATAGACAGTGGGGGTTGGGCGCGCTGATTGGCCAGAGGGGGAGCCAATCAGCAGGTCCCGCAGATCGTTCCCCAGAGAGGCAGAACGACGACGAAAACACTGCTAAGCAGGAACACAGATCTCTGTGTTCCCCCAGTCAGTCCATCCCCCACACAGTTAGCAAGCACCTCCTAGGGCAGGGGTCTCAAACTGGTGGCCCTCTTGCTGTTGCAGAACTACAAGTCCCATCATGCCTCTGCTATGGGAGTCATGCTTGTAACGGTCAGCCTTGCAATCCCTCATGGGAATTGTAGTTCTGCCCCAGCTGGAGGGCCGCCAGTTTGAGACCCCTGTCCTAGGGACACACTTAACCTTTGATCGCCCCTGGTGTTAATCCCTTCCCTGCCAGTGTCATTAGTACAGTGACAGTGCATATTTTTAGCACTGATCGCTGTATTAAGTGTCACTGGTTCCCAAAAAAGTGTCAGTTAGGTGTCCGATATGTCCGCCACAATGTCACAGTCCCGCTAAAAATCGCTGAACGCCACCATTACTATTAAAAAAATAAAATAAAAATGACATAAAAATATCCCGTAGATTGTAGACGCGATAAATTTTGCGCAAAACCAATGAATATACGCTTATTGGGATTTTTTTTTTTTAGCAAAAAGATGTAGCAGAATACATTTTTACATTTTTTTTATTGAATATGTTTTATAGCAGAAAGTAAAAAATATATATTTTTTTTTTTTTCAAAATTGTTTATAGCGCAAAAAATAAAAACCGCAGAGGTGATCAAATACCACCAAAAGAAAGCTCTATTTGTGGGGAAAAAGGACATCAATTTGATTTAGGTACAGTGTCGCACGACCACGCAATTGTCAGTTAACCACTTCAGCCCTGGAAGGATTTGCCCCTTAATGACCAGGCCATTTTTTTTGCGATAAGGCACTGCGTCGCTTTAACTGACCATTTGCACGGTCGTGCGATGCTGTACCCAAACAAAATTGACATCCTTTTTTTCCCACAAATAGAGCTTGCTTTTGGTGGTAGTTGATCGTATTTGATAGGGATGGGGGGTTAACACTAGGGGGCGATCAAGGGGTTTAGTGTGTTCCCTCAGTGTGTTCTAACTGTAGGGGGGGATGGGCTACCAGTAGACTTGTGCACAACGGAAAGTTTTGTTTAGTTTCGTTTTGTTTTCATTCGTAAAATACTTAATTTCGTTCTGTTAAATTTGTTATGTTACGTTAATTAGTGTTTGGATAATTCGTTATTTCTGTAGTGTCGATATTCGTTATACTGAATCTCAAATCATGTTGAATGAATTCGTTATATCCGCTATAATTTCTTTCGTATTAGTTGAAAGTCGATATTTATGTATGTATATATATTCGTGATGATTCGTAGTTTGGAAAGTCGTTTGTTTATTGAATCTATTAACACACACAATGACAATATCTCTTCTCCTCGGCTCAAATACAATACAACAATACAACACCACACCCTTCTCACTCAGTTCTCAGGAATGCACTTTGCCAGTAACCCAACCTCCAGCACAAAATTAATCAGCTGATTGGACTGTAAGATTTACTTTGAGTTGAACTTTTGTTTCATTAGATCTTTAACGAATGACCGAATCATGTCGAATTCATTCGTTGAATCCGCTATAATTTCTTTCGTATTAGTTGAAATTAGTTATTTTTTTATTTGGACATTCAGATGCATCCGAATGTCCGAAAGATGCAAAATTAGGCCGAATTTCGATTTGTTACGAAACAAATTGCACATGTCTAGCTACCAGGGACATGACAGAGATCGCTGTTCCCGATCACTCGGAACAGTAGATCTCACTATTGTCCCCTGTGAGAATGGGGATCCGCCTTGTTTACACTGGCAGATCCCCGTTCTGCCTCTGTACTAGCAATCGCGGGTCGCCTGCGGACATCGAGTCCGCACGACCTCCCGCCGTGCTTCCGCAGGGTGCAGCGGGAGTGAGGGCGCACCATCGGCGGTGCGCGCGCCCTCCCGCAACTGCACCTGCGTGAGCCGCCGTAGTGGGATAGTAGTGAAAGTAACGCAGCGCTGTATCGCAAAAAATGGCCTGGCCATGAAGGGGGCCGAAGTGGTTAAATATTTTGTTAATCATCACCTATAATTTATGCTAGCTGCAGTCCGCAACCCAAGCACAGTGAAATTCTTTTTTTTTTTTTTTCTCTATTTATTTTTTTGAGGTGCATTAGTTACGTCATCTCATTGAAAATAATTGGCTGCAAACTCACCCAAAAATCATCATATACAGAGGGAACAATTGTTTTGTATGTGTCCTTGTGTTGAGCCTACGTCGATCAATGCAGCTCATCGGACACGATGTGAATGAGCTCCAGGTACAATTGTTGGTTGCTCTGGGTAACCACACATCTCCGCTCTGTTCTGCAATCCTGGATAGACTCTCCAGTAGTAAACATAACTCTGATGATGCCAGTCCTGTGTGTGTGTGTGGATGAAGTTTAATCCCTGAGTCAGCCGTGTGTCACTGTACACTGGCAACGTGTGTAGGTCATGGAAGGCGGGGAGATCAGATTGTAGAGGTGAATGCAATCCGGTTTTATTGAACCAGAGATTAATGATGACTCAGGCGTGTAAGCATTTATATAATGACAGTCTATTTACAAAGAGCTGCAACAGATAATGAGCTGTTATTATGGTGTTTTCACTGCCACCAATCTGCAAAAAAAAAAAAAGTAGGAATTTTTTTGTATGATTTATGTAAATTTTATTTTTACATTTTTAACTTTTTTTTTTTAATTCATTTTCAATTCATTTCCAATTTAGTTTTTGATGCTATTTTAGCTGAAAGCGTTTGTAAACGATCACCTGGTAAAAACATCCCATTCAGTATAACCGCTTCAGGACCGCCCCCCGCATATATACTGCGGCAGTGCAAAATCACCTACCCTGTTTCCCTGAAAATAAGACCTAGCGTGATTGTCTGTGATGGCTGCAATATAAGCCCTACCCCCCAAATAAGCCCTACCCTGTTTCCCCGAAAATAAGCCCTACCCTGAAAATAAGACCTACAAGGACTTTAACTAGGGCTTATTTGGGGGGGGGGGGGGGGGGCTTATATTGCAGCCATCGCCGACAATCACGCTAGGTCTTATTTTCGGGGAAACAGGGTACCATGTACCAGCGTGAAATAACGTACCACATGTGTAGATTTTTTTTTTTTTTAGGGCAGGGGCGCACACGTGCGACCGACGCGAAAACCATGCTGTGTTATCTCCTTGGCTGCATGATTCATATAAGTCCCATACCCCCCCCCCTTTCTTCATATATTAGGGATGGGGGGGCATTTGTTCTAGTTGTTTAAAAGCCTCATATAAAGTCCCAACTGTTTCCTCTTTATCAACCAATAAGGGATGGAATCATGCGCCAATCCTTTTATTTTTGATTGTTTGGTACTACCCCTTGCCAGCATTAGTTTAGCTCTTCAACACAATAACTATACAATACATTTATTTTCCATCTTTAGTTTTTTATCATCCCTATTATGTAGGGTTATTATGTACCCCTTCCTTGCAGATCCTTTGCTCTGGTTGGCGGTGTGCTGGTTTGGGTGGTTTAGCTGTGATGCGCTTCCCCTTCCCTCCTCCCTCCTGATTTTCGCAGGGGCTTGGGCAGACGTCCCGCAGCGCATCAACGTCATGCCTCCGGCGCCATATGTGCTGCGTCACCTACTGGTAGCGTGAGTACGTCGGCGCTGTGATTTCCGTCTGGCGTCGGCTTTAGAGCGGTGGTATGCTGCTCGCTTTTTGGCGCCTTCCCCCATTGGCCGCCGGCGTGACGTCGGTGGTATACCTCCGGTGTTCTGCCAAAAACTGTCCCCCCATCGGATAGTGTCCGCCCCGTACTGCGCAGGCGCAGCGCTTGCGCAGTACAAGGAGACTCCGAAAGTCTCCGGAGATGAACGGGTTCAAGCCCCACCATCCAAGTGGACATACAGTAGAACTTAGTAAGAGGGCCCCTCGCGGGGTCGCTTCGCTCGCCACGCTTCGGGCACGGCTTAGCTTCGCTCGGCTATTTTTTATTCTGACTTATGTCCACTTGGATGTTGGGGCTTGAACCTGGACTCAGTGCGCAGGCGCCGTTCATCTTCAGAGACTTTCGGCATCTTCTTGTCCTCCGTACCGCGCAAGCGCAGTACAGGGCAGACACTATCCGACGGAGGACAGTATTCGACACAACACTGGCCAGGTTAGAGTATATACCGTATACTCCCTCAGCTTAACCAGATGGTCCCCATGTTTTATCCTCCCATGGACACGGTGCACCACATGGACTTCTCTGTCCATAAAAGTACAATTGTGGTAGCTTTTCCTTTCCCCTTTTTCTCTAACTTCCTATTGTATCGTTGTGCCTTGGGTTTAAGTTTTTGGTTGCACTCACTTTCACCCCCCTTTTGTGGGATATATTATAATATAATAATGTTTTACCAGTCCACCTTTTTATTTCCACTCCTTGGCACAGTTTTCCACCTGTTCATTCATTCATCGTTTTTTGGCCACAGCACTCGCATATCCACTTCAATATGTTTGTTATTCCTACCCCACCTAATATAATATTTTTACACTATACTATTTACATTTGTTATAGATGGCGATGGTGACATAATTTACATATGGGAGCTTATTACTGGGGACTGCTGGTCTCAGCTGCCCAATTCCATCCAGTTGCCGTGGGATATGCTACCTCAGCTTCCGTGGCTGGTGACGCCTCCGGCCTCTCATGCTTGCACCCAGATCCACTGCTGGTCTGTAGGTAGGTATGATTGGATATATACCTATATTTCTATCGTTTCTAGCTTCCTTGTTTAGATGGATATATTATAATTACCCCTATAGCACTGTAATTTTTAATATCATTGTTATAGACTCCTGCCTCTCTTCTGCTCCTGATGAGTGGCGTTCAGCCATGAAACACGTCGAGCTATTAGATGCCCTTCTCAATACAATTCAAGATTACCATCCTATCCATATCACTATTACCTATGCTAGGCTTATTGGAGTGTACCGGTTCAATTTTATCACGGAGATACACGTCAATGAGTTTGGTTCTTATCCTTGCCTACATTATGAACATATATGTTACCATATTCAATTAATTTCCAATTTTGTTTTTGTTGCTCTTTTAGCTGAAAGTGATCGAAAACAATCACCTTGTAAAACATCCCATTCGGTATAGCCACTTCAGGACTGCCCCATGCGTGCGTGCGTGTGTGTGTGTACACACACACACGCACACACATCACACACACACACACAGTGGCAGCGCAAAATCACGTACCACGTGTGTAGATTTCTTTTTTTGGGCGGGGGCGCATGCATGTAACCCCTGCAAAAACAATGGTGCGTTTTCTCCTTGGCTACATGATTCATATAAAGTCAAATATCCCCCCCCCCCCCCCCCACACACCTTTATCCATATGTTAGGGATAAGGGCATTTGTTCTAAAGCTTCATATAAAGTCAAATGCCGCCCCCCCTTCATATATTAGGGCTGGGGCATTTGTTCTAGTTGTTCAAAAGCCACATATAAAAAGGTCCAACTGTTACCTCTTTATCAAGAAATCCCAGAATGCACCTGTGCGGCCCTGGTTACATCACCAGTACCTCTCTCTACCAGGAAGTGGATAAACAGTATATGAAAAAAATAAAAATGTAGGATGATTTCATATCAGCATGTATGAGCTGTATACTGATGTGATTGTTACTGAAAGAGGGGTAAAAGGTCCACACGGGCACAATAAATGATCACCATATTGTTTGTAATACAATTGTCTCCTAGGATAATCAGCGCCATCTAGTGGATATTATGGAAGTATTTCTAAAATACCCCAATCAGAAAAACACAATCTCCAACCCAACATTTTCAATACTTGGGTCTGTGTCCTCGGGCTTTCCCATCACTTCCTGTCCATGTGAAACAGACAGGACAATAAACATGGATGGTCACGCAGTGGTCATAGGGACAGGAAGGCACAGACATAAAAATATGGTTTTGTTTGTGCCCCCCATTGAAGAGATTTCCCATCATTTTGGGGCATCAGGACAAGAAAGTTGCATGGGGGGGGGGGGGGGGGGGGGGGGGGGGACAGGGACAGGAAGGCATAGATATCAAAACTTGTTCCCCATTGGAGGGATTTCCCATCACTTTGTGTTCATGTGACACCAGGACAAGAAACCTGGATCAAAAAAGGGCCAGGAAGGCACAGAAAGCAAAATATGTGTTTTATCCTCATTCAAGAGATTTCCCTTTACTTCCTGCCCATGTGACACCAGGACAACAAACTTGGATGGGAAAGCAGTTGTCACAGGAGCAGGAAGGCACAAAAAAAAAAAAGCAAAGCCTGTTTTTGTCTGTGTCCCCCCCCCCCCCCCCCCCCCCCCATCAGATCTCCTATCACTTCCTGTCCATGCGACACCAGCATGAGAAACTTATATAGGGAGCCGTTGTCACAGGGATAGGAAGGCACAGGCATTAAAAAGGTAGACATGTGCAATTAGTTTCGTACGAAATTTTGGTTTACGAATTTCGGATCCAAATTATCCGAATCCAAACTACCAAATGATGAATTTCAACTAATATAAGAGAAGTTATAGCGGATATAACGAATGAATTCGAGATTCAGTATAACGAATAGACACTCTACGAATAACAACGAAGTATCCGAAAACGTATTAACGTTACATAACGCAAGTTTATTGTTCACCAATCACTCAGAGGAAGTACGAAATTTCGTATTCGTAAACAACATTTCGGATTTCGTACTTCCTCTGAGTGATTGGTGAACAATAGACATTTATAAATAAATAACCACAATGTGTAGCGCTAACAAAAAAATAGAGCCAATAGACTCATAAAGTGAAAGAAAGTCCGGTGCAATATAATATAGTGAAACAATGATAAAGTCCTTTGTTAAAGAAAATTAATCACATGGCATGGATCATCCTTGCACATGAGATGTATGTGGAGAAACTCTGCAAACACAGATGCTGATGTGTATAGACGAGTATATAAACCCTCCAATGGTTATGGAATGCATACGCTTACCAGCGATGTTGGACCCACCTACCATACGGCAGTGGGTCAGTAAGGCTTATGGTAACTCCTGTAGGTGGCGCCCAAGGGATGAAAGCTGGATTCTGGCAGCACTCCTCCAGGTCTGGGATGGACTCTCGGCTGGATATTCCGGAATCCTCAAACGACACACGTGTGGGGCACGACACCAGGAACAAACCAGGAAGCAGGATACGGAAAAAGGAACTCCAATAGTGTGATTCCACCACTAATTTATTGGGTATAAATAATGGTACAAACAGGGGAATTCACCCAAGCAGTACAGAGCATATACTGATAAAATCAAAAATAGAACAGAGTAAAAGCAGTATAAGGGTCTCAAAATCAGCAAAGTCCGACGCGTTTCGACCAATAGGTCTTCTACTGGGTAGTAGAAGAGCCCCAGTAGAAGACCTATTGGTCGAAACGCGTCGGGCTTTGCTGATATTGAGACCCTTATACTGCTTTTACTCTGTTCTATTTTTGATTTTATCAGTATATGCTCTGTACTGCTTGGGTGAATTCCCCTGTTTGTACCATTATTTATACCCCATAAATTAGTGGTGGAATCACACTATTGGAGTTCCTTTTTCCGTATCCTGCTTCCTGGTTTGTTCCTGGTGTCGTGCCCCACACGTGTGTCGTTTGAGGATTCCGGAATATCCAGCCGAGAGTCCATCCCAGACCTGGAGGAGTGCTGCCAGAATCCAGCTTTCATCCCTTGGGCGCCACCTACAGGAGTTACCATAAGCCTTACTGACCCACTGCCGTATGGTAGGTGGGTCCAACATCGCTGGTAAGCGTATGCATTCCATAACCATTGGAGGGTTTATATACTCGTCTATACACATCAGCATCTGTGTTTGCAGAGTTTCTCCACATACATCTCATGTGCAAGGATGATCCATGTCATATGATTAATTTTCTTTAACAAAGGACTTTATCATTGTTTCACTATATTATATTGCACCGGACTTTATTTCACTTTATGAGTCTATTGGCTCTATTTTTTGTTAGCGCTACACATTGTGGTTATTTGCTTGTTTGACTTTGTTAGAGTGTTGGCTGCTTTCACATATATTTTCAGGATATTCACTGTACACAATAGCATTTTTTGGATTGATTTAATCATTTTCACTTTTTGAGTTAGCGCAGTGTTTCCCTCACTCCAATAGACTTGTGTTATGTAACGTTAATACTTTTTCGGATAATTCGTTATTCGTAGAGTGTCGATATTCGTAACGATATTAACGATTCATACGAATCCAAATTAAATTTCGTACACGAATTACGAATTTTTTTTTTTTTTTTTTTAATACGAAAATTTTTTGGACGGCTCCCATGTCTATTAAAAGGTGTGTTCGTTTGTGTCCCCATTGGAGGTTTCCCTTCACTTCCTGTCCCTGTGACCAGTGCCGGGACAAGGTCATCCAGCGCCCAGGGCAAAGATGCCAAACTGCGCCCCCCTTTCCCTTAGGGTTAGGGTCAGGGTGCCCCCATCCCTGCAATAAACCATTGCGCCAGGGGCAGCCGCCCCTCCGGCCCACCCCTTGTCCCGGCCCTGCCTGTGACACTAGAAACATAGGAGAGGGTTGGGGAAAAAAAAGAAGGCCAACCTATGTGTGTGATCATAGGTCAGTATTACATTGTAGATCTCTGTATGTTGCGGTCATTCAGGTGCTTATCTAATAGTTTCTTCAAACTATCGATGCTCCCTGCTGAGACCACCGCCTGTGGAAGGGAATTCCACATCCTTGCCGCTCTTACAGTAAAGAACCCTCTACGTAGTTTAAAAGGTTAAACTTCTTTTCTTCCAATTTTAAGTGGCCGCGTGTCTTGTTAAACTCCCTTCTGTGAAAAAGTTTTATCCTTATTGTGGGGTCACCAGTACGGTATTTATAAATTGAAATCATATCCCCTCTCAAGCGTCTCTTCTCCAGAGAGAATAAGTTCAGTGCTCGCAACCTTTCCTCATAACCAATATCCTCCAGACCCTTTATTAGCTTTGTTGCCCTTCTTTGTACTCGCTCCATTTCCAGCACATCCTTCCTGAGGACTGGTGCCCAGAACTGGACAGCATACTCCAGGTGCGGCTGGACCAGAGTCTTGTAGAATTATCGTTTTATCTCTGGAGTTGATCCCCTTTTATAATGCCAATATTCTGTTTGCTTTGTTAGCAGCAGCTTGGCATTGCACGCCATTGCTGAGCCCATCATCTACTAGGACCCACAGGTCCTTTTCCATCCTAGATTCCCCCAGGAGGTTCTCCCCCCAGTGTATAGATTGCATTCATATATTTTTGGCACCCAAATGCATTATTTAAAATTTTTCTACATTGAACCTCATTTGCCATGTAGCTGCCCACCCCATTAATTTGTTCGGATGTAAAAAAGGGAGCAGTGGTCACAGGGATAATGTTAACACAAACATCAAAATGTGTTTTGTCTCCAATGGGGACAGAGACAAAAAACAAAAACAAAAAAACAACACATCATTTTGTGTCCCCTGTGACACCAGGACAAGAAACTTGGACGGACAGCAAAATACATTTGTCTGTGTCCCCATCAAAGAGATTTCCCATCACTTCCTGTCCCTGTGACACCAGGACAAGAAACTTGGATGGACAGCAAAATACAGTATTGTCTGTGTCCCCATCAAAGAGATTTCCCATCACTTCCTGTCCCTGTGACACCAGGACAAGAGACATTAGCAACCAGTTAAATGTAAAAAAAAAAAAAAAAAAAAAAAAAAAAAAAAGAGAGTAGGCCCAACGATCAAAGGCATGAGCAGGAAAAGCGAATCGGACACAAAATCTAGACGGCACACAGGATTGTGGTTCATCTATCTGCTTTATTGAGATATACCCAGCAGTGACAAATACGGTGACTCAGAGCCGAGGACAGGGACAGTAGATGGACGCAGCACAAAAGACGTGAGCACTCACTCACTCAGACAAGCCGGGTCCCCTGCTCTCACCATTCACCCCCCCTCTGCAAGCCCCTGCAGGTGTCAGCAGAGCGGGCCGGGCTACGCGGGGGTCACTCTCTCCGGACAAGGTGTGGGGGGAGGGGGGGGGGGGGTATAACCGCGTAACGATCTGCAGGTCGGGTCTAGCAGGAAGTGAATCAACGCCTCACACTACACAGATGCAAGCAGCCTCCAGTGACACCACCACAAAGAAGAGGGAGACGGAGACTTTAATAGGCGTGGTTGGAGACGAAGAGGGACTCTCCGGCGGCTGCTCCGCCTTTTCCAGAGGGAACGTACTTTCCTTGGCAAGCCAGGCTGTTGGCCTAAAAAAAAAAAAAAAAAAAAAAAAAAAGACAAAAAAACAAAAAAAAAAATAAAAAATATAAAATAATAATAATAATAATAATATTAATTAATAATAATAATAAAATAATAATAATAGTTTTTACTAAAACTGACAGTATACATGAGAAAGCAGTGGTCTCTCTGCAGAGGTCTTAAAAAAAAAAAAATCCCCCTGCTAGGTCAGAACTAGAGCTCTCCAATCAACAGGGAGCATTGGCCCTGAAGACTGCAGGGGAGGGCACTGCTTCCACACAAAAAGAGCAAGGGCCCTTTACTGCAGCATGTTGGCAGGGGACAGGCTTATCTATTCAGGTTGTGGCTACTTTATAAAAGAAAATAGACTAAGACTTTGCATACTTTATTTATTTATTTATTTTTTTAAGACGTATCTGCAAAGTATTTACCAGTTTTAACCATGAGATGCAGACTGGAATACTGCAAATCACTGAGCAGCAAATGATATCACCTGTGATGCATTTCAGTTATCTTGTAAACCTGGCCTGTTAGTGGGTCCTGAGGACAGGAGTTGAGAACCCCTGGCTTAGGGACCAAGCCTGTTTCTGACTTTTGTTGTTTCCACGTTAATAAAATTGGTATCTTTTGCTAGAATATTACTTTTTATTCATTTATTTTAGCAGGGACCCTAGAGAATAAAATGGAGATTGTTGCAATACTTTGTCACACCATATTTGCACAACGGTCTTACAAAACTATTTTTTTTTTTTTTTGTGGATTAAATAAAAATGTTATTTAAAGTGGGGTTGCGGTCAAAAAAATAATTAAAAAAAAAAAAAAAAAAAAAAAGATTTTTACTCACCTCTAAATGCCTGTTGCTAGGGGGTCCCCCGTAGTCTGCCACCTTCAGTGCCCGGGCTAAACGTCACTTCCCCCTCGGCGCCGCACAGTCATCTGGGACCTGTCACGTGTCCCAGATGACTGAGCGTCAAATCACGGCGCCGCTCGCGCATGCGCAGTGGGTGCCCGGCTGTGAAGCCACAGCCGGGTTCCCACATTAGGAATGCCGGCGCCGCAAGCTGCTCGTGGAACGAGGGGGGGCCTTGTTCCCCCGCATCGCTGGACCCTGGGACAGGTAAGTGTTCGATTTTTTAAAAGTCAGCAGCTGCAGTATTTGTAGCTGCTGACTTTTAAAAAAATAAAAATAAATTTTTTTTCCCCAGGACGGAGCTCCGCTTTAAGCCAAAAAAAAAAAAAACCCCACAGTAAAGTTAGCAAAATTTAGTGGAGGAGATCCAGTGCTAGAATTATTGCTCTCACCATCGATCAAAGCAATCCCTCACATGTGTAGTTGGAACAACGTTTACATATGTGGGTGTGACTTGCGTATGCGTTCGCTTCTGTGTGCGAGCTCGGAGGGACATAATTATTTTAATTTTTATACAAATTTTACTTTTTTTTTTATAGCAGGGACCCTAGAGAATAAAATGGAGATTGTTGCAATACTTTATGTCACACCATATTTGCGCAACGGTCTTAAAAATTTTTTATAAAAAATGGTTTTGTAAGGGTATGGTGTAAAAAAAAAAAAAAAAAAAAAAAAAAAAAAAAAAAAAAAAAAAAAGATTCATTCTAATAGAAATAAGCATGACAGGGCCTCTTTAATGTGAGATCTGGGGTCAAAAAGACCTCAGCAAAAAAAAAAAAAAAAAAAAAAAAAAAAACGCCCCACCATCCTTCCACGTTTGTGTGCAGAAGCAAACACATACGCAAGTCGTTTGTCACCATTCCACAAGTGTGCGCAATTTTAAAGCATGACATGTTAGGTATCCATTTACTCGGCGTAACATCTTTCACATACTAAAAAGAAATTGGGTTATATAATGTTTTTTTTGTTTTTTTTTTTAGTTCATTAAAATGTATTTTCTTTTCCAAAAAAAATTGCGTTTGGAAAAAAAAATAAAAAATAAAAAACACTGCACAAATACTGTGTGAGACATAGAAAATTGCAACGATTGCCATTTTTATTCCCTAGGGTCTATAATAAAAATTAAAAAAAAAATAAAAATAAAATAAAAAAAAAGTAGTATGGTGTTTGCAGGTTCTACGTAATTTTTGAGCAAAAAAATACTGATTTAAAAAAAGTGCCAGAAAAAGCCTGGGCGGCATGTGGAAAGTTTGTCCATGACAGTGGTAATGTGATCAGGCAGACCTCTCCACCTGGATGGATGGGCAGGAAAGGGGGTTAACAATTTTAATACCCGTTGATCCTGCCAGCAGTTATGTTATCTTTCCCTACTTCCTTTAACAAAAAAGTTGTCACATTGTGGAAAACTTCTTAAAAGTGGAACTCTACCTTTAAAATTGTAAAGCAGGAAGGCTTGCTATTGTGGAAGAGATACAATATTTTTTTGCGATCCTGGCCCTTTAATGCAGTGTGGAAGCAAAGGGAAGGACGACATCTAGTGGCAGCAGGGAGCATTGCAGCTAGGTGTACATACCAGTGCGCGCTTGGTGTATTCCTCTTGGGCGTTCTTGACGTTCTCCTTCTTTCCGCTCCAGGCTTTAAGGGCGGAGGCTTGGAGGGCACGTCCGTAAGAGAAGGTCAGGGCCCAGGGCTTCTGCAGGGGGCACTTGTTGATGGCATTCAGGTGAATGGTAGCCTCCTCCTCACTCTGACCTCCGGACAGGAAGGTGATACCTGCACGGGGCAAACAAACACCATAACATTAAGGTCATGACGCTCCTTCCCCAGTAACTTCCCTATTATTCCCCCAAGAGGACTCCATATCCCCCCCTCTTACCAGTGACTGCGGGTGGCACGGTGCGCCTCAGGGCGGTGACTGTTGCAATGGCGACCTCTTCAGGTGCGTACTTCTTGGTGCAGGCATGGCCAGGGGTCACCATGTTGGGCTTGAGAAGAGTTCCCTCCAGGTAGACGTGGTGGTCGCTGAGGGCCTTGTACACAGCAGCCAGGACCTGCCGGGGGAATATTCTCATCAGTATATAGTAATTTGTTTATTTTTTTTTCTAAAAAAAGGCCCACAGACCTCTAGTGAGGGGTGAACTGGGCATGCACAATTCAGTCTATGAACATCTTACATCGAGGTAATAGAAATGGTCTATAGGGGAGAGGGAGGGCATCTGACATATACAAAAGGTAAGGTAAGGTAAGGGGGGCATCTGAGCGCTGGCCTATACAAGGTAAGGGGGGGCTGCAGCCAAGAGCTGGCCTAGGCAAAGTAAGGGGGGGGGGGCTGCAGCCAAGCGCTGGCCTAGGCAAGCTAAGGGGGGGGGCTGCAGCCGAGCGCTGGCCTAGGCAAGCTAAGGGGGGGGGGGGCTGCAGCCGAGCGCTGGCCTAGGCAAGCTAAGGGGGGGGGGGGCTGCAGCCGAGCGCTGGCCTAGGCAAGCTAAGGGGGGGGGGGGCTGCAGCCGAGCGCTGGCCTAGGCAAGCTAAGGGGGGGGGGGGGGCTGCAGCCGAGCGCTGGCCTAGGCAAGCTAAGGGGGGGGGGGCTGCAGCCGAGTGCTGGCCTAGGCAAGCTAAGGGGGGGGGGGGGCTGCAGCCGAGCGCTGGCCTAGGCAAGCTAAGGGGGGGGGGGGGGGGGGGGGGGGGGCTGCAGCCAAGCGCTGGCCTAGGCAAGCTAAGGGGGGGGGGGCTGCAGCCAAGCGCTGGTCTAGGCAAGCTAAGGGGGGGGGGCAGCAGCCAAGCGCTGGCCTAGGCAAGCTAAGGGGGGGGGCTGCAGCCAAGCGCTGGCCTAGGCAAGCTAAGGGGGGGGGGGGCTGCAGCCAAGCGCTGGCCTAGGCAAGCTAAGGGGGGGGGGGCTGCATCCGAGCGCTGGCCTAGGCAAGGTAAGGGGGGGGCTGCAGCCAAGCGCTGGCCTGTACAAGGTAAGGGGGGCATCCAAGCGCTGGCCTATTTATGAGCCAGGGGACATCTTAGCACTGGCTTATTTTGGTAGGTGAACCAAACTAGAGGTCTGGATATGCTGCATCTGACTATGCTTCATGTTACACACTAAATATGGGTCCAACATAAAGCATTGTCTGAAAGCTGGACTTTGCCATTAACAAATACTAAATGAGGACATTTGTTTTTATTAATAAAAAAGGGGTTTGTGACCACTTGACCGAAAAAAAAAAAAATGTTGTAGATGGTGTCCAGCTTAAAGCTGAACTCCAGTCAAAGATAACAAGATAAAAATGAATAGATATAAAGATAAAACAGCTTTTGTTGCAATGTATACTTTCAAATCTAGAGATTTCCCCTGCAGTACTTTTTTCTGCCATTAGATGGCTAGCACTATTCAAACCACTTCCTCTGAGCCCATTGGAGTCGTCCTATATCTGCCCCAGCTTGTGACTGGACAGTGACAGTATAAGCAGCACAGTGCGGAGCTCATCTGTGTCACGCTGCACTTTCCTTCTATCAGCACGATCCTTGACATCCCAAAAACGAATTTATGCCGCTTCTTCCTCTCACACTGCAGCCCTGTTCTACAGGGACTACATGAAGCCGATACCAGGTCAAAGTCCAATACAATAAATGATGTATTATTGATTACAGAGATGCACATTCAGCCTAGAGTTCAGCTTTAGCAAATCCTTGGAAGGCATTTCCGATAGTGCCAATTATGTAAGCCAATGGCCCAGCATACAGTCCATCTACAGTCGCTAGGCTCTCCAGCCCGCGTCTTCCCAGCTTTAGGCACATACCTTCTCAGTGACGTACTGGCACCTCTTCAGATCATGGTCACCATCAGGAAGAACCTCGGGCTCCACAATGGGGACAATACCATTCTGCAGAGATATAAAAAAAAATTACAGGTTAGACAAAAGGACCAAGAAAAATAAAAAAAAACCTGTCAGAAATCCAGGACGGTCTTGTTCACTCTACCTGTGTTATCTCTAGGAGTCCAATTAACCCCCATTGTTCTAATCCTAGACTACAAAACACCCCCTCCTCCTATGTAGTAAAGTGAGGGGGGAAGATTCTGTAGTTATCAAAATGACGACAACTAGGCAGGGCTGACACCTTTGCTTGCGATTTAAGTCCGAAAAAGGTGGTCAGCCCACAACATGAAATTAGAAACAGAGTGCATTTCTAGCAGAATACATACTTCTCTGTACTTGCAGTGTCCTTAGAGCAGTGGTCTCCAAACTGCGGCCCGAGGGCCAGATGTGGCCCTTTGCTTGCCTTTATCCGGCCCTTGTGGCACTATCCCTCCAACTGATACCAGACACTATTCTGCCCACTGACAATGAAGCACCATTTCTTCCACTGACACCACTAATGGGGCACTATGGATACCAGCGACGGGGCAGTATTCTTCCCCTAACACCAGATGTTTATTCCCACTGATACCAGGACAATTGCCACTCCCGCTGGCCAAAGTCCGGCCCTCCTGGAGTCTGAAGGACAATAAACTGGCCCTTTGCTTAGAAGGTTTGGAGACCCCTGCCTTAGAGGTATAACAAAAAGGCAATGCCCATGTATTGCAGAGACGTACTGCATGCGTTTTTTGCTCTGACAGAAGCTTGAAGTCGGCCATTGTACCACAACACTAACGGTGCGTCCAATAACAGGGGGATATGGGAAAGAGCGCAAAAGTGACAGGAAGGAAAGAAAGATAAATGTGCTGGGAGGGCGATTTGGACTGCGATGGGGAATTGTTTGGGGAGAATCTTAACTCGCAGAAGGAAAAAAAAAAAAAAAAAATGTATGCTTAGCGGTGAGCGTGTTGATTAGTGCAGGGTTTTCTCTTTTGAGGGGGGCCCAGAAGTCTCTGCCTATAGTCTCCCGAGATGTAAATCCAGCCTTGATCATGGGAAAGAAGAGTGCAAGCAGCCAGGATAGTCGTACGACTACACAGCACCACCTTCAAGTGCCCATTAACGGACGATTCCGAGACAGAAGGGCTGCAGTAGGCAGGATAGTCATGCGACTACACAGCACCCTTTATTATTGTGCCCAGAATAAAGTAGCATTAGGATAGGTGGCTGCATTAGGGGCGCCAGGATCGGGAAGGGGGGGGGGCAGTCAGATAAATCTGAATCCGCAGCCACCTGCTGGGCAATAGGATTTTTTTTTTTTTTTTTTTTAAAGAGAAGTTTCTTCCGTGCCTTAATGCTGCACCCCTCTCTCCTGCCGGGCACAGCGTGGAAGTTTTTGTTTTCCCTCACTGGCTACAAGCAGGTGAGGAAAACAGGGGGGGGGGGGGGGGGAGGAGAATGCATAACCCCGCCCCCTCATTACTCACAGCAAAATGCACCTTTGCCTATGTGGACAAAAATCCTTGCACTGGCCCTCCCACCCTTCTCAGGATACATATACATTTCATGTCCCTTATCACTTCCTGTCCACACTCGTATGCCGATAATACAGAAGTGAAGGTATTGCTACATATGCGGTGAGGGAGTAAAAGGTTTATTGCTGCAATAGGCTTGTATCTTCCTCAAGCTCGTCACAATAAAACCAGGATTGTGTAATGGTAAAAGAAATTGCAGCATATAAGAGAGTTCCTCTAAACATTGAGAAAAGGTTGGGTTTGGTCCTCTAAAACATTGGGCCATTGTGTGGCAATCCTAAAAATTGCAATATAACAGAGGGCTGGATCATCCGCCGTTCACATTGGCACGCACTGCTGGGGCTTGTAGTTCCAAATCATGGGACACACCCACAAAAAAAAAAAAAAAAAAAAAAAAAAAAATGTTATGCCATTATGGACAGGAAGGAGTTCATAAACCTGTGTAAGCTCCAGAAAGTCACCATGGAGCTTACACAGGGCTCTCCTGCCTTGGCCCCAGCAGCTGAACAGTGAGGAATGGAGGGTACAATGGAGACAAAAAGTCTACACACCCCTGTTAAAAATGTCAGGTTTCTGATTTTTTTTTTTTTTTTTTTTTATATATATATATATATATATATATATATATATATATATATATATATATATATATATATATATAATTTTTTTTTTTATTATTTTCAGAACTTTTGCCAACTTTAATGTGTGACCTATCAACTGTACAACTCAGTTGAACAACAAACTGAAATCTTTTTAGGTGGAGAGAAGTAAAGAAATAAAATAAATTTATAATAAAAAAAAAAAAAAACATGGTTGCACAAGTATGCACACCCCTAAACTAATACTTTGTTGAAGCACCTTTGATTTTATTACAGCACTTAGTCTTTTTGGGGTATGAGTCTATCAGCATGGTACATCTTGACTTGGCAATATTTGCATCATATTATCAGCTGACATTTTAACGGGGGTGTGTAGACTTTTTATATCCACTGTACGCTGTATGTTGCTGGAAAGGGGCGAGTTTAGATACCTTCTCTCCTCCCCAACATAAAGTGAAAAGAACCAGTCAAACTTTTCAAAAAGAAGAGGGAGGGGGGGGGGGGAGAGAGCGACAAATGGTTTGTTACCTGTTGGCAAATGCTGGCATAACGTGCAAGCACGTTGGCATTTTCAATGATGGCGAGACGAGAGGGGGTGTGGTCAGAGATCTTCAGCACACTACGCCACTTGGCAAAGTCACAGCCGTCCTTCTTGTACTGGGCACATCGCTCAGACAGGCCATCCAGACCTAGGTAAGGGGGGGGGCACAGATGTATTATATGGAACCCACAAATCTCTTCTGTTACAGAATAAAGCAGTGAACACAAGCGCTCAGCTCTAGAATCAGATTTAAAGTGCATGTAAAAGCTAAACCTTCACCTATAGCCAAAAAGTCACCCTTCTCCATTGGTCCTGGTCATCATTGTCTCCGCTAATGCAAGTGATGGGAAACCCAACATTTTTAGGTGTTCAAAAGGAACACAAGGGGGGGGGGGGGATCTTCCAATGGGAACACTTAGACCACTTTCACACTGAGGCGCTTTTACGCTAAAAACTTTTACGCTGGAAAACTTATTTCCATTAAAATCAATGAACGCTTTCACACTGGGGCAGTGTAAAACTCCACTCCCCATTGAAATGAATGGAAAGCTCTTCAAAAAGCGCCTGAAAAGCTCTTCAAAAGCGCTCAGTGTTTTTACTGGCAGTTTAGAAGCGCTTCAGTGTGAAAGTGGCCTTATTCTGTTGACAACTATGAGAGAGATCCCTTACCGTATATACTCGAGTATAAGCAGAGTTTTTCAGCACATTTTTTTGTGCTGAAAGTGCCCCCCCCCTCGGCTTATACTGGAGTCAAGCACTTTTCTGCAGCAGAAAATGACATTTTCCCGACCCGACTTTGGGCCCCGTATCTCAGGGCCACTTGGAACCCCAAATTGGTATGCCAACCCAGTGGAACTAACACTACAACATATCCAAAGTTGGGTTCCTAGCACCAAGTGACCCCCCGAGATACAGGGCCCCAAAATCGGTCAACTGTGTTCATCTGCAACAATGTCATTTTGGGACCCTTCGGGTCCAGAGACCCCAAATTTTGGCTTCAGCTAGGGGGCATTTAGGAACCCTTAACTACCAAGTTTGAAGTTCGGGGGACCTATGGCTGCAAATGGGCACAGTGAGGCTGCAAATGGGCACAGTGAGGCTGCAAATGGGCATTGTTGACCCTCTTTTCCACTTAGTAGCTGCACATTTCTCACCCTAGGCTTATACTCGAGTCAATAAGTTTTCCCAGTTGTTTGTGGTAAAATTAGGTGCCTCGGCTTATATTCGGGTCAGCTTAGACTCGAGTATATACGGTACTTCCTGCTATGTTTCTAGGAACATCTCACAGAGCAAAACCCTGACGGGGGTATAAGCTGTCCCCTCTGAATTCCAGCTGTGGTGAAACTAAAAGTCCTATGAACCACTGCAAGAATGACACCCATTGGCATGACTCCTTGAGGAAGGAGCATTATGGGATTTGTACTTTTACCACAGCTGGTGTGCCAAGGTTACCAACCCCTACCCTATTCAAAGCATAAAAAAAAAAAAAAAAAAAACTCTCATTGTTTTACATATACTTTAAGTTAGGGTCTTTCAAGCAGGGTTCCATGGAACCCCTAGGTTCCTCCAGATAAAGAGCAGTGGGAACTTCTCTGTATGGGGGGTAATCCTTCCCAATGACCACAAGTGTAAGGAGCATTCTTCCCACCGACATCCCACTAATGTATCATGACCTGTAGATACTGTAACCAGTGCCAGGATAGGTCATGTAGAGCCCAGGGCAAACGTGCCAAACTGCTCAATAGATAGACTCAATTCACGTTGACCTACACTTATCCCGATGGCCTGATCTATATCTGCAGCTCTCTTACCCTGTGTTGTGGTCTCTCCGTTGGTTCCAGCCAGTGGGACAACACCTTTGTCAACCTAGGAAAGGAAGAGAACAGTTATGCAACAGCTGGTGCTTGAACCAAAAATTTCAAAACACAAACCTACCCACAATCCCCCTTGGCTCACCTTGATTCCCACAATGGCTCCCTTGTCCTTGATGACCTTGGTAAATAGGTCGCCATTGTCTGCCTTGTGGTAGAGAGTCTCGTGGAACAGGATGACGCCACCAATGCAGGGGTTGACTCTGTCGTCGGCGGTGAACAGCAGCTGGCGGTAGAAGCGGCGGTTCTCCTAACAACAAAACCCATAACAACCAACACCCAACCCAAAACCTAACCCCCAACCCAAAACCTAAAAAACAATAAAAAACAACCCCCCACTAAACAACCATAAACAACAAAACCTTAATCACCAACAAAAACTTAACAACACCACAACCCACTTACCACGCTTTCACATACAACATAATAACTAACTATTAACTACAACACCAAACTAACCTTATCACAACATCACACCACTTACACCAATTTTGTGTTAATAAACATCAAGCTACAACACATCACACCAACCACCCAACAACAACCTTAAACAACACAACCACCCATTAACTAACTAACAACTACAAAACAACATTAACGAAAACACAACCAACCCCAACAACCAAAACACACACAACTCAACAACTCCAACAACAAAACACCAATTGTAACTAACTTAACAAACTCACTAACACAACGAACTTAATTAACAACAAACTAACCACCCTAAAACACTTAACACCCCCCTAACAACACATTAACACACAACATTAACTTAATTAACCCACCACAACATATAAAACCACGAACCCCCAACCACAAACCCCACCAACATACAACTTAACCAAAACAAACAACACCACCTAAACACTTAACACAACACCAAATAACCACCAACACAACAACAACATCCTAACTTAACTATAACTCAACCCAACACCTAATTTACTAACAAATCACAAAACCACTGAAAACCCACAACTAACTTAACACTTAACCTAACCCGAACACAACAAAAAGTGAACCAACAATACCTAAACGAATAACGGTAGAAACAACACCTAACCAACAACTAAACCCACAATTAACACACACACTACCACCCTCTTAACACCATTTTTAAAAAAAAGTAAAACCAACTAACACCACTACCAACAACAACCAACTATAACCTAATTAAACACAACACCTAAACCACACAACAAACACCAACTTAACCAAACCACACACACAAACCAAACCAATAACTAACCTTAACCAACAAAACCTAACCCCTATAACAACACCACCCCACAACACAACACAAACAACTTAACAAACAACCTTAACCCCACTTAACACCCAACCGCAAAACACCCAACAACACCAAGAATAATAACAACAACACAAAAACTATTAACCTAACACCTTAACAACAACTAACCCACACACCCCCAACCTAACACAACCACTCCAACCACCCAACCCTAAAACATAAACGAACTTAACACCTAACTTAACTAACGACTAACAACACCCACCAAACAACAAAACAAAACACAACCGTACACTACCTTAAAATACACAAACCAACAACACAAACACCCAACATTAATTAAAAATAACCTTAACACCACACAACCACATAAACTAAAACGTAATACAAACAACTAACAACAACTAACAACCCATTACCCAAACCGACAACCATAACAACAACCCCAACCCAGACCACCCGCCCCTAAAACCAACACCTTAAACCCAACACACAAACCAAAACCAACCCACAACACAAACAATCACTAACCTCTAAACAACCACCCCACCAACAAAACATAAACAAAAACCCACTTAAACAAACAACTAAAACACGAACAAAATATATTTAAACACAACACTCTAACAACAACAAAAAACAACAACCACACACACCAACTACACACCTAACAAAACAAACACCAAACACAAACACTAACAACTCCAACTAACACTCAACACAACAACAACCAATAAAGCCACACAAAACAAACACCCTAAAAAAACCCTAATAATCATTAAAACTAAAAACATAACCCCAACCATTAAAACAAAACAAAAACAAACAACACACGACAACACCATCCACAAAAAACCCACGTAACCAAAACAAACTAACCCACCCCCCCAACACAAACCAATAACCAAAACAACCTTAACCAAAACTTAACCAAAACTAACCAACCAATGCAGGGGTTGACTCTGTCGTCGGCGGTGAACAGCAGCTGGCGGTAGAAGCGGCGGTTCTCCTCGGTGTTCTCTACGCCAATGGAGGTCAGACGCTTGGCAATGCTGCCTACAAAACAAGCAGACAAGAAAGGTTGTTAAACTTGACACATCATTTACTGAACAGGTCTACATAAAAACGCATTCCTGACATCTCACAACACCCGGGAACCCGCAGTGAATATGCAGGGTTCCCGCATCGCACTAGTGTCAGCCAAGCCTTAGTATTAACCCCCCCTGCGGCTGTGGGCTCCCAATATTAACCCCCCCCCCCCTGCGGCTGTGGGCTCTCACTATTAACCCCCCCCCCCCTGCGGCTGTGGGCTCTCACTATTAACCCCCCCCCCCCCTGCGGCTGTGGGCTCTCACTATTAACCCCCCCCCCCCCTGCGGCTGTGGGCTCTCACTATTAACCCCCCCCCTTCTGTGGCTGTGGGCTCTCAATATTAACCCCCCCCCCCTGCGGCTGTGGGCTCTCAATATTAAACCCCCCCCCCCCCTGCGGCTGTGGGCTCTCACTATTAACCCCCCCCCCCCTGTGGCTGTGGGGCCCCCCCCCCACCCCCCAACCCACCCCCCCCCCCCCACCCCCCCCCCCCCACCCCCCCCTCTCACTATTAACCCCCCCCTTCTGTGGCCTCTCAATATTAACCCTCCCTCCCCTGCGGCTGTGGGCTCTCAATATTAACCCCCCCCTCCCCTGCGGCCTCTCAATATTAACCCCCCCCTCCCCTGCGGCTGTGGGCTCTCAATATTAACCCCCCCCTCCCCTGCGGCTGTGGGCTCTCAATATTAACCCCCCCCTCCCCTGCGGCTGTGGGCTCTCAATATTAACCCCCCCCCCCTCCCCTGCGGCTGTGGGCTCTCAATATTAACCCCCCCCTCCCCTGCGGCTGTGGGCTCTCAATATTAACCCCCCCCTCCCCTGCGGCTGTGGGCTCTCAATATTAACCCCCCCCCCCCCCCACCCCCCCCCTCCCCTGCGGCTGTGGGCTCTCAATATTAACCCCCCCTCCCCTGCGGCTGTGGGCTCTCAATATTGATATCTGAACTCAGCCTTTAGTGGTTAGTCTCTGCTAATTACCCAATCTAGACCTCGTAGAGAGAACGAACACAGCTGGCACAACAGGGACAGATTTCATTAAACTTCCTCTGGTGTTTCAACATCCAGAACTATTGCAAGTTAAAGGGGTTGTAATGGCATCTCCATGATAAAAAGCCTTTCTGATATAAAACATTCCCAATATTTTTTTATAACACACACACACACACACACACACACACACACTTTGCACTACAAGTGCAAACTGCACTGGAAGTGCACCCGCTGTAAATCTGAGGGGTAGATCTTAAATGAGAGGACGCTCTGCTCATTTTATCATCCAATCATGTGCAAGCCTAAGGCCCCTTTCACACTGGGGCGGTTTGCAGGCGCTATTGCGCTGCAAACCGACCCAAAACAGCTGTTGCTGTGTCTTCAGTGTGAAAGCCCGAGGGCTTTCACACTGAAGTGGTGCGCTTGCAGGACGCTGAAAAATGTCCTGCAAGCCACATCTTTGGCTCGCTGTAGAAGCGGTATATTTACCGCTCCTATAGCGCCCGTTCCCATTGAAAACAATAAGGGCAGCACTCCGAACCCGCCCGCAAAACGCTGCTGCAGCGGCGGTTTGCGGGCGGTATTAACCCTTTTTCGGCCACTCGCGGGGGTAAAACCGTCCCGCGAGCGGCTGCAATGCACCGCTAAAACAGTAAAGCGGCGCTAAATATAGCGCCGCTTTACCGCCAGCGCCCCCAACGCCCCAGTGTGAAAGTAGCCTTAATGCTGTTTATTTTCCTTGCATGTCCCCCTCGGATCTACAGCGACTGCACTTCCAAGTGCACTTTCAGTGCAAAGTGGATTTGCCATTTGTAAATAACCGCCATTGTCTTCATCAATTTAGACCAATATGTATTCTGTTACGTTTTGGTTAAAAAAAAAAAAAAAAAATATATAAAAAAAAAAAAACCAATAAGCATATATTGATTGGTTTGTGCAAAACTTATAGCGTCTACAAACTATGGCATATTTTTATTTATTTTTCTTTTTTACTAGTAATGGAGGTGATTAGCAACTTATAAGGGGACTGCGATATTGCAGCAGAAAAATTGGACACCTAACTGACACTAAACACTTTGGGGACCAGTGACACTAATACAGTGATCAGTGCTAAAACATATGCACTGTCACTGTACTATTGACAGTGAAGGGATTAAAATCAGGGCGATCAAAGGGTTAAGACTCCTTTTACACTAAGCCTCTAAATAGTGCCTGAAAACTGCCTCCCATTCATTTCAGTGTGCGTTTTCACACTGGGGCGGTGGGCTTGTGGGACGTTGGGAAAAGTCCTGCAAGCAGCATCTTTGGGGCTGGATGGGAGCACTGCATACAAAACGCCCTGCCCATTGAAATTAATGGGCAGCGCTTCCAAAGCGATTTGGAAAGGCGGCAACACGGGTGTTTTTAACCCCTTCTATGGGGTTAAAAGCGCCCCCGTGAGCGGCCGAAAAGCACAGATTAAACAGCGCTTTAGAGCCAACACAGCCGTGGCTCAGTGTGAAAGGGGTTGGATGGTGATCTCTAGGAGTGATTGCTCTGATGCTCTGACTGGGCAGGGGGGGGGTGAGAACGTAAAGATTTGTGTCCCTGCTTATGTCTTAGTCTGCCCTTCTCTCGAATGATCCGCCGGACCCGCTGATTGGCTCCTGCTGTGTCCAATCACAGCGGGAATGGGTCACGCACGCCCCCAGACCTGGAACCGTCAGATCATGGTCCAGAGCGGCTGCCCTGCCACAGTTAATCTACAGTGGGCGATCACTAAGCGGTTAAATGCCAAAAGAAAGCGCTCTGTCTAAAAAAAGAATGAAAATTAAATATGGGTACAGTGTAGCATGACCACGCAATTGTCATTCAAAGTGAAAGCTGAAAATTGGCCTGGGCAGGAAGGGGGTGAAAATGCCCGGTATTGAAGTGGTTAAAACTGTCATGGCACGCCTTGGTGAAAAACGATCACATTTGTCAGAACGCAGTTCGGCGGTACAATCGCCGCCTTTTGTTGACAGTTGCTATGCAACCAACTGCTCAATGACGAGCCCTGTTTATTACTATGGACACAGCATGAATCTAGGCGTTATAGCAATGAATCCCTAATTAAAAAGGATAATCAGCCTTTTAAGTTACCCACCTCCCCCTCCCCCGCAGCGCTCCTCTAAAATGCAAGCTCCTCTGTCCACCAAACTTCCAAAACCCACGTGCAGAAAAATCCCATTCCTCCATTAGGAGAGGCCGCCCTGGGAGAGTTCTTAATTTTTATTGCGAATGTTACATAGTACTTTGCCCTGCAGTCCTATGGTAGGATAATGGGGACGATCGATGTACCGTGACTCGGGTCATTCCAGCATAGGACTCCCATTAAGTTTTCCAGCCACTGATTTATGGAGCTTATCCTCGGACTGCTGGATGGGCGTCATTTAATTCTTAAAAATCATATATTTGTATGCGATCTGTATTGTTACGCGCTTGTTGGGATATTCGTTGCCGTTACCCCAATAAAGTGTATATTTTCCATCACCTATTACATGTTTGCAGTGCAGACATTCAGAATATTGAAGGACATTTTTTTTTTTTTGCTGGACAGGACTTTATTCCTGTCTGGGACCCCAATGGGGAGATTTCACTTACTTCCTGCTTGTGTCACCAGCACAAGAAACAAGGGGGTGCAGATTTATTATGGGACAGGAAGGCACCAGTAAAAAAACATGGGTCATGATGTAACACTTTCTTCCTTCTACTTACAGAAGTGTTTTTGTCTCCTTTAGGAGAGATTTCCCTTGACTTCCTGTCCCAACGTGATGGCAAACCGGACACAAATGGCAATAAAAACCCAACAGCGGCTCTAACCCCTCCCCAGCACTTGCCGCAACTAATTTTGACTAGAGCTGAGCTTTAACAGAGTAAGCGTGGCAGGGCCTGGTAGAGTTGTATGAATCCCAAAAGTGGCCAAAACAGAATTACAAATCTTTAAGCCCATAAAAAAAAAAAAAAAAAAAAAAAAAAAAAAAAAAAAAAAAAGGGGCATTTAGTGGGTTGGCCAGAGCCCATATTTAACGTTTCCGAAGACGAACATCCATCGCGGGCAGATTTACAGAAAGACACCCAAAAAACCCCCTTACCTGTGGACTCATCAGCGGCTAGGATGCCCTTGCCGGTAGCCACGATTTTCTGTGCGATCTCATGGAGCTCCTTCTTCTGCTCGGTGGTCAAGGCTGGGTATTCGGTAGGCATTTTGCTGCGTTCTGGAATAAAGCAGAGCGACTCAGGATTAGGCAATGAATGGTGGACGACAAAGCTGGGGAGTGTCGGAGCAGGGCGGCACGTACAGGACACACCTATACGGCAATACCTGCTCTAGGCATGCCTAGGTTAACCCCTTCCTCACCAATATAAAAACCACACACACACACACACAACTAGCGCCTACAAAAGGCCGAATGCTGTCAGCCCGCGTTTCCGTCCCTTTGCAAGGTCCTACCAAAATAAGACAGCTCTAAAAATAGGCTGGTCCGCTGGCAGAGAGACATTCTCCGAGAGAGAGAGGACTCTTAGAGGACACACAGACCTCCAGGAGGTCCACAAGAGAATGGTTCCGCCTTGGCACTCTGCTGGCGCTGGCATGTGAAGGGTTACAAATACAGTTTATGAGAGTGATGGCTCATAGTCATGGTTTCCTTCTTCACGGAAATGATGATGCAAAAAGGAAGTTGCAGAATCCTTGAGGCCTGGCCGAGGACAGAGGCAGCACTGCGCACACATGGGGGGTGCTCCTCATGGTGGAGGGATGTTGGCTGCATGGCATGGTTAACCTTTTCTCTTCCATGCAGAACAGAACACCAACATGAGCCTCTGAGTATGGTCACAGAGGCTAGTGTGGATTTATTAACCCCTGCCTGCTCAAGGCACGCCCCCCCGCCATTTCCTGTCTGTACCAAATGGCTTATATTATTAACCTCCAAGATGCCAGTTAGATACCCATTTACTGCTATCAGGCACATTCACGATCCTCCAACATTCACTCCCACATTATCTTATTTTTACATTTATTTAAAAAAAAAAATGAAATAAAAAAAATAAACATTTTTTATTCCATCTCCATCTTTATGCCTTCATCAGTTATATGCAAACCTTTTCCATCCCTAGCCCTGTTTGTGGTCCATCCTTCCCACTGATTCTATCCCAACTGTCAACAGTATTGTCCCCATCGAGACCGGTCCTCCCATCTCCATCCTCTGCCAATCACTGACTTCATCAATAATCAATGACCTTCCGGTCTGTATCCCCATCCATCTCCATGCAGAGGTCATCAATGAGCTGTGCCTGACCTTCAAACCTCACCAATAATAGATGTACTGCTTTCTCCATTGCCATCACCCCTGACTTCTCTACTTCGTTCTCCATCCTCACCTACCTCCCTAGTCTCCGCTCCATCCTCACCTACCTCCCTAGTCTCCGCTCCATCCTCACCTACCTCCCTAGTCTCCGCTCCATCCTCACCTACCTCCCTAGTCTCCGCTCCATCCTCACCTACCTAGTCTCCGCTCCATCCTCACCTACCTCCCTAGTCTCCGCTCCATCCTCACCTACCTCCCTAGTCTCCGCTCCATCCTCACCTCCCTCGTCTCCGCTCCATCCTCACCTACCTCCCTAGTCTCCTCTCCATCCTCACCTACCTCCCTAGTCTCCTCTCCATCCTCACCTACCTCCCTAGTCTCCGCTCCATCCTCACCTACCTCCCTAGTCTCCGCTCCATCCTCACCTACCTCCCTAGTCTCCTCTCCATCCTCACCTACCTCCCTAGTCTCCTCTATTCTCACTTATCTTCCTAATTTAATCTCTCCATGTTCACCTATGCACCCTACACCTACCTTCACCCAACTCCTCCATCTCTCTCTCCATACCCACCTACCTCCCCTACTCTTCTATTGATCCTCTACTACCACCCTAGTCCCCTCTCCATCATCACCTACCACCTTAGTCTTCTCTCCATTGTGACCTACCCAACTCCTTTCTCTATCCCCACCTACTCCTCTCACCATTCTCATCCCCACCTAGAGATTTACTCCTCTCCCCAACTCCTCACCTAGCTCCCCCTACTCCCCCCCCCCCCCACTTGCATCAGTTCTCCATCGCCATCCCCTCTTCCTATGATGTCCTCACAGGGTCTCCCACCCAATCCTAGTACTGCAGATTCCTTTCATCACCTTCTCCATCCTCCAGTGACGTCACTGCCCGCCATGCTGGGGGTTCCCCTGGCCTCCTCCTGTCCAATATTCTATACAATTACAATGTATGGTGGAAATCCTCCTCTCCCCTCTGTCTGTAGAGGCAGTGAGCCCCCCCCCCCCCCATCCAGCACCCCCCAGACATCCCCTTCCAGCACCCCCAGACCTCCCCTTCCCCCATCCAGCACCCCCCAGACATCCCCTTCCCCCATCCAGCACCCCCCAGACAGCCCCATCCAGCACCCCCAGACCTCCCCTTCCCCCATCCAGCACCCCCCCAGACATCCCCTTCCAGCACCCCCAGACCTCCCCTTCCCCCAGCCAGCACCCCCCAGACACCCCTCCCCTCCCCTCCATCCACCCCCCCAGACCTCCCCTTCCCCCAGCCAGCACCCCCCAGACATCCCCATCCAGCACCCCCAGACCTCCCCTTCCCCCATCCAGCACCCCCCAGACATCCCCATCCCCCATCCAGCACCCCCCAGACATCCCCTTCCCCCATCAGACATCCCCATCCAGCACCCCCCAGACATCCCCTTTCCCCAGACCTCCCCATCCAGCACCCCCTCCCCCAGACATCCCCTTTCCCCAGACCTCCCCATCCAGCATCCAGAGCTCTCACCTTGTCCTCTGTCTCCTGTGAAGTGATCCCAGTCGTCTCATTCACAGCGTCATGTAGCAAGGCGGAGGGGCGGGGCCAGCCGTTTAAAGGGACCACTCACACCCAGGAGCACAGAGCCCCCTTCTTCTCCCTCCAACTCAAGGTCATCCAGGGTTGTTGGAGACCATCAAAGGGCAGCCACATTTTTATACTGCACCATGGAGGAGATATTATTTATTATCATCTTTGATTTATATATAAATCTACAGCTCCATGGGATTCACTGCCACCATGGGGGGGGGGGGGGGTCACCCATCTGCTGTGAGTGATATCCCACTATCTGTGTCCCCCAATAATGTCATATATGAGATGGGCCCTGGGTGTCACCTTTATGAAGGTCACCTATAAGAAGCCCCAGGAAGGAGATATCAGACGTGACAGCAGGCACATAGCAAGCCCCTCTGATGTCACATATACAGTCATCTCTGCCAGCCACACACCCCCATCTTGTTCCTGTGCACAGTCATCCCAAGGCTGCAGAGCATCACACCCCCCCCCCCCCCCTCCTCCCATCCCCCTCTCACCCCATCCCCAGCTTTAGAAAATAATTCTCTGCTGCTTATGACAATTTCCTCTTCACTCACATAGTCCTAATCAGGACTGTGGGGGGGGGGCTAAAAAAAAATTATTATTATTTAATGTGATAGAGATTTTAATTAAGATTTGAATTTATTGCTAAAAAAAAAAAAAAATCTCAAAATGTAAGGCAAAGTAAAATTTCTATGCGTTGGCCGGGAATCGAACCCGGGCCAACTGCTTGGAAGGCAGCTATGCTCACCACTATACCACCAACGCTTCATATAGTGCGCTGAGAGGGGAGACATTATTTTGACACAATGTTACTTCTATGATACAATATTATACAATGTTACTTCTATGATACTATATGATATAGTGATACTTCTACATGGATACATTGTATGAACTTCTACATGAATACATGGAGATATATATATATATATATATATATATATATATATATATATATATATATATATATATATATATATATATAAACACTATTTTTTCTAATACATTTTCACCTGCGCGTCACGCTAGAAAAATACATTGTTGCCGCGGTTTTTTGCACGACAGCAGCGCAGTCCATTCACTTTACCAGGCTGCCCTGCGCAAAAACAAATTCGGCAAAAGTAGATCATTTTGTCGTGTTGCGGTTCGCGCGTTTTTTTTTTTACTGCACGTTTTGCCACGTTTGTCAGGGATTTTTGTCGCACGACCAAAATACGCATTTCCTAGCCGTATTTCGAGCACAATGAACTTTTTTTTTTGCGTTTCAGGATCGCGCACAGAAACACACAATCCCAGAACACGCAGATGTGAACGGAGCCTTATGCCGCGTACACACGAGCGGATTTTCTATTGGAAAAAATATTTTTTCCGACGGAATTCCACTCAAGCTTGGCTTGCATACACACGGTCACACAAAAATTCACTGAACTTTCGACTGTCAAGAACACGGTGAGAAACAAACAACCACCGCTCCAAGACTCTCCTTCCCAAGCGAATGCTCCTGCTCCTGTGTGGGAGCCCCAGGTGCTGGCTAATAGCACAATGATTGGAAATCAAAAAAGGAAGAACTCCGGACAGCCGCACACCGAGAAAATAAAATCCAAAAAGTTTATATAAAAGCAAAAAACACTGCAATCCATACACGGCAAAAAAGGGGGGTACAGATCTGACGCGTTTCGCACCACAACTAGTGCTTACTCATAGCTATGAGTAAACACTGCAATCCATACACGGCAAAAAAGGGGGGTACAGATCTGACGCGTTTCGCACCACAACTAGTGCTTACTCATAGCTATGAGTAAGCACTAGTTGTGGTGCGAAACGCGTCAGATCTGTACCCCCCTTTTTTGCCGTGTATGGATTGCAGTGTTTTTGCTTTTATATAAACTTTTTGGATTTTATTTTCTCGGTGTGCGGCTGTCCGGAGTTCTTCCTTTTTTGATTTCCATGTCAAGAACACGGTGACGTACAACACTACGATGAGCCGAGAAAATTACGTTCAATGCTTCCGTGGATGCGTCAAATTGTTTCCGAGCATGCGTAGGAATTTTGCGTGTCGGAATTGGTACAGACGATCGTAATTTCCGATCCAAACTTTTTCCGACCGAAAAAAACCTACTCTCAATCTTTTGCTGGTTGGAATTCCACCAGCAAAAGTCCGATGGAGCATACACACGGTCGCATTTTCCGACCAAAAGCTCACATCGGACTTTTGCTGGCAGAATTTCCGATCGTGTGTACGCGGCATTAGTCGTGCTTTGGAGTTTTAAATACTATGGACACCCATTAACCTGCCTTCAATCGCATGAAGGTGCGCGATCGAGTGGTTGGCACACGTTTTTGACGCGTTTACATCATGTTAAATAACACTTTGCAGACATCTACTCTGTGCTGGCTTTCTATTTTTGGGCTCATTCAGATTATTGGTTTGGGGGGGAGCGATAAAACTCAGTTTGAGCCATGCTTTTAGCCACCCCCCTCCCCCAACCACTACCCCCTTTAGCATTGCTATGCATAAAAGGGGTAGTGGTTGGGGGGGCATTAATGTGTGCATTCCCACAATGCATTTTGGGGTCCATTCACACCAGAAACTGCCCATAACTGCACGTTTATGACTGCATGTTTACATGCATTTGAAACGCTCTTGGCGCGAGCTTGAATGTGTTTTGCATGAGTTTTCTGATGCGTTTAGCGCTGCGTTTGCAGTGCATTTTTCTATACATTTTTGGGCTTGCCTTAGGGCTTGGGTTGCCCCGCCCGTGTTAAACCCAAACACATATTAATTACACGGGTTCTGTGGCTGATTAAGGTGGTAATTAAACTTACTTGGTGACTTATCTGCATTAAATTAGCCCCAGAACCCGTGTAATTCATATGTGTTCAGGTTTAAAGGGATGAGGTGGCAATGCTACTTTGGGCCCATTCACACCAGAAACTGCACATAACTGCTTGTTTTTGACTGTATGCGTACATGCATTTGAAGCGCGTTTGAATCGTGCTTGATGTGCGCTTGAATGCGTTTTGCATGAGTTTTCCGATGCGTTTAGCGCTGTGTTTTCAGTGCATTTTTCTATACGTTTTTGGGCTTGGCTTTGGGCCCATTCACACCAGAAACTGCACATAACTGCGCGTTTTTGACTGTATGCTTACATGCATTTGAATCGTGCTTGATGTGCGCTTGAATGCGTTTTGCATGAGTTTTCCGATGCGTTTAGCACTGTGTTTTCAGTGCATTTTTCTATACATTTTTGGGCTTGGCTTTGGGCCCATTCACACCAGAAACGGCACATAACTGCGCGTTTTAGACTCTATGTGGATTATTTACGAAAAGGCAAATCCACTTTGCACTACAAGTGCAAAGTGCACTTAAACTTGCACTGAAAGTGCACTTTGAAGTGCAGTCACTTTAGATCTGAGGGGTAGATCTGAAATGAATTGAAGCTCTGCTGATTTTATCATCCAATCATGTGCAAGCTAAAATGCTGTTTTTTATTTTCCTTGCATGTCCCCCTCGGATCTACAGCGACTGCACTTCCAAGTGCACTTTCATTGCAATTTTAAGGCTGGTTTCACACTGGGGCGCTGGCGGTAAAGCGGCGCTAAATAGCGCCGCTTTACCGTCATTTTAGCGGTGCATTTCGGCTGCTAGCAGGGCGGTTTTACCCCCCGCGAGCGGCCGAAAAAAAAAAGGGTTAATACCGCCCGCAAACCGCCGCTGCAGCGGCATTTTGCGGGCGGGTTCGGAGCGCTGCCCCATTGTTTTCAATGGGAAGGGGCGCTATAGGAGCGGTAAATATACCGCTCCTACAGCGCTCCAAAGATGTGGCTTGCAGGACATTTTTCAGCGTCCTGCAAGCGCACTGCTTCAGTGTGAAAGCCCTCGGGCTTTCACACTGAAGACACAGCAACAGCTGTTTCAGGTCGGTTTGCAGGCGCTATTTTTAGTGCAATAGCGCCTGCAAACCGCCCCAGTATGAAGGGGGCCTAAGTGCACTTTGCACTTGTAGTTTGCACTTGTAGTGCAAAGTGGATTTGCCTTTCGTAAATAACCCCCTGTGTTTTCATGCATTTGAAGCGTGCTTGAATGTGTTTTTGCATGAGTTTTCTGCTGTGTTTTCAGTGCATTTTTCTATACATTTTTGGGCTTGGCTTTGGGCACATTCACACCAGAAACTGCACATAACTGAGCATTTTTGACTCTATGTTTACATGCTTTTGAAGCGTGCGTGATGTGCGCTTGAACGCGTTTTATGCTGCGTTTGCAGTGCATGTTCCTATACGTTTTTGGGCTTGGCTTTCTTGCCTTAAAGGGGCCTGGTACGATGAATTCGAAGTGCGTTTGTAGCACGCTACCTGCATTTGCGGTGCAGAAAAATCCAGCATGCTCTACTTTTTTTTTTTTTTTTTTAACTGCGCTGAACTGCACAGCAATGATGTGAACTATTCCCATAGGATTATGGTTGCCACCTCATCCCTTTAAACCCGAACACATATTAATTACACGGGCTCTGTGGCTGATTAAGCTGGTAATTAAACTCGCTTGGTGCCTTATCTGCATTTAATTAGCCTCAGAACCCGTGTTATTCAAAGGCGTTCGGGTTTAAAGGGATGAGGTGGCAACTCTACATAGGATTACCTTGATTTTGGACTGTCAATGCAGTTGGAGTGCAGCCAACTGCATCCCACTGCGTTTCGGTGTGAAAGGGCCCTAAATCCTCACTTAGGATCCTTTCACACCTGACACAGTTGGATGCAGTTGGTTGCATTTTGGGCTGTACTCCAACTGCATTGACAGTCCAAAATCAAGGTAATCCTATGGCGGGCACAGTTGACATTATGTCAGTGCAGTGCAGTCAAAAAGAGTAGAACATGCTGCATTTTTCTGCACTGCAAACGCACAAAATCGCATGCAAAGGCACTTCAACGCATCACAGTGCACATAGAAGCCCAGGTAAAGAAAGAAGGAGGAAGTGACCTCACAGGACAAATTCAGATAGAAAAATGAGCATCATTTGCATGTAAAACATGCATCAAATTCATGTATCTCTGCAAGGAAAAAAAAACGCGCAGTAAGTGTGCAGTTTCTAATGTGAATGGGCCATTAAACTTCTATGCGCTTCAGCACAATGCGATGCATTAGCATACCCCCCAACATTTTGAGATGGAAATGAGGGACACCTACTTGCAAACCTATGTAGGTATAGGACACGCCCCCCTTAAAGGAGAATTAACCAAAAAAAAGGTTAATTAAAGCGGAGGTCTGCCTAAAAAAAATATTAAAAGCCAGCAGCTACAATTACTGCAGCTGCTGACCTTTAATATATGGACACTTACCTTACCAGGGAGCCAGCGATGTTGGCAGCCGAAGTCGACCTGTCTGTCGGCTAGAGTTGCCAGCTCATCCCTTTAAATCCGAACACATATTAATTACACAGGTTCTGTGGCTGATTAAAGTGGTAATTAAACTTACTTAGTGCCTTACCTGAATTCAATTAGCCACAGAACCTGTGTAATTCATATGTGTTCGGGTTTAAAGGAATGAGGTGGCAACTCTACCGTCGGCTCTTGGCTGCTGCCGCTGCCATCCTCGGTGAGCGAATGAGCAAGTGAAGGCGTGCGGCATCACTTCTGGTTCCCTACTGCGCATGCGCGAGTCACGCTGCGCGTCCTCACTGGTCTCTGCTATCTTGTGGGACCTGTGTGTCTCCCAGATGACAGCAGGGGGGGGGGGGCAGAGTAGGCCCCGGAAGTGGCGTAGGTCACCGCGATCTAGAGTTGCCACCTCATCCCTTTAAATCCGA
Source organism: Lithobates sylvaticus (assembly GCA_028564925.1). NCBI lineage: Eukaryota > Metazoa > Chordata > Amphibia > Anura > Ranidae > Lithobates > Lithobates sylvaticus. The sequence goes on from CM053031.1 coordinate 279,331,483, forward strand.
ATACATATTAATTACACAGGTTCTGTGGCTGATTAAGGTGGTAATTAAAACTTACTTAGTGCCTTATCTGCATTTAATTAGCCACAGAACCCGTGTAATTCATATGTGTTCGGGTTTAAAGGGATGCGGTGGCAACTCTAACGCGATCACCGCAGTGATCTATGCCAGGAAGTGGGAGCAAATACCTGTATTAGACAGGTATCTGCTCCCTCCTCCCCCCTGAAAGGTGCCAAATGTGACACCGGAGGGGGGGGATTCCAAAAAGTGGAAGTTCCATTTTTGGGTGGAACTCCACTTTAAATCCACAAGGACTTTTTTTTTTACCACTCCTATTCTTTTATATTGGCTATTAAAATGTACAAATGCAGCAATTTAGAATTTGGATGAAAGGTTTAGCGCTGGAAAACACTTTTTGAAAGATAAAAAGTGCATTTTATATACAACTATACGGATCAGAGCAAAATGAGGGACAAAGCGGGACAGAGGGACATTGCTCCAAAATAGGGACAGTCCCTCGAAATCAGGGACAGTTGGGAGCTATGCATTAGAGCGCATCAGAACATGGTGCGCAAACATTAAACATGTCCTATTATTTTTTTAATAATGCGCAGTTGCGCACCAATGCAGTGTGTTGGTGAGAACGCAGCCCCATAGGACATAAGGCAAATTGGCGTGTTCTTGCGTTGGCTGTGCGGCAACAAATCTGATGCAAGCTTACTGAGCATATCCCTGAACTCAGAACATCCAATAGGAAATCCTCTGTCTTGGATATAATAGTGGTAAACTGGTTTCTGGTTGGTGGTTATGGTTGCTGTTTGCACTGTTTGGACAGCCCTGATGTTAGTGATATAGGGTGACATTGATGGGGTGGCGGTCACCTACGGTCAGCAGGTGCGGACGGTCAAGGTCCAGACAGTCACCATCCTTGTCCGCAGGTCACATGGGTGCGCTGTCATCCCGGGGGGTCAGTGTTTAAGCAGCTGTTGGGTGACGGTAACTGAGCCCCGGGACGCCGCACCAGAAATAGCCGCGACCTTTCCCGAGAGCAGCTGCTGACTGCTGGGGCCAGTCCGTGTGTACAGGAGCTTGTGCCAGAAAATAATTACTGCTGAGGAAACTTCTGGGCTTGTACCAGCAACAGAATGTCATCTACATGCAGTACTTTGTGCCCAAAGACTATCCAAACCCAAAAGTAAAATGTAATACATTGCAGCTTAGATGTGATGGTTGCATTTGTTTTCTTTTTTTTTTTTAGGGCTTTTTTTTTCCTTTTTTTTTTTAGGCTTTTTTCTTTTTTTTTTCACCTGGTGGTCCTGACATGAACACATCCTGTCCTAGGGTGACAACGCTCACTGTATTGTGTGTATCTATGGAGGTGCAGTGTTGTCACCCTAGGACAGGATCTCAGAGCACCCTCCCCTTTTCTTTTCTCCATAACATAGGGCAGGGGTCTCCAAACGTTATAAGCCAAGGGCCAGTTTACTGTCCTTCAGACATGGGGGGGGGGGGGGGGACTAGGGCCAGTGGGAGTAGAAAATGTCCCATCATTGGTGTCAGTGGGAAGAAAAGTGCTCCATCCTTGGCATCAGTGGGATGACTAGTGCCCCATCATTGGTTTCGGTGGAAGGAATAGTGCCCCATCACTGGCATCAGTGGGAGGAATGGTGCCCCATCGTTGGTGTCAGTGGGAGGAATGGTGTCCCATTGTCAGTGTCAGTAGGAGGAATAGTGCCCCATCGTTGGTGTCAGTGGGAGGAATGGTGTCCCATTGTCAGTGTCAGTAGGAGGAATAGTGCCCCATCGTTGGTGTCAGTGGGAGGAATGGTGTCCCATTGTCGGTGTCAGTGGGAGAAATGGTGCCCTATTGTCAGTGTCAGTGGGAGGAATGGTGCCCCATTGTTGGTGTCAGTGGGAGGAATGGTGCCCCATCATTGGTGTCAGTGGGAGGAATGGTGTCCCATTGTCGTTGTGTCAGTGGGAGGAATTAGTGCCCCATCGTTGGTGTCAGTGGGAGGAATGGTGTCCCAGTGGTGTCAGTGGGAGGACTAGTGCCCCATCGTTGGTGTCAGTGGGAGGAATGGTGTCCCATTGTCGGTGTCAGTGGGAGGAATGGTGCCCCATCGTTGGTGTCAGTGGGAGGAATGGTGCCCCATTGTCGGTGTCAGTAAGAGGAATAGTGCCCCATCGTTGGTGTCAGTGGAAGGAATGGTGCCCCATTTGTGGTGTCAGTGGGAGAAATGGTGCCCCATTGTCGGTGTCAGTGGGAGGAATGGTGCCCCATTGTCGGTGTCAGCGGGAGGAACGCGTCTGCTTGTCGGTGTTAGTGGGAGGAATAGTGCCCCAACGTTGTTCTTTTTTTTTTTTTACATGTTCATATGAAATAAAACGACAAGACTGAACCTCCAGCAGTGCCGGCTCTTCTATTTTCATTGTTGCCAATGTATCAAAACATCAAGGAAAGGTGACTGTGTTTATATAATGAACTTTTTTGTTTTGACTATAAGTTTAATATTTGTAACTTTGAGTTACTTTGTATCTCTTCGTATCTTTTGGGATATTATTTCTGAGCCCTACATAGTAAAAAAATACACTTTGGCTACCTAGACTAAGAAAAATGATCCATGCCATGAGGTCAAGTTGAGTTTTGGAAGACGGGGCTTGACCTCACGGACGATCACTGGCAGAAAAAAGGACCCCCCGAGGCATTTGGAAAGGGAACAATGAGAGCTGCCTGGACGGGTCCCCGCGCCCTGTGTTGTGGGATTAGACAACTGCGCCAGGAATCTGCTTCGGTCAGCGGGATTAGGGGAAGAGGTGGGAGAGCGACAGACGAGGGGGGCTGAGGAATCAGAGGACCGTCATGGCGATTCTTACAAAACAGTTAGATTGTAAGCTCTGACGTGCAGGGTCCTCTGATTCCTCCTGTATTGAATTACAATGTAACTGTAATGTCTGTCATCATGTTGTAAAGCGCTGTGCAAACTGTTGGTGCTAAATAAACCCTGTATAATAATAATATTATTAATGATAATAATGATAATAATAATAATAAATAATAATAATAATAATAATAATAATCTGTTCTTGCAAAGTGATTTGTGATGTGTGTTTGCACTCTTCATGGCAGGGAAGAGGTTAACCCAACGCCTGGTGGTCTGACAGGTAATTATGGCAGGAACGCGTCATTACGGTAACCAGGCGCCACTGACTGTGTGAGCGGCCTCACGTACGCTCATACGTAGAATGGGGCGAGGATCGCACCCCCTGCCTCCAGCATGCAGCGACAGGAAATGGGGGGGGGGGGGCACAGCGAGCAGTGTGAACGTGAGTGATTATGTCATAAGGAGGAAAATATAGTAAACCATAACAACCAATTAGAAATCATCTCTCTGAATACGCTGTGCGTAGAATGTGAATGCTGCACTTGTCTAATCACCCCATGTGGCGCAGATTCCCCCTGTTTGGACCACCGGATATTTTAGCAAAGCGCCCTAACAGGGCTTCTAAAAAAAATTGTAAAAAAATGTATAAATAAAAATAAAATTGTAAAAAAAATTATTAAAAATAAAATAAAATTGTAAAAAAATTAAAATAAAAAAAAAATAAAAATTGTAAAAAAATAAATAAAAATAAAATAAAATTGTAAAAAATTATTAAAAATAAAATAAAATTGTAAAAAAATAAATAAAAATAAAATAAAATTGTAAAAAAAATAAATAAAAATTTTAATAAAATTGTAAAAAAAAAATAATAAAAACAACTGACACTATCCACTCCCCTACTGACACCAATCTCTTCCAACTGACACTGTCAGTATATACACATGCACACACACACACGCATATGTGTTTGAGATTTGGGGTGCACACCCTAATGCAATAGGCTGCGCACACCTATGCTAATATTATTATTATACAGGATTTATATAGCGCCAACAGTTTGCACAGCGCTTTACAAAATGAAGGCAGACACTACAGTTACAATACAATTTGGTACAAGAGGAATCAGAGGGCCCTGCTCACTAATAGTGGAGTCTTGTACCACGTTAGCCATCAATTAATCCAGAAAGTTTGAAGTTCAGGTGAACCCCTTTATTGGCTAGCTTACAATAAAAAAGATGCAAGTATTATTCGGGACCCCTTGGATCCTCTGCTCAGGATTTTTACAACTGTATAACGACTGAAGAAAGGATCTAAGGCTTGCATCTTTACGTGTACATTCATTCTGTTCCAATGGGGCATAAAAATAAATAAAAATGTTATTAGTTTATTTCCTGTGCTGGTCGAATGTTTTTTTTTTTTTTTTAATATTGATTTAAAATTTAAGCTACAGCATTTGGCCAGTGGATGGCGCTAGGAATTTCCTATGGTAGTTACCACCATCTAGTGGCCAAATGTGGTATTTTCCATTTTAAATCATTGAAAAACATTTAAGCAGCAAAGTTTTTTTTTTTTTCCCCATTAGCACAGAACATGCACTTTCACTGGGTAAATTGCTTTGCAACTTTTATTTAAATACACCCCTTAAACTCCATACTTATTGCAATATCCTTTGAAGCAAGCCAAGTTGAAAAAGATTTTGTGAGCTATTGTATAGCAAAGAATGGAAAATGGCCAGTAAAATGCAGCATTTGGCCAGTGGATGGCGCTAGGAATCTCCTATGGTAGTTACCACCATCTAGTGGTCAAATGTGGTATTTTCCATTTTAAATCATTGAAAAACATTTAAGCAGCAAAGTTTTTTTTTTTTTTTTCCTATTAGCACAGAACATGCACTTTCACTGGGTAAATTGCTTTGCAACTTTTATTTAAATACACCCCTTAAACTCCATACCCTTTGCAATATCCTTTGAAGCAAGCTAAGTTGAAGAAGATTTTGTGAGCTATTGTATAGCAAAGAACTACTACACCCTAAAAATAATCATTAAAAAAAAAAAAAGTTACACTGTGCGAAAGGTCAATGTGATCAAATCTACACAGAAAAAAGTATTGATATGCAGCCTATTTCAGCTGATTTTGGCTAAAGGAGGCTGAAAGGAGAACTGCAGACAAAAATCCTCTCCAGATTTTAAGAAGACTTACCCTATATACATACTTTTGGATAATCCTAAATGCAATCACCGACCCTTTAAATAAAGCTGATGATCTGTTAAAGCCCAGCTTTAGACAAAACCTTTTTTTTATTGTTTTGGACAGAATAAGAGAAGATTAGAATCTCTGTAAGGATTTTCATGAATGATAGAGATAGATGAGGTGGTGGACCCTGGTGTAGGTGTTTTTTTCTAAGGTGGGTTCCTCTCCGGTGCTGTTGTGGGGGTTCTGCAGTTTCTTTTGGGGTTATTGGAAGACTAACATGAACCTCAGCTTTATAGAGAGAGGAGGTGGTGGAGTGCTGAACCAGGTATAGGTGGCTACTCCAATCTGGTGCAATATATTTTTGTTGGTACCTCTCTAGACCCACAGTGGGGTTCCTCAACCTCAAATGTATAGAGATATGAGGTGGTGGAGTGCTGGACCTGTTGGTAGGTGGCCATTCCAATAGGCACCTCTCTTGTGTCCTTGTGGGGGTCCAGTGCCTTTCTTTGGGTTCTGGGAAGACTACTGAAAACATCAACTTCAACGAGATAGGAGGTGGTGGAGTGCTGGACTTGGCCTGAAGTTGCTACTCCAAGCAAGCATAATAGGTTGGAAGCTAGATTTCTATTAGATCTGATGAAGGGCTTTGAAGAATACCAAGAACATGAATTTAATAGAGACAGGAGGTGGGGGAGTGCTGGACCATGTAAAGGGGCCATTCCGATCTGGTAAAATGTCTTTTTGTTCTGCTGCTTCCTTTTGGGTTCTTGGAAGACTATCAGGTATATAAACTTTATAAAGATGTGAGTCGGTGGAGTGATGGGACCTATTGGTAGGTGACTATTCCAATAGGCACCTCTCTTGTGTCCTTGTGGGGGTCCAGTACCTTTCTTTGGGTTCTGGGAAGACCACTGAGAACATAAACTTAATTAAGAAAGGAGGTGGTGGAGTGCTGGACCTATTGGTAGGTGACTATTCCAATGGGCACCTCTCTTGTGTCCTTGTGGGGGTCCAGTACCTTTCTTTGGGTTCTGGAAAGACCACTGAGAACATCAACTTAATTAAGAAAGGAGGTGGTGGAGTGCTGGGCCTATTGGTAGGTGACTATTCCAATAGGCACCTCTCTTGTGTCCTTGTGGGGGTCCAGTACCTTTCTTTGGGTTCTGGGGGGCGTGGCTTAGCTCTGCAGGAAGATGGACGCTTAATCCATTAGCTCCCGCTACCTCACGACATATCTCCTGCTTATCGGAGGTTTCCATCCAGCTATCACCCGCTCACACATGGGGACTGCCTCTCGGACATCCTCAACCTCCCGTTCCCGGTCCCCGAGGAGACACTCTGGCTCTCGGCAAGGCAATATACCGGACATGTTTGGAGCCGACAGGAGGAATATGGCGGACTCCCGCCTCAGAAGCTCTCAGGCGCCAAACCCATCCCAAAACGGGATACCGCTTCTCCCCACCCCGACCGTCTCTCCGTCTGACGGGATAACGGAACAGCTCCAACCACAATCCCAACCACTACTCAGCATCCAGGACCTAAGATCCATAGCTACGGATATCAAGGATACCCTCTCAGCAGCCATTGCGGAGCTGCGTCTGGATCTACGGGCTATCAATGACAGAGTAATGGCGGTTGAAGATACGGTACACCTACAGAGCGCCCAACTAAAAAAAACCACTCACCATGTGGACACCCACACCCTACAGCTACGAGACATGGCTCGACACCTGGAAGACCTCGATAACAGAGGAAGACGCCATAATCTGAGGGTTAGAGGTCTTCCAGAAGCTATCGAGGGAGACAGGCTGCTACCGGCGGTCACAGGCATATTCAATGATCTGTTACAGAGACCTCTCCCCACTGCAATTGAGATGGAAAGAATCCACAGAGCCTTGCGACCCAAAGGCAGAGAAAATGATCCCCCTCGAGACATCATCTGTTGTATCTCTGACTTCAAACTAAAAGAAGAAATCCTCAAGCAAGCCAGGGGCCGCATCCAGATACAATATGATGGCTGCCCGATCCAAATATATCAGGACTTATCCAATATAACTCTCCAGCACCGAAGAAACCTGAGACCGCTACTTGATGTCCTTAGATCCAAAGGGATTATATATAAATGGAAATTTCCCTTCTGCCTATCAGCCTCATTCCAAGGACGCACAGCACTTCTGAAAGTCCCGGAGGACTTACCTCACTTTTGCCACGCACTGAACATCCCGGTGACCGAGGTCCCAGACTGGTTTGCGGAATACCGCCGTTCAGCAGTGCGTCGAGACCCACCTCCTACTGAACAGATGGATGCTCAACCCTCGATCCCGCTCCACGATGGATCCCCGTCCGCTACTGATGGCCGCACATACCGCAGAGGCTCATACAGACACCGCAGTCCCCCCCGCTCCCCACCTCAGCGGCGGGCTAGGAGAGATTACTGAGACTGCCAGCTACATATACCAGGGGGCTTCTTTCTTTCTCCCTGCCTGAAGTGACCCACAGATGGAGATACTCCAGATACCTTTCCCTCAGTTTTGCACCCCTCTCGTTCTCCCTGATGAAAATGAACACCGGCCCTAAGTAATGCTCAGATCGCAACATGACACCTGTAATATACAGGCCTCTTCACTTACTACAACCCCTTTATGTGACATGCTCTGGATAACCACTTGGTAAGTTTACAATACTGAGTTGATATCCTCATACACGACCGGTTTAATATCCCCTATCCAGAATATAAGCGGTTATGCCTCCGCTTACTACAGTTGACATTTGACAGGATTCCCACTTGAAGATTTATGGCTCTTTTTCACTTATACGATCCTGCTGGGCACCTCTACAATTAACCGAAATCCCCTACTGTATATTTGTTTACTACTGTAGCCCTCCTAAGGACGCACGGCATGGTTCACGACAGACACTTGTTTTTTTTTTTTTTTTTTTTTTATCTTTTCCTTTTCCCACACCACAGAAGCTATATCTTGGCCGTGAACTACAGACCCCATACTGCAATGCGCCGGATCTCCCGCCTAAATAGTGCAAGCAGCGTCGGCTCCTGTAGGACATACGTCATCACCTCAGCAACAGAGGGTGAGTGACACTCCTCTTGACCCCCTGCCCTCTGACGCACTGACTTTAGCCATACGGATATCCGTCGCAAGGCATACACCTGGAAGGACATTCAGGCGATCCGTTAATCCGGAACTTCTAAGATGCCTTTTTACCCACATCCTGCCGACCATAACGATCATCACTGACAACCCGATGAAATCGCCCCATTCTCCTCCCTAATGGCTACCGGGATCTGCTCATCACCGACGACCTGGTCTCCACAACCACACGGACTGCTCGCTACTTAGCACTAGACCGAGACCTCTTCGTCACATATGCCACCAAGATACGCTATGGCCGACGGAATGCTGCTTCCACACCTCTTGGTCACCCGGTACTCCTTATGATTTATAGTTTGCCTTTCAGTAGTAGCACAATGATATCACTCTTCCTGACATTTACTGTTTTAGGTCTCTGTGATTTGTTCCCTTACAGGTATAGTTATGTTGCCATGTTTGCCGATAGACCTAATCTGTTTATTGATAATTACTTGCTAAATACATGATTGCACTACGATGTTTACTCAAATGTTTTAGGCCACTTTGACCTTATCTATCCGCGGACCTCTACTGAAATGTTTTAGGCCACTTTGACCTTATCTATCCGCGGACCTCTACACATGTTTGCGACACCATTATCGACCACGTGCCTTCCTGTTACCACTTCACTTATCATTGGGGACCCCCTCAGCTCATACCCCCACACATCCCATGCGATTACTGTACGCATACTCACAACTACTTACTCCTCCCATAACTAGACCATCTAACCTCTCATGTACAGATGTTCACAATACCCAATACTCCCCCAGACCCCATAAAAACAACACCTCCTTCATACATGGCTATACCATAGTCGTGATGTGGCGGGACACCACGTCCTCAAACACTCTTTTCGCGCATCTTCACGGCAGAGCTATCTCCAACCCCCACTCAGGGCTGGTCGCACGTTCCACTACTCCTCTTGGAGTGTGGGACTTGCTCCCACTCTGTACTGACACCGAATCCTTCGTTCTAGAGACGGTTAGGGATATTCTCCCTCCGCCTCTTCGGTTACTTGGTGCGAATCACCGCCAACACTCTCGACAGAGTTCGCAACCCCACTCCCCTGCTCGCTCCTACCGTAGGGGACTTCCCCCTCCTCTTTTTTTTTTTTTTTTTTTTTTATTTTTTTTTTCCAACTCCTTCTATACGCAACACAAATGGAAGAAGCATCAGCAACACAGACTCCGACTCCTCCCTTCCCCCACATTAAAGTTTGTTCCCTCAATACGCAGGGGCTCAACACTCCAGAGAAACGCTCATTATTACTCTCATCCCTACGGAAATCCAAGGTCCATATCGCCCTACTGCAAGAAACCCATTTTAGAGCTGACACAATACCAAAGCTCCACAACAAACACTTTCCCAATGTCTACCATGCCCCCAATACCACTGCTAAATCCAAAGGAGTGTCTATCCTGATCTCCAGACACTGCCCATTCCTTGTGACTGACATACAAAAAGACGAAAATGGACGATTCATCTTCCTCAAAGGAAAATTACAGGACAGACCCATAACCATCGCAAACATCTACGCTCCCAACACACACCAAGTTACCTTCTTCCGTACTTCACTGCAACACCTTACAACATTTTACTCTGGCACCCTCATACTAGGAGGAGACTTCAATGTAGCATTAAACCCACTGATTGACACATCGAACGGACACACTACACTACCCTACAAGGCGTTAAGAGCGATAAAATCACAGTTACATGAATTGCTGCTGCGTGATTCCTGGCGTACAATGCACCCTACTGAAAAAGACTTCACCTTTTTCTCCGCACCCCATAATCGGTACTCAAGGCTTGATTACCTTTTTGTCTCGCAAAATGACCTATCCTTCATCTCTCAAACTACAATTGATCCAATGGTCATATCGGATCACAACCCAATCTCCCTGACCTTATCCCTACCCAACAAACGACCCAAATCCCCTATCTGGAGATTAGACAACTCACTTTTGACTGACCCTGAGAACACTCGCATCATAACTGAACACCTCTCCCATTACTTCAGGGACAACATCACTGAGGATTCCTCCCCAACATCAATATGGACAGCCCATAAATGCGTCATTAGGGGAACCCTCATATCAATATCTGCCAAACGCAATAAACTTCGGATGGAACGCATTGATCACCTGACCAAAAAGATCCGGGATCTTGAGAAAAAACATAAGGCATCCCTTAATGAAGCGATCCTATCAGAACTAACACAAACCAGAGAGGAACTCCTCGGAGAATTACAAACTAGATTGAAACGCAATTACACCATGTCCAAGAAAGTCTTTTATGAGCTTGGCAACAAATCCGGCAGATTGCTAGCCAGAGCTCTTCAAAAACAAAAAGCGACTCAGGCTATCCATATGATCAAGGATTCAAAGGGCCTATCCCACTCTAAGACAGAAGACATTACAAACCAATTCCTTAAATACTTCACCAAAATATATAACCTCCCTACACCGCTTGACCCGAGCTCACCTCATGACCGTAAGATCGCCATACAAGACTTCCTACAAAAATACTCACCTACTCCCATCGCTGCAGAGGACTCAATCGCTTTAAACTCCCCCCTTCAGGTAAGCGAATTCCTCCATGCCCTGAAACAGCTAAAACCAGGGAAAAGCCCGGGCCCGGATGGCCTAACGGCCAGTTATTATAAAGCCTTCCCTGACACTCTAATCCCACACATGGTCAATGCTTTTAATGCCCTTTCACCTTCCGACTCAGCCCGTAGGGATCTCTTAGAGGCCCACATCACGCTCATTCCAAAGCCGGACAAAGACGTTACACTAGTCACAAACTACCGCCCCATCTCCCTCCTCAACGTTGATTTAAAGCTTTACGCCAAAGTATTATCCAACCGTATCTTACCTTTCCTCCCAGATCTGATTGGCCTAGACCAAGTTGGTTTTGTCCCTGGCAGGGAAGCCAGGGACAACACCATCAAAGCTCTAAATATACACCACTGGATTACCAAAACCTCTACCCAAGGCTTCTTTTTGTCCTTGGACGCGGAGAAGGCGTTCGACAGGGTGGCATGGGACTATATGGAAGCAGTATTACGGGCGGTGGGCGTACCCCCACTCCTACTCCAAATGATCATGTTGCTATACTCTGCCCCCTCAGCTAAGCTTAGGATTAACGGCCGCCTGTCGAGCGCCTTCTCCGTCTCCAATGGCACGCGCCAAGGATGTCCTTTATCCCCGAGTATCTTCCTACTCACCATGGAACCCCTTCTCCGCAAGCTAAGAGAAAACCCTGACATCAAGGGAATACCAATTAAAGACAAAACATACAAAATAGCCGCTTATGCGGATGACATACTACTATTCTTATCCGACCCCATTGTCACCATTCCCAACCTCCTCAAAGACTTCGCCCACTTTAAGACCCTCTCAAACCTACAAATCAATTTCTCCAAATCCAAAGCCTTGAACATCTCCCTCCCCGACAACCTAGTGTCACAGTGTAAAACTAACTTCCCCTTCGGATGGGAACCCACTGCCATCTCTTACCTTGGTATCAAGCTGCCCACTAATTTATCGGACTTATACACTTTGAATTTTCAGTCTACATTGCAAACCTTACAAAGAGATATACAGAAGTGGCACTCAGGGTCCTTTTCGTGGTTCGGAAGAATAGCAATCTTGAAAATGAATGCCCTACCCAGAATCTTATATTTACTACAAACTATACCCATCAAATTACCCCTGTCCTTCTTTTCCGCTTACAATAGAATGTGTAGAACTTTCATCTGGTCTTCTAAACCAGCCAGACTCAGTTGGTCTCACATGACGTTACCTAAGCTACTAGGCGGATTAAGCTTACCTGATATTCAAAAGTATCAATTAGCCTGTCACATGACCAGAATGGTTGATTGGCACTCACACAAACAACACAAAGATTGGACCCAGTTGGAACAAGTATTTTCTCAAATCCCACTGTCACACCTTCCATGGATACATCGCACACATGTTCCTAAGCTCCTATCCTCCCATCCACTAATTGATACCACAATACGATGCTTCCGCATATCCTGCCTACACATGAAACTTGACCCAACAAATGGCCCCATGACGCCACTAATTGGTAACCCTGCATTCCCTCCTAGCCTGACACTGCTTACACCACGAGAAGAAACACACAACCCCACCCCGAGGGCCTCCAACTTTTTCCAAAAGGGAAAACTCCTGTCCCACCAAGAAATGGCGACAACTCTCCCAAACTACCACTTTCCATTCTTTAAATTTCTTCAAATCAGACATTTTTTCCAAAACTCCACACAGACCACTCATTGGTGCAGGGACTACTCCCCCTTTGAGTCATTCTGTGTTCAGACTGAACCACAAAGACACCTGATTTCCAAGACATACGCGCTCCTCTTCAACACCCATGTCATCAAAACGGATAACAGAGTCCGAAAATGGGAATCAGATCTTGCTTTAGATCTCTCCACTGCAGACTGGGAACACATCTACCACCACGTACACAAAGGCTCCATAAGTGTCTCCGTCCAGGAGAGTAGATACAAACTACTATCTAGATGGTATAGAACCCCGGACATACTGCACAAATTTCAACCCACTACTCCCTCAACTTGCTGGCGTTGCAATTCCGCCCTAGGAACCTTATTACATATATGGTGGGAATGTCCGGTCCTCAAAGCCTACTGGTCAGAGATCCATCGCCTGATCTCTCAGATCACGACATATACACCGGATTTCACTCCTGCCCAGTTCCTCCTACATCACACGTCCATTCCCCAACATTCCTACTCAAAATCATTAGTCATGCACCTCGTCAATGCAGCAGTGCAATGTATCCCACTACACTGGAAAACCCCCTCCCCCCCCACCATAACTGAATGGATAAAGAGGGTAGATAACATAGCTCACATGGAATGCCTCATTCACCAAGCCGCAGATAACCCCACGAAATACAACACCACATGGGCATGCTGGACACATTTCAGGAACACACCAAATGCCTCTAACCCCCCACTTACCCCCCCGATGGTACCTTAATTAGCTTGACGGGATGCTTTCAGGATAAGCTCCTCTTCTCTCCTTTACCAGGCCTACCTCCCAGTCTCACATCCCCCCTCCACGTGTATAACTGCAAAATATTATATCCTTACCTAATACCTGCTCTTACACCTTCCATGCCAACCAGATTACTAACAAGATACCTACAATATTCTATGATCCATGTTGAATTAACTTCGCACTAGACAAGCCCACACCGACTACCGAGCCGCCTCCTCTCTACCCATCAAAAGCTACTCTGCTCTCTCCTGCATCCACAGCAAGATCCCCTCGGGGGTGGCTGCAGGTGAGAGATGCTGGACCGGCTTGGTATTGAAACAAACACAGACATACGAACCCCACTACACCCTAATTCCTGATTCTCAACCCTTCCAACATCCTCCCAGGGCCCTGCTAAGGGGCTCCCCATCCTTATTTTGAATGTTATAGAACTCTTCGAGACTAATTGTCCAAGTTAACTTTCTTACAGATCTTGGTTTACTTCTGACACTGTTCCTTATACCTTGACAATGATATGTACATCACTATTAACAGTTATGTCCGGAATTTTAACACGCATTGTTTGTAATGTACTTTTTGCATTTATTGTACGACTGTAAACTTTCAATAAAAGTTTTTCTTGAAAAAAAAAAAAAAAAAAGAAAGGAGGTGGTGGAGTGTTGGACTTGGTCTAAGTTGCTACTCCAAGCAAGAGTAATCGTTTTTTGGAAGCTAGTTATTAATTAGCCCTGATGAAGGGCTTTGAAGACTACCAAGAACATCAACTTTTTAGAGATATGAGGTGGTGGAGTGCTTAACCCGGTTTAGGTGGCTATTCCAATAGGTACTTCTATTGTGTCCTTGTGGGAGTCCAGTAACTGTAGATATTTCCCCAAATACCACGGATCTTCAGATTAAGTGTTTTTTTTATTGGAGAATGATCACTTCAACAGTGAAATTGAGTGCAACGTTTTGGAGCCACGCAGGACCCCTTTGTCAGGCATATCCGAAACGTTGCACTCTTTGTTGATTTGATCATTCTCCAATAAAAAAAAAAACATTTGGACTTAATCTGAAGATCTGTGGTGTGCTGGCAAATATCTACAGTTACTGTGTAAGTTCCAGTTCACAGCTGGAGGTTGATGCAGCACCCACTTTAGAGCTCATTCCAAGATGGGAATATGATGGGAATATGGATAAGTACTTTTAGGGGTCCAGTCCCTTCCTTTGTGTTCTGGGAAGACTACTGGGAACACCAACTTCATAGAGAGAGGAGGTGATGGAATGCTGGACCTGGTCTAAGTTGCTATTATAATCAAGTGTGTAAAGGGTTTTTGGAAGCCAGTTTTCTATTTGCCCTAATAAAGGGGGTCTCTTAAGAACACATCAAAAATGATTGCTGTGACCAATAAACTGGACCCTTAAAATAGCTTGGTGATCCCTACTAAATGTATGTCCTCTGATAAGAGATTTCCCTTACTTCCTGTGCAGGTGACAGGTATCAGACAACAGGGAAAAAAAGGTAACTATCTTCTATAGGGACACCGACAATGTTTAGGGCCCATTTACTTGAAATTAAAGGGTTCCTAACGTGCTGAAAATTGAGAGCACAAATTTTCTACCACTAAAATTTCCCCTCCTAGTACAAATTTCTCTCCAACCCCCCTGCACAATTACCCCCTTAATCCCCCCTCCTAGCACAAATCTTTTTCTCTTCGTCCCCCCTCCTGACAAACACCCAAATTTCCCCAACACAACCCCCCAATCTCCCCCCAATCTCCCTCCCACCTCACATAATACCACAGTGCCCAGGGCAGCTGCCCCTTCTGCCCACCCCTCGTCCCGGGCCTGCTTTAGTGCATTGGGGTGCCAAAATGAATGATATGCATAGCAGTACTGCATGTTACATGTGTTGGGGCACGTTGTCGTGTGTTGGTGCATGTTGCCCCAACGTGAAATTGTAAACAGGCCCTTAAGCTGGCAGAGGTTCTAATCCTTCCCAGCTCTATCCAAAACTAAGAAAAATAATAACTTTGGCTGAAGTTGGGATTTTAAATGCCAGTTTGATAACAAACTATATAAGCCCAGGGAGTGGCGGGGTGTGATCTGAAGGGTGCAGTTTGTTCAGCACTCAGCCCAGGTGTCTGGCCTCTTGCCTGATGTTCCCGCTCGCTCACCCGATATAATTGGTCAATGCAAACAGGATGAACAATTGGGGGGGGGGGGGTGATGTTTAATGTGCTCACTCCCTGGAATCAGCAGATTTTTGATATTAACCCACCGGGGCTGTCAAGTCCCATTTGTACAGTCAGGGAATTTAAGACACAATAAAAATATGAAAAATATCAGACTTGAAATGTAATTCTTATCCTATCATTCATCATCCCTGTCCCATAGGCTACATTCCTTATGGTTGCAAATGTCCTCTTCTTTGGAATGCCCCCCCCCCCCCCAATTTTGGGGCTCATTCAATTCTAGCGCATTCAGCTGCGGTGATCTGAGTTGACCAAAGCAGACTCAACACAAGGATGTAAAATACTATACCAGTGATGGCGAACCTTGGCACCCCAGATGTTTTGAAACTACATTTCACCATGATGCTCATGCACTCTGCGGTTTAGATGAGCATCATGGGAAATGTAGTTCCAAAAAATCTGGGGTGCCAAGGTTTGCCATCACTCTACTATACTATCACCATTCCTGCCTAGTGCCTACATGCCCAGCTCACACCAAAGCATTGTGTTGGTGGAACAAAATACAAGCATGCAATTTTTTTTATTAAATTTTTTTGCGGGACAGTGCCCAAAAAGTGTGATGATGCATGTCAATGCATCCCAACTTACTGCCACAATATAGTGTTATAAAAGCAATTAATAAAAAAGAAAAGCAGGAACTGCAATGGGTTCTAACAACACACTGCAGCACCAGCTTACTAAGCACACCAGTGCACATGCATTATGTGCATGATAATGAGCACCTGGCAGCTGGTGGGTTCTTCTTTGGGGGGGGGGGCGGCAAACAAACAACACACCGCCCCCCCCCCCCATTCAGACATGCCTCCTGATTGGCGGGGAGGAACTTTAGTGTGATAATAGCGAAAATGTATTTGCTTATGGTTGGGCTCGGAGTGCAATGCTCTGCGCTCCGAGCTCAACCTTTTTTGAAGCCTATTAGAGCCTCTGGCTTTAATCAGGTGCTTCAAACCCCCCCCCCCATTGGAATCCATGGTCCGGCGCCACTGATAAGTACTGTTGATCATGGGGCCAGACAAATGGCTAGGGGAAAACGGCGCCCGTGCGCCCTCTATGGATGAGCCGCCACTGCTGAGTGGTGTAAACACAGACCACTGGTTCTAGCATCACTGAACCCCTGAACCGGTCATATTGTCTAGACCAGCCTTTCTAAAACTTTTCAACATAGAGGAACCCTTGAAATGACTTTTCCGGTCTCATGGAACCCCTGCTAAAAATTACTATATCTACAACTCATGATACATTCGTATGATGGTCAGTGGGAAGAATAGATAGCTAAAAAAAAAATCAATGGGAAAGTATCTGAGAGGAAGGAATTACTCATTGGAACCCCTAGCAACCTTTAGAGGAACCCTTAAAAATAACTTTCCAGTCTCATGGAACCCCTGCTAAAAATGACTATATCTACAACTCATGATACATTCATGTGATGGTCAGTGGGATATAAGAATAGCGGCCTTACAGATAGCTAAAAAAGATCAATGGGAACTTATCTGAGAGGAAGGAATTACTCATTGGAACCCCCTAGCAACCTTTATAGGAACCCTAGTGGAGAAACACTGTCCAATACATACTGCTATATGATAAGTAGGTTGAGGACCATGCAGCAAAAACATGGCCACTTTGCCAGTAAAGCAACCAGTAAGGAATGCAGACCGAACAAAGCCAGTAGGGTTTAAAAGGAATATACTGAGAATGTTCAGTAAGCATTCATTAGAGTTGGTTCAATAAAACAGAAAGAAAACCTGCACACAACTGGAGCTGCTTCTCAAGACAACCAATCAGATTTCACATCTAATTGTTCAAAATCAAGCAAGAATTCTAATTTGCTATTCTGGGAAAACTCTGCAATAGGTTGCTTGTTAATATGCATGGCTTTAAGGTAGCCCATTGAGGATAGCAATCTGCCAACACACTTCAATCTTCACAAAAAGTGTCACAAAATGTATAACACAGAACACTATGATGTGTGGTGGCACACTGCAGTGCCTTAGGTCAGCCACAGATGGATCAAATCTTGGCCAGTTCAGCAGGAACGAGATTCAATCCAACTATGGGCTAGCTAGCATGTATACTGGTGTGCATTGTAAGCAGGTGCTGCAGTGTGTTGTTAGAACTTTTATAACACTAGCCTGTCAAATTTTTTTCATGCAATCGCTCCATAGTCTCCATCAGTGATCATTGTGTTCTGCCTGTAGGCAAGGCTCTTCGCCGATAGAACGCAATAGCGTTGCGAGAGCGATTCCCCCATCAACACTGACTGTGTTGATGGGGGAATTGAGCATTATTCTTACCCGTAGTAGAAGGAAAGAAAATTGCATGATCTATGGGCTGAATTAGTTGGAGTTGGAGTACCAAACTAAATTATTATACTTCTAGATTGTAAGCTCTGAAGAGCAGGGCCCTCTGATTCCTCCTGTATTGATTTGTACTGTAAGTGTACAGTCTGCCCTCAGTACTATTAAAAGTAATATTAAAAGTAGACAAACCTTTGGAACGAGAGTCGTCCAGTCATTAAATGTGCATTCATTCAAATGTTCATTCAGAAATCTACTAGCGAACTTAAAGATATGGCCAGCAAAAAACAAAAAACAAAACACAAAATATACAAAAACATACATCTATGTTTATATATATATATATATATATATATATATATATATATATATATATATATATATATATATTGATATATATATATATATATATATTGAGATATATATATATATATATATATATATATATATTAATTTATTTTTATATATTATTTATTTATTTATTTATTTATATTTTTTATATATATATTATATTATATATATATATATATATATGGTCTGTAACAGGCATTACAATGTGGGATATGCTCATAATTCGAAAATCCTAACCATCTCCTGAAAGAGCAACTTTGACCCGTCATGAATACTTCACATTATATAATCAGGGAAGGTTTTCTTCCTGCTCTGTTCCCAGAAGGTGATTACTACCACATTTACCCATTAATAACCTATGTTTAGTCAGCAAGAAAAACAGGATCTCAGAGTGAAAGTGGCCTTAGCGTTAAAAAAAGTGCCTGTAAAGCGCTTGAAAGAAGCCTCACCTGCAATCCCAATGTGAAAGCCCAAGTGCTTTAAGAGCCCTTTCACACTCCCAGCGCCCGAAAAACGCTGGTAAAGCGCAGATTAAACTAGCAGCGCTTTACCAGCGTTTTTCGAGCGCTAGTGGGGCGCTTTTAACCCCTGCTAGTGGCCAAATAAAGGGTTAAAAGTGCCCACAAAACTCTGCTGCCAAAAGCGCTTTGCAAACGCTTTTCAGGCGCTTTTCAGGCGTTTTGCAGGCGCTTCCAATTGATCTCAATGGGAAGGGGCGCTTTAGGAGCGCTGTATTCACCGCTCCAAAAGCGCTGCAAAGAAGCTGCTTGCAGGACTTTTTTTTTGACGCCCCGCCAGCGCAGCGCCTCAGTGTGGAAGCACTCGGGCTTTCACATTGGGATTGCAGTTGCGGCTTCTTTCAGGCGCTTTACAGGCGCTTATTTTAACGCTAAAGCGCCTGAAAAACGCCATAGTGTGAAAGGAGTCTCAGTGGGAAAGCACTCGGGCTTTCACATTGGGATTGCAGATGAGGCTTCTTTCAGGCGCTTTACATGCGCTTTTTTTTACGCTAAAGCGCCAGAAAAACGCCCTTGTGTGAAAAGGGTCTTATATAGCTACAGAATGTCTATGTGATTGTCATATCACAAGACTTGTATGTTTTATTTTTTATTTTTTTATTTCTGTTTTTTTTTTTTTCGCTATGAAAGGGGTCTAATATGTGAAATAAAAACCACATTGCTGCAACTAGGACTAGAGATATAAGAAGCCATGAAGACTCCAAATGTCTCTTTTGGGTTTGCTGACATTTAAATATTTGTGAAGATATGTTCTGTGCAGCACATGCAATGATGGGCCTCTATGAATTCAGTTTTTTTTAAAAAGAAAAAGAAAAGTTAAAAGTATAAAGGACGATGGCTCTTCTTTTTAAAATATTAAATTGAAATCGCTACAAATGAATGTGATCATCTGTGCAGTTCTGTTAGTGGAGAGCACAAGGACCCCCCTCCATATAAAATGCCCCCCCATTCTAGGACGGTGCCCTTACCTGGGTGCTCAGCGGAAGCGAACAGGTACGTCGATGACTCGGCTCTGAGTGACCACTCTGTCTGCACCGGGTTGCTTATAAAGGCAGCTGTCCTGGCATACACTGAATCCCACTGACCTTCAGGGACCACCCCTGACCTTTTCCCACCCGGGTAAATATAGCATCCCTGTCCTCGGTATGTGTAACCGGATAGAGAGTGACATTCACAGGACACTGTGGCATATCCTTCAAGGTTAAGGGACAGAATGGAATCCGCAACACTCTGGCTGACATAACCAAAGAGCAGAAATCCCAATCTATGAGGAATAATATGAGGAAAAATATCTCTAATGACTAATCAGAGATGACATACAGTGCCTTGAAAAAGTATTCATACCCCTTATCATTCTCAACATTTTGTCATGTTATAAGCAAAAATGTAAATGTATTTTATTGGGATTTTATGTGATAGACCAACACAAAGTGGCACATAATTGTGAAGTGGAAGGAAAATGATAAATGTTTTTCAACATTCTTTGCAAATAAATATGTGAAAAGTGTGGGGGGGGGCATTTATATGGCGCCCCCTAAGTCAATACTTTGTAGAACCCCCTTTCACTGCAATTACAGCTGCAAGTCTTTTTGGGGATGTCTCTACCAGCTTTGCACATCTAGAGAGGGACATTTTTGCCCCATTCTTCTTTGCAAAATATCTCAAGTTCTGTCAGATTGGATGGGGAGCATCTGTGAACAGCAATTTTCAAGTCTTGCCACAGATTCTCAATTGGATTTAGGTCTGGACTGTGACTGGGCCATTCTAAAGCCCCATACACACGGTCAGACTTTTTCATGGATTCTGTCCGATCGGACAATGTTGTTGAAAAATCAGACCTTGTGTATGGACCATCGGACAGTGTACGTCGGATTGTCCGACGGACAAAGTCTTATCTCCTGCTGGATAGATTTGCCGACAACCCGGTCCGATCACACCAAATCCGATCGTGTGTACGGTTGTCCGACCGGACAAAGTGCTACGCATGCTCAGATCACATTACAAGACCAAAGCTATTGGCTACTAGCCTCTACGTAGTCCCGTCGTAGGCAACAAACATCACCACGTTCAGAATGATCGGATTTTCCGACAACTTTGTCCGACCGTGTGTATGCAACACCAACATCAGACAAAGTATGACGGACAGGATCCGACCGACCTGGTCCGCGGATTGTCCGACCGTGTGTATGGGGCTTAACACATGAATACGCTTTGATCTAAACCAGGGATATGCAATTAGTGGACCTCCAGCTGTTGCAGAACTACAAGTCCCATTAAGGCATAGCAAGACTCTAACAGCCACAAGCATGCCACCCAGAGGCAGAGGCATGATGGGACTTGTAGTTTGGAGGTCCGCTAATTGCATATCCCTGATCTAAACCATCCCATTGTAGCTCTGGCTGTATGTTTAGGGCCATTGTCCTGCAAGAAGGTGAACCTCCGCCCCGGTCTCAAGTCTTTTGCAGACTCTTCCAGGTTTTCTTTTTATGTCCTGTACACACAACCGGTTTTGCCCTCGGAATGAACTCTGAAGGTTTTTCCGACGGAGTTCCGACAGAATTCCGCTCAAGCTGAAAGTCCAACCGACAAGAACGCGGTGACGTACAACACGTACGACGGGACTAGAAAACGGAAGTTCAATAGCCAGTGGCCAATAGCTTCTGTCTCGTACTTGCTTTAGAGCATGCGTCGTTTTTGGTGTGTCGGAACAGCATACAGACAAGCGTTTTTTCCGATAGTAATTTTTTCCGTCAGAAAAATTTAGAACATGTTCTCTATCTAAGTCCGTCTGAATTTTCGACGGAAAAAGTCCGATGGGGCATACACACAGTTGGAATATACGTTGAAAAGCTCCCATCGGACTCTTTCTGTTGGAAATTCCGCTCGTGTGTATAAGATTGTCTTATCTGTCTCTGTATTTGGCTCCATCCATCTTCTCATCAACTCTGACCAGCTTCCCTGTCCCTGCTGAAGAAAAGCATCTCCACCACATGATGCTGCCACCACCATGTTTCACAGTGGGGATGGTGTGTTCAGGGTGATGTGCAGTGTTAGTTTTCCACCACACAGAGCGTTTTGCTTTTAGACCAAAAAGTTCAATTTTGATCTCATCTGACCAGATCACCTTCTTCCACATGTTTGCTGTGTCCCCCACATGGCTTCTCACAAACTGCAAACTGGACTTCTTATGACTTTCTTTCTCCAATGTCTTTCTTCTTGTCACTCTTCCATAAAGGGCAGATTTGTGGAGAACACGACTAATAGTTGTCCTGTGGACAGATTCTCCCCCCTGAGCTGTGGATCTCTGCAGCTCCTCCAGAGTTACCATGGGCCTCTTGGCTCTTCTCTGATGAATGCTCTCCTTGCCCGGCCGGTCAGTTTAGGTGGACGGCCATGTCTTGGTAGGTTTGCAGTTGTGCCATACTCTTTCCATTTTCGGATGATGGATTGAACAGAGCTCAGTGAGATGTTCAAAGCTTGGGATATTTTCTTATAACCTAACCCTGCTTCACACTTCTCCACAAGTTTTTGGTTGTAATATGACAAAATGTGCAACATTTCAAGGGGTATGATTACTTTTTCAAGGCATTGTATGAATGTGAGTTAAGGACCTTAGATTGTAAGGTCCCTGAGGGCAAGGACTGATGTGAATGTACAATATACATTAACCGGACACTTTATTAGGTACACCAGTTCAATTGCTTGGTAACACAAGTTGCTAATCAGCCAATCACATGTCACCAACTCAATGCATTTAGGCATCTCAAGTTCAAACCGAGCCTCAGAATGTGGAAGAAAGGGAATTTAAGTGACTTTGAACGTGGCATGGTTGTTGGTGCCAGACGGGCTGGTTTAAGTGTTTCAAAAACTGCTGATATACTGGGATTTTTCACACACAACCATCTCTCAGGTTTACAGAGAATGGTCCGAAAAAGAGAAAATACCCAGTGAGCGGCAATTGTGTGGAGGAAAAATGCCTTGTTGATGTCAGAGGGGAATGGGCAGACTGGTTCCAGATGATAGAAAGGCAACAGAAACTCACCAATCGTTACAACCAAGGTATGCAGAATACCATCTCTGAACACACAGCACATCGAACCTTGAAAAAGATGGGCTACAGCAGCAGAAGACCACACTGGGTGCCAATCCTGTCAGCTAAGAATAGGAAACTGAGGCTACAATTTGCACAGGATCACCAAAATTGGACAATAGAAGATTGGAAAAACGTTGCCTGGTCTGATGAGTCTCGATTTCAGCTCCGACATTCAGATGGTCGGGTCAGAATTTGGAATAAACAACATGAAGGCATGGATGCCATCCTGCCTTGTATCACCGGTTCAGACTGGTGGTGGTGTAATGGTGTAATGGTGGGGGGGGGGGGGGGATATTTTCTTGGCACACTTTGGGCCCCTTAATACCAATTGAGCATTGTTTAAACCCCACGGCCTACCTGAGTATTGTTGCTGACCATGTCCATCCCTTTATGACTACAGTGTCCCCATCTTCTGATGGATCCTTCCAGCAGGATAATGCACCATGTCACAAAGCTCCAATCATCTCACCACTGGACAATGAGGTCACTGTACTCCAATGGCCTCCACACTCACCAGATCTCCATCCAATAGAGCACCTTTGGGATGTGGTGAAATAGGAGATTGGCATCATGGATGTGCAGTCGACAAATCTGCAGCAACTGCATGATGTTATCATGTCACTATGTACTAAAATCTCTGAGGAATGTTTCCAATACCTGAATCTATGCCACAAAGAACAAAGGCAGTTTTGAAACAGTTTTGAAAGCAAAAGGGGGTCCAACCAGGTACCAGCGAGGTGTACCTAATAAAGTGGCCGGTGAGTGTATATGTAAAGTGCTGTGTAAATTGACAGCCCTATATAAGTACTTGTAATAAATAAATTAATAAATAAAATAAAATGAATATACATTTGAATTACTGTAAATATATTCTCTGGATGAGCGAACTGAGACAGCTTTGGTTTGCTGGACATCTACTGAACCCAGCCATAAATCACTGCACCCCGGAAAAAAAACCATGGGGAGTGAAGGTCCATCAACCTTGGGGGGTGAAGGTCCATCAACCATAGGGGTGAAGGTCCATCAATCATGGGGGTGAAGATCCATCAACCATGGGGGGTGAAGGTCCATCAACCACGGGGGTGAAGGTCCATCAACCATGGGGGTGAAGGTCCATCAACCGTGAGGGTGAAAGTCCATCAACCTTGGGGGGTGAAGGTCCATCAACCATGGGGGTGAAGGTCCATCAACCTTGGGGGGTGAAGGTCTATCAACCATGGGGGTGAAGGTCCATCAACCATGGGGGTGAAGGTCCATCAACCTTGGGGGGTGAAGGTCTATCAACCATGGGGGTGAAGGTCCATCAACCATGGGGGTGAAGGTCCATCAACCTTGGGGGGTGAAGGTCCATCAACCATGGGGGTGAAGGTCCATCAACCATGGGGGGTGAAGGTCCATCAACCACGGGGGTGAAGGTCCATCAACCATGGGGGTGAAGGTCCATCAATCATGGGGGTGAAGATCCATCAACCTTGGGGGTGAAGGTCCATCAACCACGGGGGTTAAGGTCCATCAACCATGGGGGTGAAAGTCCATCAACCTTGGGGGTGAAGATCCATCAACCTTGGGGGTGAAGGTCCATCAACCACGGGGGTGAAGGTCCATCAACCATGGGGGTGAAAGTCCATCAACCTTGGGGGGTGAAGGTCCATCAACCATGAGGGTGAAGGTCCATCAACCTTGGGGGGTGAAGGTCCATCAACCTTGGGGGGGTGATGGTCCATCAACCATGAGGGTGAAGGTCCATCAACCTTGGGGGGTGAAGGTCCATCAACCATGGGGGGTGAAGGTCCATCAACCATGGGGGTGAAGGTCCATCAACCATGGGGGTGAAGGTCCATCAACCTTGGGGGGTAAAAGTCCATCAACCATGGGGGTGAAGGTCCATCAACCTTGGGGGGTGAAGGTCCATCAACCATGGGGGTGAAGGTCCATCAACCTTGGGGGGTGAAGGTCCATCAACCATGGGGGGTGAAGGCCCATCAACCATGGGGGGTGAAGGTCCATCAACCATGGGGGTGAAGGTCCATCAACCTTGGGGGGTGAAGGTCCATCAACCTTGGGGGGTGAAGGTCCATCAACCATGGGATGTGAAGGTCCATGAACCTTGGGGGGTGAAGGTCCATCAACCATGGGGGTGAAGGTCCATCAACCATGGGGGTGAAGGTCCATCAACCTTGGGGGGTGAAGGTTCATCAACCTTGGGGGGTGAAGGTTCATCAACCATGAGGGGTGAAGGTCCATCAACCATGGGGGTGAAGGTCCATCAACCGTGGGGGTGAAAGTCCATCAACCGTGGGGGGTGAAGGTCCATCAACCATGGGGTTGCTGACAAATTTTACCATTTGAAAATCAACATTTTCAAATGGTACAGAAACATACAGACGCTGTTGTAGACATTCTTTATTAAAAATAAAATGTAAATAAACATTGTCCCCAATGTAAATAGACTATCAATGACATCACCACACAATGATTGAGTTAGAGTAAGGAGAGGAGTCCTCCAGCACATCAGAGTATTTCAGGAGAGGAGAGTTATGCCGCGTACACACGGTCGGAATTTCCGATGGAAACAGTCCGATGGGAGCTTTTCATCGGATTTTCCGACCGTGTGTATGCCCAACTGTCTTTTTCTGTCAGAATTTCCGACTGACTTTGGATTGAGAACCTGTTCTTAATTTTTCCGACGGAAAACCTTTCTATCGGATTTTCCGATCGTGTGTATGCGATTCCGACACGGAAAATTTGACGCATGCTCGGAAACTATTCGACGCATGCTCAGAAGCATTAAACTTCCCTTTTATAGTGCAGTCGAACGTGTTGTATGCCGCTGTGTTACTGACCGTCGGAATTTGGTGTGACCGTGTGTAGGCAAGACAGTTTGAGCAAAATTCCGTCGGAATGCCGACAGGAAAACCATCAGAGCTTTTTCCGAAGAGAATTCCGACCGTGTGTACGCGGCATTAGATAGAGGAAGGAGAAGAGTCTTCCATCAGTGCAGAGTATTTCAGGAGAGGAGAGTTAGATAGAGGAAGGAGAGGAGTCCTCCAAGCAGGGCAGAGTATTTCAGGAGAGGAGAGTTAGATAGAGGAAGGAGAGGAGTCCTCCAAGCAGGGCAGAGTATTTCAGGAGAGGAGAGTTAGATAGAGGAAGGAGAGGAGTCCTCCAAGCAGGGCAGAGTATTTCAGGAGAGGAGAGTTAGATAGAGGAAGGAGAAGAGTCCTCCAGCACAGCAGAGTATTTCAGGAGAGGAGAGTTAGATAGAGGAAGGAGCAGAGTCTTCCAGCAATGCAGAGTATTTCAGGAGAGGAGAGTTAGATAGAGGAAGGAGAGGAGTCTTCCAGCAATGTAGAGTATTTCAGGAGAGGAGAGTTAGAGGAAGGAGGGGAGTCCTCCAGCACAGCAGAGTAATTCAGGAGAGTAGAGTTAGATAGAGGAAGGAGCAGAGTCTTCCAGCAATGCAGAGTATTTCAGGAGAGGAGAGTTAGATAAAGGAAGGAGAGGAGTCTTCCAGCAGCGCAGAGTATTTCAGGAGAGGAGAGTTAGATAGAGGAAGGAGCAGAGTCTTCCAGCAGTACAGAATATTTCAGGAGAGGAGAGTTAGATAAAGGAAGGAGAGGAGTCCTCCAACAGTGCAGAGTATTTCAGGAGAGGAGAGTTAGATAGAGGAAGGAGCAGAGAATTTTATTTTTTTTCAATTTCTATCCTGCACAGGAATAAAAAGAATATGAATCTGATTGGTTGCTGCAAGTAGCACAGACACTTTCACCTCCAACAAGTTAATATACGCCGTCTCCAGAATTAGTTGCGGCAGAGAGCTCATAAATAAGTGATGTGGTTGTTGTCAGTGATGTATTATTGGCTGGTACAGTCTGGCGCAGTGCGGCGCAGCACTGGTGCCCATTAATGCAGACAGCTTGCAGCTCTGCCAGCTAATTAGATTGATTTGCTGGCTGCTCGTCCTCTGTGTGTGTCTCCGGGGGGTCCCATCCGATCCCCGGACATTACACACATATGATGTATTACTTACCTCTCCGGAGAAACGCCAATCCCCACACCGGAGAACGCCAATCCCCACTGACTGCAACAGGATAATTAAATGTCTTTATACCGAGCAGAGCCGCGCTTTTCGCTCGATACACTAAGTGCCTTGCTGCGTCTCCTGATTATATACTACAAAGTATTTCTGCATTATTTTAAAATCTGGAGAGAACAATGTCATTGGAAGGATTAACGCTATTGTCTAAAAATACCGCTTATCTTGGAATTGGACCCAAACGCACTAAGGCAGGGGCCTCAAACTGGCGACACTCCAGCTGTTGCAGAGCTACAAGTCCCATCATGCCTCTGCCTGTGGGAGTCATGCTTGTAACTGTCAGCCTTGCAAGGCCTCATGGGACTTGTAGTTTTAAAACAGCTGGAGGGCCGCCACCATAGCGCCTTGCAGCACTTTGCCTTAACCTCTAGAGATCCGCGATATAGCCGGATGACGGCTACAGCGCAGGTCTACATTGACGGGACGACGTCCCTTCAGGCCGCTCTCGGTGTGTTCTGTGATCAGCGAGTCTGTGAGACTCGCTGGATCACAGATCCGAGTAAGGGGTCGATCCCGACCCCTTACCATGTGATCAGCTGTCAGCCAATGACAGCTGATCATGTGATGACAACACAGCCGGTAATCGGCTATTTTTCCTCCTTGCGCTGTCAGGGCGAGGAGAAAAAAAAAAGCCGATCACCGGCAGCAGTGAGAGGGACATTAGTCCCGATCACTGCGATGTGCCCCCCGGCTCCTCGTTGCCCACCTGTGCCGCCTACCAGTGCCCACCAGCGCCACCTGTCATCAGTGCCCACCAGCTCCAAATGTAATCAGTGCCCACCAGCTCCACCTGTCATCAGTGCCCACAGTGCCATCTGTCAGTGCCCACAAGTGTCTGAAAAGTGCTGCCCATCAGTGTCACCTACCAGTGCCCATCAGTGCCAACTATCAGTGCCACCTATCAGTGCAACCTATCAGTGCCCATCAGTGCCATCTATCAGTGAAATCTATTAATGCCCATCCATGCCACCCATCAGTGCCATCTTATCTGTGCCCATCAGTACCGACTTATCTGTCCCCATCAGTGCCACCTTATCTGTGCCCATCAGTGCAGCCTATCAGTGCCCACCAGTGCAGCCTATCAGTGTCCACTAGTGCAGCCTATCAGTGCCCACCAGTGCCGCCTCATCAGCGCATATCAATGAAGCAGAAAAATTACCTGTTTGCAAAATTTTATAACAAACTATTAAACATGATTTTTTTTTTTTCTCCATTTTTTTTGTTTGTTTAGCAAAAAATAAAAACCTCAGCTGTGATTAAATACCACCAGATGAAAGCTCTATTTGTGGGAAAAAAATTATAAAAATTTCATTTGGGTACAGTGTTGTATGACCGCGCAATTGTCATTCAAAGTACGTCAACGCCGAAAGCTGAAAATATGTGTATATGTGTATGTGATAGACCAACACAAAGTGGCACATAATTGTGAAGTGGAAGGAAAATGATAAATGTTTTTCCAAATATTTTACAAATAAATATGTGAAAAGTGTGGGGTGTATTTATATTCAGCCCCCTTTACTCTGATACCCCTAACTAAAATCTAGTGGAACCAATTGCCTTCAGAAATCACCTAATTAGTAAATAGAGTCCACCTGTGTGTAATTTAATCTCAGTATAAATACAGCTGCTCTGTGAAGCCCTCAGAGGTTTGTTGGAGAACCTTGCTGTCCGATCAGGTCTGCCTGTCCATTTTTCAGGCGGAGCTGATCGGACACTCCATTCACCTCTATGGAGTGACGGATGTCAGTGGTGACATCCGCCGCTATCCGATCTGATCCGGCGGTCCGTTTTCTGACAGGCGGTCCGTTTTCATCCGATCTCCCCATAGAGGAAAGCGGGGCTCTGACAGGTCCGTCTCTGCACAGTGAGCGAAGACGGACCTGTCATCCGCCTGCTCAGTGGAGATCAATGGATCAATTATCCAACTGAGCAAGCGGAGTCTGTCAAAACGGACCTGCCCCGTGTGAAAGGGGACTTAGTGAACAAACGGCATCATGAAGGCCAAGGAACACACCAGACAGGTCAGGGATAAAGTTGTGGAGAAGTATAAAGCAGGGTTTGGTTATAAAAAAAATCTCCCAAGCTTTGAACATCTTATAGAGCTCTATTCAATCCATCATCCGAAAATGGAAAGAGTATGGCACAACTGCAAACCTACCAAGACATGGCCGTCCACCTAAACTGACCGGCCGGGCAAGGAGAACATTCATCAGAGAAGAGCCAAGAGGCCCATGGGAACTCTGGAGGAGCTGCAGAGATCCACAGCTCAGGGGGGAGAATCTGTCCACAGGACAACTATTAGTCGTGTTCTCCACAAATCTGCCCTTTATGGAAGAGTGGGAAGAAGAAAGACATTGGAGAAAGAAAGTCATAAGAAGTCCAGTTTGTAGTTTGTGAGAAGCCATGTGGGGGACACAGCAAATATGTGGAAGAAGGTGCTCTGGTCAGATGAGACCAAAATGTTACTTTTTGGCCTAAAAGCAAAACGCTATGTGTGGCGGAAAACTAACACTACACATCACCCTGAACACACCATCCCCACTGTGAAACATGGTGGTGGCAGCATCATGTGGTGGGGATGATTTTCTTCAGCAGGGACAGGGAAGCTGGTCAGAGTTGATGGGAAGATGGATGGAGCCAAATACAGGACAATCTTATGCCGCGTACACATGAGCGGATTTTCCGTCACAGAAAAACTTGGATGTTTTTTCCGATGGAATTCCGCTCAAGCTTGGCTTGCATACACACAGTCACACAAAAGTTCTCTGAACTTTCGACCGTCAAGAACACGGTGACGTACAACACTACGACAAGCCGAGAAAATTAAGTTCAATGCTTCCGAGCATGCGTCGAATTGTTTCCGAGCATGCGTCGGAATTTTGTGCGTCGGAATTCCCACAGACGATCGGAATTTCCAATCGGAACTTTTTCCGTCGGAAAACTAGAGAACCTGCTCTCAATCTTTTGCTGGCAGAAATTCCGCCAGCAAAAGTCCGATGGAGCCTACACACGGTCCGAATTTTCCGACCAAAAGCTCACATCAGACTTTTGCTGGCAGAATTTCCGGTCGTGTGTACGGGGCATTAGAGTCTGCAAAAGACTTGAGACTGGGGGGGGGAGGTTCACCTTCCAGCAGGACAACAACCCTAAACATACAGCCAGAGCTACAATGGAATGGTTTAGATCAAAGCATATTCATGTGTTAGAATGGCCCAGTCACAGTCCAGACCCAAATCCAATTGATAATCTGTGGCAAGACTTGAAAATTGCTGTTCACAGACGCTTTCCATCCAATCTGACAGAGCTTGAGCTATTTTGCAAAGAAGAATGGAGCAAACATGTCCCTCTCTAGATGTGCAAAGCTGGTAGAGACATCCCCAAAAAGACTTGCAGCTGTAATTGCAGCAAAAGGCGGTTCTACAAAGTACTGACTCCGGGGGGCGCCATACAAATGTACTCCACACTTTTTACATATTTATTTGTAAAAAGTGTTGAAAAAACATTTATCATTTTCCTGCCACTTCACAATTATGTGCCACTGTGTGTTGGTCTATCACATAAAATCCCAATAAAATACATTTACGTTTTTGGTTGTAACATGACAAAATGTGGAAAATGTCAAGGGGTATGAATACTTTTTCAAGGCACTGTATGTTTAATTATATTGATCAGTTGATATACAGTGTGTGTCGTGTATGTTATACAATCTGTTGATGTGCGTGTATCTGCAGTCATGAATTTTTGTATGTGTTATATATATATGAATATATATATATATATATTTATTCATATATATATATATATATATATATATATATATATATATATATATATATATATATATATATATATACATACATACATATATTCATATATATATATATATATATATATATATATATATATATATATATATATATATATATATATATATATATATATATACACACATATATTCATATATATATATATATATATATATATATATGAATATATATATATATATACACATATATTCATATATATATATATATATATATATATATATATATATATATATATATATATATATATATATATATATATATATATATATATTCATATATATATATATATATATATATATATATATATATATATATATATATATATATATATATATATATATACATATATATATATATATTCATATATATATATATTCATATATATTCATATATATATATATATATATATATATTCATATATATATATATATATACACATATATTCATATATATATATATATATTTTTTTTTTTTGTATAATATGATCCGTATGTATGCACATGGTTTGCTGTAGGATAAAGGCCTCTTGTTCTATATTTATCGGCTCTGGTGAGTGGAAGGGACATAAGTGGTCTCTGGTGAGTTAACCTCTGACCTCCCAGCTGTCCCTGTGTCCTTGTCTTCTCTCAGTACTATGCTCTTCCTATGTATGTAAGGACATGATATATATATATATATATACACACACATTTGTTTAAATAAGGAGTTAAAATAAAGGATCATTACAAATGCACAATGCATGACCAGCTGAAAAATAAAATGGTATAAAAAAAAATGTCTTATGAAATAATATATAAATGTTACTGTGCAAATTTAAAATCTCTTTAGGGCAGCTTTAGATGCTGGTAATAGCTTGGTGTAGGGGGGGGGGGGGTGAGAAAATCAATGACACTATAATTGAATTAGCCAGCAGAGCTTCCAGCTACACTGTGCACAATTGTCCTTGATACAGCTGATAAAACAGGCATCAACTCCTCAGCGCCACCTGCTGGCTCACTCCTTTTCCTACACAGCTGATAAGCACACTACTGGCGTCACCTCCGCAGCGCCACCTGCTGGCTCATTCCATGACACATATATACATATATATATATATATACAGGAAATCAGAGCAAATTTGAAGTAAAAAAGAACTTTAAAGTAAAAATAAAAAATAAAATAATAATTAAAATGCAGGAAAGTACTATAACAAGCGTTTAAAGCCATATACACACTGAATTCTACTTTGATATTAAATTAAAGAAAAGATTTAGGAGCCGCCCGAACAGGGACTTGAACCCTGGACCCTCAGATTAAAAGTCTGATGCTCTACCGACTGAGCTATCCGGGCTCCATGGAAGAGTTAGTGGGTGAATGACTTGATAATTGAAAGCAAGGAACAACTTTTTAATATATTTTATATCTCTGCTGCCAATATAGAGTGTCTAGTTCATCCTTCCAATACCTTCTCTCACATTGGCTCTTGTTGGAGGTCATACATTTGCGCTTCAGCTCAACTATTATCACAAATTGTGAAAAAAAAAAAAAGTTATATATATATATATATATATATATATTACACACATACACTAACTTGCCAAAAGTATTGGTACGCCTGCCTTTACACACATGAACTTTAATAACACCCCAGTCTTAGTCTGTAGGGTTCAATGTTGTGTTGGTCCACCCTTTGCAGCTATAACAGCTTCAAATCTTCTGGGAAGGCCGTCCACAAGGTTTAGGAGTGTCTCTATGGGAATGTTTGACAATTCTTCCAGAAGCGCATTTGTGAGGTCAGGCACTGATGTGGACGAGAAGGCCTGGCTCGCAGTCTCCGCTCTAATTCATCCCAAAGGTGTTCTATCGGGTTGAGGTCAGGACTTTGTGCAGGCCAGTCAAGTTCCTCCACCCCAAACTCACTCATCCATGTCTTTATGGACCTTGCTTTGTGCACTGGTCCAAATAATTTGGCTGAGGGGGGGTTATGGTGGGTGGTTGTTTTTCAGGGGTTGGGCTTGGCCCTTTAGTTCCAGTGAAGGGAACATACCAAGACATTTTGGACAATTTTATGCTCCCAACTTTGTGGGAACAGTTTAGGGGATGGCCCCTTCCTGTTCCAACATTACTGCTCACCAGTGCACAAAGCAAGGTCCATAAAGACATGAATGAGGGAGTTTGGAGTGGAGGAACTTGACTGGCCTGCACAGAGTCCTGACCTCAATAGAAACCCTTTGGGATGAATTAGAGCGGAGACTGCAAGCCGGCCTGGCTTCTCATCCACATCAGTGCCTGACCTCACAAATGCTCTTCTGGAAGAATGGTCAAACGTTCCCATAGACACACTCCTAAACCTTGTGGGCAGCCTTCCCAGAAGAGTTGAAGCTGTTATAGCTGCAAAGGAGGGGGGGGGGGCAACTCAATATTGTTCGAGTTTGTTCGAACACCATTAAAGTCTATGGGACACAAACGTTAAAAAACAAAAGTGCTAATTTTAAAGGCTTATATGCAAGTTATTGTCATAAGAAGTATTTGGGGACCCGGGTCCTGCCCCAGGGGACATGTATCAATGCAAAAAAAAGTTTTAAAAACTGACGTTTGTTCAGGAGCAGTGATATTAATAATGCTTAAAGTGAAACAATAAAAATGAAATATTCCTTTAAATATCCTCCCTGGGGGGTGTCTATAGTATGCCTGTAAAGTGGCGCATTTTCCCCCTGTTTAGAACAAAACCACAGCAAAATGACATTTCTAAAGGAAAAAAAAGTAATTTAAAACTGCTGGCGGCTGTAATGTATTGTCGGGTCCCAGCAATATAGATGAAAATCATTGAGGAAAAACAGCATTGGCCCCCGCAGCCCATTAACAAGCCCTTTGGGTCTGTTATGGATATTAAGGGGAACCCTGCACCCAAATTTTAAAAAAAATGGCGAGTACTATATACTCTGAACAGAAGTATATATACTATACGGCCTGCCCTATATGCTCTGCAGAAAATTGGGCCTTAGGTGTTGGTGGTACCAGAACACTGTAAGCCCTCACGGTTACTCTTGGTGAGCACAGGAATGGGCCCTGCTGTGAAATACTATATCAAAAATTGTAATTACATGCCCTGGGGCAGAAAAATTGGGCCTTGGGTGGTGGTGCACTGTGTACACCACCAGAAAAGTAGTAGCAACTGCACTGTATTGTGTAATGTGTACACCACCAGAAAAGTAGAATTAGTACACCACGGAATGCACTGTAGATATAGTTTACACTGGTTGCAGGGCATATATATATATATATATATATATATATATATATATATATATACGCACATACATACTAGACTGTATATATATATATATATTTTAATACACCGCCTGGAGTATATTAGAAATAGTACACCACGGAATGCACTGTAGATATAGGCTACACTGACTGGATGCTGCAGAGTATATATTATATATATACATACATATACATACTAGACTGACTGTATATATATATATATATAATATCAAATACACTGCCACTAACTGAATAACCTGCCTGCTTAATCTAAATCACACTATCTCTCCATCCACACCAACAATACTACACAGGGCCGCTGTGTAAGCAGCCTTATATAGTGTGGGGCGTGGACTTAGTCCCCCTGAGCCATGATTGGCCAAAGGCATTATGGGGCGTTCCGCAGGCGCTCGAATTTCCTGCGAACGCCACATAATGTTCGTTGTTCGGCAAACACCTGATGTTCGAGTCGAACATCAAGCTCATCCCTCTTAGGTAGGTTTTTGTATGACATGATTTTGATAAATCTTAAGTCGATTATAAAGAGCGGAGGTCCCCAAACTTTCCAAGCAAAGGGCCAGTTTACTGTCCTTCAGACTTTAGGAGGGCCGGAGGGTGGATAGTGCCCCATATTGGCGTCAGTGGGAGGAATAATCCCCATAATTGGCATTAGTGGAAGGAATAATTCCCTTATCATTGGTATCAGTAGGAGGAATAGTGCCCCATCATTGGTGTCAGTGGGAGGAATAGTGCCCCATCATTGGTGTCAGTGGGCGGAATAGTGCCCCATCATCGGTGTCAGTGGGCGGAATAGTGCCCCATCATCGGTGTCAGTGGGCGGAATAGTGCCCCATTGTTGGTATCAGTGGGAGGAATAGTGCCCCGTCATTGGTGTCAGTGGGAGGAATAGTGCCCCATTGTTGGTGTCAGTGGAAGAAATAGTGCCCCGTCATTGGTGTCAGTGGGAGGAATAGTGCCCCATCATTGGTATCAGTGGGAGGAATAGCGCCCTATGGGCCGCTCAAGGCAAACAAAAGCCGGCATCCAGCCCACGGGCCGCAGTTTGGAGGGCACTGGTAAAGCGTATGTATAGTCAGATTGTAACATGTATAGTGAGCCTAAAGCCCCGTTCATGTGGGCAGCAAAGGGACAAATGGTGATTGATTTAATATTTGTTTTTTTTACTTACCTTTTCCAGAAGTCTTTCAGCCCGTCACATGGGGCTGCAAACTCCTCCTCCTCCATGACTCCTGCAGAATAAGTGGTCCTCGTGTCGGTGGGGTGGTTAATTCCCCTCAGGGGGCGGAGCTCCGACACCCTGCAGTCAGTCTTGTGGGTTGCACTTGGAAGACTGAGGACATCTTGTGGCAGAGTGGTGGAGGTACAACTCAATTCCGGGTTGAAGAGGAGTATTGCAGCCTGAGCTACTCTGTTTTTTAATCACTTCCCAGGGGGATGGGGGGGGGGGGGGGGATATAAAAAAAATGTAGTAGGGATTTAATTCTGAGCTTCTTGTCTGCTGGCTGTATTGGTGACACCATTTATTTCCATTTTGATATGCTGGACTAATACAGAGCTCTCTACCCAATGAGAACACATCACTTCTGGAAAGACTTCATTGTAGAAGTTTACCAGCGACTGGTTACAATGTTACCGTTTTATTACTGAGCAATCTGGACAGGTAAACCGGCGGGGGGAGGTTTTAATACCACGGAGGTAGAAGATTTCTATCTTGCTGAGGGTCAAACCCCATAAAATGCTGCTTGTGTAGAAGAGCTTCATGTACTCATCGGAGATTTTTGAAAGACACGTCAATGATGCACATTTAAAAATAATATGTTTATATAAAAACACATACAAAAATATATTTCAAAAACAATAATATGAATCTCACACACAGAGTATAAAAATACAAAGAGAACACAAGTAGTCTGCACTCCGCCTGCCCGTCATGTCCTATGAGGTCCTCTATGGTGACCCCCCACCCAGCTGCACATACTCATCTCTACCATACTCATGCACATACTCATCTCTGCTTTTCTCCTCGCTGCTCCACTCCACTGCCAGGAAGAAAAAGTGAAAAGCACCGTCTCACTGAGAACCAATGGCCATAAAAAAGATACATATCATCCATTCTATAAAGTTTGGCAACACCGAATATCATATTCGCAACCTACTGATCACTAAACTGCAATATTATTGATTTAAGTTTTAAATGCTGGGGAATTCCCCGAATCTCATCTCCCCACCTGTTTTTCTTCTCTTCTTCTTACTTTGTTTCTCCCCACCTCTTATTCCCTTCCCCCTCCCCCAACCCTCTCCTCCCCTTCCCTGGAGGTAAAATTGGAAAGACTCCCTAGTGCCGCACATACATGAAGTCTAGTGGTAGTGATGAGAGTAGTGATGGCTCCCACCAGTCCACGCCCCCAACGCATTTCGCTCTGCCCCCTGGAGCTTAGTCATGGGGACATCTCTGTTCCCCCAACCAAATCCTTCTACTCATCTCCCCTTTCCCTCTCTGCTCCTTCCCCATCCCCCTCCCTTACTCTTCTCCCCTTCTCCCAATCTAATCCCCCTCCTCACATCTCCTTTCCCCTACTCCATCATCCCCTTCCCCCCTTTTCTCCACCCCTTCCTCCAGCCCTATCACCCCTTCCCCCAACCCTATCCCCCTTCTCTCCTCCCCTTTACCCAACCCTATCCCCCCTTCTCTCCACCCCTAGCCCCAACCCTATCCCCCTAACCCCCCTCTCTCTTCCCCTTCCCCAACCCTATCCCCCTTCTCTCTTCCCCTTCCCCAACCCTATCCCCCTTCTCTCTTCCCCTTCCCCCACCCTATCCCCCTTCTCTCTTCCCCTTCCCCCAAACCTATCCCGATTCCCCTTTGCTTCCCAATCCTCTCCTTCCCCACCCCCCATCCCTCATTCTCTCCTCCCCTTTCCCCCCAATCCAAATCCCCCTCCCCAATCTAATCCCCCTCCTCACCTCACATCTTCTTTCCCCTACTCCATCACCCCCTTCTCCTTCCCCCCTTCCCCCAACCCTATTCGGCTTCTCTCCACCCCTTCCCCCCTTATCCCAACCCTATCCCCCCTTATCCCCTTTCTCTCCTCCACTTCCCCCAACCCTATCCCCCTTCCCCCAACCCTACCCCCCCTTCTCCCAACCCTATCCCCCTTCTCTCCACCCCTACCCCCCTTCTCTCCGCCCCTACCCCCCCTTCTCTCTTCCCCTTCCCCCAACCCTATCCCCTTTGCTTCCCAATCCTCTCCACTCCTTGATCCATCATTCTCTCCTCCCCTTCCCCCCCAACCCAAATCCCCCTCCCCAATAAAATCCCCCTACCCCCCCCCCCCACTTTCATTCCCCATTCCCCTTTTCTCCTTCTCTTCCCACAACCCCATCTTTCCTCCCACCGACCCCACCCTTCTCCCCTTTTTCCAGCCTAATCCCCCCCCTCCTCTCCTTCCACTCTCCCCCCTTCTTTTCTCCCCTTGCCCCAACTCCATCCCCCCTTCTCTCCTACCCATCCCCCCTCCTCTCTTTCCCTCTTTCGCCCCATCTCTTACCCCAGTTATCATGACATCCTAGAACTTATCTGGGACCTCCACCCATCATGTTGGAAGCTCCATTCCCTTAACCTCCCCTCCCCCACGTTGACTTTTGCAGTATTACAATACCCTGTATGTATAACACTGTCCCTGGAACTTCCAGGGACACTTTCGATTGGCAATGATTGTCCTGTAAACCTAAAAAAAAAATGTAAAACTCCAATAAAACAGAAAGGCACCTGTATAAGCTCAGGACTGTGACAGCGCTTGACCAATCACATAGCACCAGCACTGTCACATGGGTTGAGCAGCATGTGTCCCCCATAGTGGATGCGTATTGTGACTGCTGAGCGAAGGAAAGGTAAGTATGTGCTGGTGGGGGAGGGGCATCAAAGTGAACCTGTTGTTTGGTCTGACATGGGCACAGCATGGATTTTCTTTAAGGTTTCTCTTTTATACCAGGTTACTGAGGAGTGTCACAAGTCACTGTCGGGGGTTTCCAGAGATCTAGGAGGACAGACTGATGTGTAGGCACTATGGACACAGCGTACAGATGTATGGCGGAGTGTTTGGATGCACATGTGACTCTGGGCTGCCCTTTGCAGGAACCTGAGAAAATAGCAACACCATCAGCAGCAGCCAGGCTGCAAAGGATTCTGGGAGGAGGGACAGACAGGCATCATGACGTTTGAGGACAGTGCTTCTTCCCTTGGTTGACATTTATAGGAGGATGGCGGATCCCCGTCTTTGTCACCGCAGTTTAATCTCACAGCAGATGCAGTTGATGATGCTGCAGTCAGGGGGCTGGTAAACGCAGGCGAAGCCACAAGGGCAACAGGAGACGTCACGGCAGCTGGAGCATGTCTGGGGGGACAAAGCAGGAGAGAAGAACAAAGCTGTCATTGTGGGAATCATCTACATCAAGCAACAGGATAATATTCCGTGTGGAGAACCAAAAGTACCAGCATGACCTCTCAATCCGAAATGTACATTTCCAAATTGTCTATACCTGGAGACCCCAACAACCATATTTTTTCACCCACCCCCATCATCCTTATACAGCCTGCATATCACCCCTGTACCCAGCAATACCAGTGGCCCTCTCTGTGATCCTAGTACAGGCCATACATTACCCCTGTACCCATCAATACCAATGGACCTCCCTATGATCCTAGTACAGCCCATACATTACCCCTGTACCCATCAATACCAATGGCCCTCTCTATGATTCCAATACCGCCCATACATTACCCCTGTACCCATCAATACCAATAGCTCTCCCTATGATCCTAATACAGCCCATACATTACCCCTGTACCCATCAATACCAATAGCTCTCCCTATGAGTCTAATACCAATGGCCCTCTCTATGATTCCAATACCGCCCATACATTACCCCTGTACCCATCAATACCAATAGCTCTCCCTATGAGTCTAATACAGCCCATACATTACCCCTGTACCCATCAATCCCAAGGGCCCTCCCTATGATCCCAATACCGCCCATACATTACCCCTGTACCCATCAATACCAATGGCTCTCCCTATGATCCCAATACAGCCCATACATTACCCCTGTACCAATCAATACTAATGGCTCTGTACCCATCAATACCAATGGTCCTCTCTGTGATCTTAATACAGCCCATACATTACCCCTGTACCCATCAATACCAATGGTCCTCTCTGTGATCTTAATACAGCCCATACATTACCCCTGTACCCATCAATAACAATGGCCCCCCTATGATCCTAATACAGGCCATACATTACCCCTGTACCCATTAATACCAATGGACCTCCCTATGATCCTTGTACAACCCATACATTACCCCTGTACCCAGCAATACCAATGGCCCTCTCCGTGATCCTAATACAGCCCATACATTACCCCTGTACCCATCAATATCAATGGAACTCCCTATGATCCTAGTACAACCCATACATTACCCCTGTACCCATCCATACCAATGGCCCTCTCTATGATCCTAGTACAGGCCATGCATTACCCCTGTACCCATCAATACCAATGGACCTCCCTATGATCCTAGTACAACACATACACCAACCCTATACCCAGCAATACCAATGGCCCATCACCCACACTAATGACCCTAGTACAACCCATACATTACCCCTGTACCCAGCAGTACCAATGGCCCACTTCATGATCCTAGTTCAGCCCATATATCACCCCTATACCCAGAAATGGTAATGGCACATTACCTACACCAATGATCCTGGCATAGCCTGCCTATCACTCCTGTACCCAACAATGCCTATAACTGGTCGCATACACCAATCATCCAGGTATAGCCTGCATTTCATCATTGTACCCAACCATGCCAATGGCCCTTTACCCAGACCTGTGAACCTAGTACAGCCCATATATTACCCCCGTACCCTGCAATGGCCCATCATCCCCACACGTGATCCTAATACAGCCCACACATCACCTCTGTGCCAAGCAATGTCAGGCGCCCCTCCTATGAGACTAATTTAGCCTCCAGCAAGGAAAGGAGGCTCTGACTTAATACAGATTCTAATGCACATTGTGAGAAGCTCACAGTGTGCAGTGAAATCAGAGTAAGCCATTTCAGTAGGGAAGAAGAGCCGGTACAACTGTGCAAGGCTAATTTAAGTGAATAATGACAGATGGCGTAGAACGCCGCGCTCACCGGCTGGGAGGGACAGCAGTTGTCCATGCACTGGGTGGTGGTGGGGACTCTGCAGTCACAGGACTGGGCGCAGCTCTCACAGGCATCACAGAACCCCCAATCACCCACTTTCTGCCACCCCATACAACACGGGCAGCAGCCCTGAGCCTGGAAAAGAAAGACAAAAAAAAAACGATTGAAACCGCACAAAACATAAAGAAAGGAAAAAATAATAAACATGCACAAGACACGCGTGTTGCTTGATGTTGTTCTTTTCGGTTGTTGTAAAGTGTATGCATATGATTATTTTCTTTTAGTTTTTGAGTGTAGAGGGGTTAGTACCTCTGTCTGGTTTGTATTGCTGTATGTGTACCCAATGGAGAATCCCTGCCATTCCACAGTTACACCATTGTGACAAGTGCAGGAAAAGGTCAGAAATATGTCTGATGAGACAGACAGAAAAAAAACTGACAGGGGTTCTATAACTCGTCAGCTTCTATTCTAAAAATAAAATAATATGTTTGGCTGGAAATAGATTTCAATATGTAACATGCAATTTCCTACAGAACACCTTCTATCAGAAATGTCCACATAAACCTAGGGACCTACATCCACCAAGAAGGAGGACTGAGGACGGGGGACTGGGGACGGGGGACTGGGGACTGGGGACTGAGGACGGGGGACTGGGGACTGGGGACGGGGCGCAGCACTCACCTGGAAGCATTGGTGGATGAGGAGGAGGAAGAGCAGAACAATGAGATATAATGAGACCGAGAGAAATATAATCCCAGGAAGAGGGATATTCAGCTCAGAGACCGACACAGTGGAGGCCGGGACAGTGAGTGCCTGCAATGGAAGAGAAGAAGGAGAGAAGACTGAACACACAGGAGGGAGAGGAGACTGAACACACAGGAGGGGGAGGAGACTGAACACACAGGAGGGGGAGGAGACTGAACACACAGGAGGGGGAGGAGACTGAACACACAGGAGGGGGAGGAGACTGAACACACAGGAGGGGGAGGAGACTGAACACACAGGAGGGGGAGGAGACTGAACACACAGGAGGGGGAGGAGACTGAACACACAGGAGGGAGAGGAGACTGAACACACAGGAGGGGGAGGAGACTGAACACACAGGAGGGGGAGGAGACTGAACACACAGGAGGGGAGAGGAGACTGAACACACAGGAGGGGGAGGAGACTGAACACACGGAGGGGGAGGAGACTGAACACACAGAGGGGGAGGAGACTGAACACACAGAGGGGGAGGAGACTGAACACACAGAGGGGGAGGAGACTGAACACACAGGGGGGGGAGAAGACTGAATACACGGAGGGGGAGGAGACTGAATACACGAAGGGGGAGGAGACTGAATACACGAAGGGGGAGGAGACTGAACACACAGGAGGGAGAGGAGACTGAACACACGGAGGGGGAGGAGACTGAACACACAGGAGGGAGAGGAGAATGAACACACAGGAGGGAGAGGAGACTGAACACACAGGAGGGAGAGGAGACTGAACACACAGGAGGGAGAGGAGACTGAACACACAGGAGGGAGAGGAGACTGAACACACAGGAGGGAGAGGAGACTGAACACACAGGAGGGAGAGGAGACTGAACACACAGGAGGGAGAGGAGACTGAACACACAGGAGGGAGAGGAGACTGAACACACAGGAGGGAGAGGAGACTGAACACACAGGAGGGAGAGGAGACTGAACACACCGGAGGGAGAGGAGACTGAACACACAGGAGGGAGAGGAGACTGAACACACAGGAGGGAGAGGAGACTGAACACACCGGAGGGAGAGGAGACTGAACACACCGGAGGGAGAGGAGACTGAACACACCGGAGGGAGAGGAGACTGAACACACCGGAGGGAGAGGAGACTGAACACACCGGAGGGAGAGGAGACTGAACACACCGGAGGGAGAGGAGACTGAACACACAGGAGGGAGAGGAGACTGAACACACCGGAGGGAGAGGAGACTGAACACACCGGAGGGAGAGGAGACTGAACACACAGGAGGGAGAGGAGACTGAACACACAGGAGGGGGAGGAGACTGAACACACGGAGGGGGAGGAGACTGAACACACGGAGGGGGAGGTGACTGAACACACAGAAGGGGGAGGGGACTGAACACACGGAGGGGGAGGGGACTGAACACACGGAGGGGGAGGAGACTGAACACACGGAGGGGGAGGAGACTGAACACACGGAGGGGGAGGAGACTGAACACACGGAGGGGGAGGAGACTGAACACACAGGAGGGGGAGGAGACTGAACACACGGAGGAGGAGGAGACTGAACACACAGGAGGGGGAGGAGACTGAACACACAGAGGGGGAGAAGACTGAACACACAGAGGGGGAGGAGACTGAACACACAGAGGGGGAGGAGACTGAACACACAGAGGGGGAGGAGACTGAACACACAGGAGGGAGAGGAGACTGAACACACCGGAGGGAGAGGAGACTGAACACACCGGAGGGAGAGGAGACTGAACACACCGGAGGGAGAGGAGACTGAACACACAGAGGGGGAGGAGACTGAACACACAGAGGGGGACAGAGGGAGAGAAGACTGAACACACAGAGGTGGAGTAGACTGAACACACAGGAGGGAGAGAAGACTGAACACACCGGAGGGAGAGGAGACTGAACACACCGGAGGGAGAGGAGACTGAACACACCGGAGGGAGAGGAGACTGAACACACAGAGGGGGAGGAGACTGAACACACAGAGGGGGACAGAGGGAGAGAAGACTGAACACACAGGAGGGAGAGAAGACTGAACACACAGAGGTGGAGAAGACTGAACACACAGAGGTGGAGACTACTGAACACACAGGAGGGAGAGAAGACTGAACACACAGGAGGGAGAGGAGACTGAACACACAGGAGGGAGAGGAGACTGAACACACAGGAGGGAGAGGAGACTGAACACACAGGAGGGAGAGGAGACTGAACACACAGGAGGGAGAGGAGACTGAACACACAGGAGGGAGAGGAGACTGAACACACAGGAGGGAGAGGAGACTGAACACACAGGAGGGAGAGGAGACTGAACACACAGGAGGGAGAGGAGACTGAACACACAGGAGGGAGAGGAGACTGAACACACAGGAGGGAGAGGAGACTGAACACACAGGAGGGAGAGGAGACTGAACACACAGGAGGGAGAGGAGACTGAACACACAGGAGGGAGAGGAGACTGAACACACAGGAGGGAGAGGAGACTGAACACACAGGAGGGAGAGGAGACTGAACACACAGGAGGGAGAGGAGACTGAACACACAGAAGGGGGAGGGGACTGAACACACGGAGGGGGAGGAGACTGAACACACGGAGGGGGAGGAGACTGAACACACGGAGGGGGAGGAGACTGAACACACGGAGGGGGAGGAGACTGAACACACAGGAGGGGGAGGAGACTGAACACACAGGAGGGGGAGGAGACTGAACACACAGGAGGAGGAGGAGACTGAACACACAGGAGGGGGAGGAGACTGAACACACAGAGGGGGAGAAGACTGAACACACAGAGGGGGAGGAGACTGAACACACAGAGGGGGAGGAGACTGAACACACAGAGGGGGAGGAGACTGAACACACAGGAGGGAGAGGAGACTGAACACACCGGAGGGAGAGGAGACTGAACACACCGGAGGGAGAGGAGACTGAACACACCGGAGGGAGAGGAGACTGAACACACCGGAGGGAGAGGAGACTGAACACACAGAGGGGGAGGAGACTGAACACACAGAGGGGGACAGAGGGAGAGAAGACTGAACACACAGGAGGGAGAGAAGACTGAACACACAGAGGTGGAGAAGACTGAACACACAGGAGGGAGAGAAGACTGAACACACCGGAGGGAGAGGAGACTGAACACACCGGAGGGAGAGGAGACTGAACACACCGGAGGGAGAGGAGACTGAACACACCGGAGGGAGAGGAGACTGAACACACAGAGGGGGAGGAGACTGAACACACAGAGGGGGACAGAGGGAGAGAAGACTGAACACACAGGAGGGAGAGAAGACTGAACACACAGAGGTGGAGAAGACTGAACACACAGGAGGGAGAGGAGACTGAACACACAGGAGGGAGAGGAGACTGAACACACAGGAGGGAGAGGAGACTGAACACACAGGAGGGAGAGGAGACTGAACACACAGAGGGGGACAGAGGGAGAGAAGACTGAACACACAGGAGGGAGAGAAGACTGAACACACAGAGGTGGAGAAGACTGAACACACAGGAGGGAGAGGAGACTGAACACACAGGAGGGAGAGGAGACTGAACACACAGGAGGGAGAGGAGACTGAACACACAGGAGGGGAGAGGAGACTGAACACACAGGAGGGAGAGGAGACTGAACACACAGGAGGGAGAGGAGACTGAACACACAGGAGGGAGAGAAGACTGAACACACAGGAGGGAGAGGAGACTGAACACACAGGAGGGAGAGGAGACTGAACACACAGGAGGGAGAGGAGACTGAACACACAGGAGGGAGAGGAGACTGAACACACAGGAGGGAGAGGAGACTGAACACACAGGAGGGAGAGGAGACTGAACACACAGGAGGGAGAGGAGACTGAACACACAGGAGGGAGAGGAGACTGAACACACAGGAGGGAGAGGAGACTGAACACACAGGAGGGAGAGGAGACTGAACACACAGAGGGGGAGGAGACTGAACACACAGAGGGGGAGGAGACTGAACACACAGAGGGGGAGGAAACTGAACACACAGAGGGGGAGGAGACTGAACACACAGAGGGGGAGAGGAGACTGAACACACAGAGGGGGAGAG
Source organism: Lithobates sylvaticus (assembly GCA_028564925.1). Classification (NCBI taxonomy): domain Eukaryota; kingdom Metazoa; phylum Chordata; class Amphibia; order Anura; family Ranidae; genus Lithobates; species Lithobates sylvaticus. The sequence goes on from CM053031.1 coordinate 279,376,456, forward strand.
GAGACTGAACACACAGAGGGAGAGAGGAGACTGAACACACAGAGGGAGAGAGGAGACTGAACACACAGAGGGAGAGAGGAGACTGAACACACAGAGGGGGAGAGGAGATTGAACACACAGGAGGGAGAGGAGACTGAACACACAGGAGGGAGAGGAGACTGAACACACAGAGGGGGAGGAGACTGAACACACAGAGGGGGAGGAGACTGAACACACAGAGGGGGACAGAGGGAGAGAAGACTGAACACACAGAGGTGGAGAAGACTGAACACACAGGAGGGAGAGAAGACTGAACACACAGGAGGGAGAGGAGACTGAACACACAGAGGGGGAGGAGACTGAACACACAGAGGGGGAGGAGACTGAACACACAGAGGGGGAGGAAACTGAACACACAGAGGGGGAGGAGACTGAACACACAGAGGGGGAGAGGAGACTGAACACACAGAGGGGGAGAGGAGACTGAACACACAGAGGGAGAGAGGAGACTGAACACACAGAGGGAGAGAGGAGACTGAACACACAGAGGGAGAGAGGAGACTGAACACACAGAGGGGGAGAGGAGATTGAACACACAGGAGGGAGAGGAGACTGAACACACAGGAGGGAGAGGAGACTGAACACACAGAGGGGGAGGAGACTGAACACACAGAGGGGGAGGAGACTGAACACACAGAGGGGGACAGAGGGAGAGAAGACTGAACACACAGAGGTGGAGAAGACTGAACACACAGGAGGGAGAGAAGACTGAACACACAGGAGGGAGAGGAGACTGAACACACAGAGGGGGAGGAGACTGAACACACAGAGGGGGAGGAGACTGAACACACAGAGGGGGAGGAGACTGAACACACAGAGGGGGAGGAAACTGAACACACAGAGGGGGAGGAGACTGAACACACAGAGGGGGAGAGGAGACTGAACACACAGAGGGGGAGAGGAGACTGAACACACAGAGGGAGAGAGGAGACTGAACACACAGAGGGAGAGAGGAGACTGAACACACAGAGGGAGAGAGGAGACTGAACACACAGAGGGGGAGAGGAGATTGAACACACAGAGGGGGAGAGGAGACTGAACACACAGAGGTGGAGGAGACTGAACACACAGGAGGGGGAGGAGACTGAACACACAGGAGGGGAGAGGAGACTGAACACACAGAGGGGAGAGGAGACTGAACACACAGAGGGGGAGAGGAGACTGAACACACAGAGGGGGAGAGGAGACTGAACACACAGAGGGGGAGAGGAGACTGAACACACAGAGGGGGAGAGGAGACTGAACACACAGGGGGGGAGAGGAGACTGAACACACAGAGGGGGAGAGGAGACTGAACACACAGAGGGGGAGAGGAGACTGAACACACAGAGGGGGAGAGGAGACTGAACACACAGAGGGGGAGAGGAGACTGAACACACAGAGGGGGAGAGGAGACTGAACACACAGAGGGGGAGAGGAGACTGAACACACAGAGGGGGAGAGGAGACTGAACACACAGAGGGGGAGAGGAGACTGAACACACAGAGGGGGAGAGGAGACTGAACACACAGAGGGGGAGGAGACTGAACACACAGGAGGGAGAGGAGACTGAACACACAGGAGGGAGAGGAGACTGAACACACAGGAGGGAGAGGAGACTGAACACACAGGAGGGAGAGGAGACTGAACACACAGGAGGGAGAGGAGACTGAACACACAGGAGGGGAGAGGAGACTGAACACACAGGAGGGGGAGGATACTGAACACACAGGAGGGGGAGGAGACTGAACACACAGGCGGGGGAGGAGACTGAACACACAGGAGGGGGAGGAGACTGAACACACAGGAGGGGGAGGAGACTGAACACACGGAGGGGGAGGAGACTGAACACACGGAGGGGGAGGAGACTGAACACACGGAGGGGGAGGAGACTGAACACACAGGAGGGGGAGGAGACTGAACACACAAGAGGGGGAGAAGACTGAACACACAAGAGGGGGAGAAGACTGAACACACGGAGGGGGAGGAGACTGAACACACGGAGGGGGAGGAGACTGAACACACGGAGGGGGAGGAGACTGAACACACGGAGGGGGAGGAGACTGAACACACGGAGGGGGAGGAGACTGAACACACGGAGGGGGAGGAGACTGAACACACAGAGGGGGGGAGGAGACTGAACACACGGAGGGGGAGGAGACTGAACACACAGGAGGAGGAGAAGACTGAACACACAGAGGGGGAGGAGACTGAACACACGGAGGGGGAGGAGACTGAACACACAGGAGGGAGAGGAGACTGAACACACGGAGGGGGAGGAGACTGAACACACGGAGGGGGAGGAGACTGAACACACGGAGGGGGAGGAGACTGAACACACGGAGGGGGAGGAGACTGAACACACGGAGGGGGAGGAGACTGAACACATGGAGGGGGAGGAGACTGAACACACAGGGGGGACGGTGACAGATCTCTAAGTGACACTTACAGCCATCAGCTCCAGGACTACAGACTGAAAGGAGAGAAGACAGAAATATATTATTATCAGGTATTACAATGGAGGGCACCAGACAGCACAGCCGATCACTGTTGGGGTCTCATCAGTTCAGCAGGGCTGGCTGTACTGCCTTATCACTGAACCCCCCTCCCCCGGCTCCAGTATTTGGGGCCCCCTTGCTGTGAACCCCCTGTATGTCCCCCTCCCCCCCATACACACAGTGCTGCCGGTTTCTCTTCCTCTCTCTCCTGAGCAGTGGAGGATGGGTGTCGGGATGGAGAGCGGGAGGAGGGCCGGTTATTATGTCACATTTCCCTTCCTTTCCTTTATAAACACAGCCAGTGATCAGTACTGATCTCTCCAGTCTTCATTCATATGGGAAGCATAGTAGGCCATGTTGTTTACTATGCTTCAGTCTGTGACTGTATAGGAAGCCTCCAAATAAAATTGTTATAAAAAATTAAAATAACAACAATCAAGGGCTTGTTCACACATGTATTGCTCTCTGAAGAGCGATTCACATTCAGATCGCCCTTCAGAAGGCATTTAGGAGGCGGTGAGGAGGTGTGTGCTTTAACCCCTTCATCCCCACCATAGCACAAGCCTGGGAGGAGTTGGGGGCGGGGTATGGGGCGTGTCATTCCTCCATCACTAATGACGGTTTTAGCGAATTTTTAACGAAAATATTGTTTTGATATTTCCTGGGGGGCGGGACCAATCAGGGCCCCGGATTACTAACAGCGACCCTCATACTCCACATCATAGAAATCATCATCCGCCCCACACCCCACCATCCACCCATCACTTACCGTCCACCCGCCACCGGTGTCTTGCCGAGTTAGTTCCCCTGGCGGCTTGGTTCCTCTCTGTACTGCGCATGCGCAGTACGAATGGCTAGGCATCTTCCGGAAATTGCCGAACCTAAACAGATGCGAGTGAAGTGGACACCGCACAGCTGATCTTGTTTGTTAAAAAAAAAAAAAAAAAAAAAAGTTTAAAAAAATACACTCCTAATTGAAAGGGAAAACCCCACAGATAGCTCTAAAAACACGTTTTCTATTACTCTCTTCTATATCCACAGCTAAACTATTTATTTTTATTTTGCCCTTGCCCCTTGCTTACACTAATAGACCTGCCCCTTACACTGAGACTCCTCTTGCAGAGTAGCGCCAGCATCGGTAGCGTGCGGCATCGTCTTGTACGCCGACTGCGCGTGCGCGGTGTATACTTCCCTCGCATCTCTTTAGCTTCGGTAGTTTTCGGAATTTCGCCGCGCATGCGCAGTACGGATCTACACCAATCCGCCGAGGGGAACCATATCGGCAGAACACCGGCACACCCCAAACAAAGCCCAGCAACCAGAACATCACTACATCTCGCGAGACTACAGCCGCGTCCTCCGTCACCATGGAAACCGCCTTCTGCAGGACGAGAGAGAGCGCGAGAGCGGGACGGCGGCCCGGAGAGGACAATCCTCCTCAGAGAGCGAGATCCGGGGGAGGAGCTGGATATGATTGGCAGGGTTGTCATGGTTTCCAGGGGCGGTCCCTGGAAGTAGAGAGCAGTCCCTGGAAGGGTCCGATGGCTTACAGTGCTGACAAGAGAACCACAAATCCGCCAGTCGTTCTTTTGGTAATTTTTCAATCTTGCATTATAATTTTATTTTATTGTTTACTTTTTCTTGTATTATATATTTTTTAAACAAATTTATTGTAATTTCTTTTTTTTTGTTATTTAATTGCTTAAATCTGGTATTATTATTATTATTATTATTATTATTATTATTATTATTACTAAAAAAAGTTTTCTTGTTTTAGAATTTTATTGTTTCAAGCTGGTATTCCAATTATTATTTATATATGTATTTACTTTATTGTTTTAATTTGTATTATATTTATTCTTATTTTATGGTTTTACTCTTATTATTAATTTATTTTATTGTTTCAAGCCAATATTTTACTTGATTATTAATGATTTTTTTTTTTCTAGTTTCAAGCATTATATATTATTTTATTTTTAGATTTTTTTTTTTTATCTTGTATTAATATAATTTTTTTTATATTTTTATAAAAAATGTTGGTTTTATTATATTATTATTATTTCAATAATGTTATTATTATTTATTTGTTTATTTATTTATCTATTTTATTGTTTAAGAGCCGGTTCACACAGGGGCGACTTGTCAGGCGACTTAGCCGTCTGACAAGTCGCGCTCTATTCTGTACAGTGGAACCGTTCTAATAGGAGCGACTCAAGTTGCTCCAACTTAGAAAAAGTTCCTGTACTATTTTTGGGGCAACTTCAGGCGACTTCTATACAGAAGTAGTTTTGCAAGTCGCCGCAGCCTCAGTGTGAACCGGCTCTAACGCTTATGTTATTATTAATAATAATATTTTTATTTGTTTACATATTTTGTTTTTTTATGCTATTGTTTCAATCTGGTATTATGAATATTATTTTATTTGTTTTCTTTATTGTTTTAATTTGTATTATATTTATTATTTGTATTTATTTATTTTTGGTTTTGATCTTTTATTATTATTTTTAGTTATTGTTTAAGATTATTATTATTATTATTGTTAGTCTTGCAAACTTGTATTATTGTTAATGTATCTTATTGTTTCAAGCTTGTGTTATTATTGTTATTAATGTTTTATTTATTTTTTGAAGCTATTCTTCTTCTTATTATTTTATTTATTTATTTTAGCTTTTTTAGCTTATATTATTATTATTAATAATAATAATAATATCTTTAATTACAGCACCCAGCTTCCAGTTTAGGGTTGTTCTTGCCCACCTTAAGGTGTTCCCCATCCTCCTTCATTATACATCCAGTGAGCCCACATGTGCCCCCAGAACTCTTCTTGTACCCACTACTCTACATGAATCGAGCATTTACCACATTACACTTACCACTACCATCCTACACTTACCACATTACACTTACCACATTACACTTACCACATTACACTTACCACATTACACTTACCACATTACACTTACCCCATTACACTTACCCCATTACACTTACCAATGCCACCTTACACATTAAACTTATCACCGCCACCTTACACTTACCACTGGCACATTACACTTACCACATTACACTTACCCCGTTACACTTACCCCGTTACACTTACCAATGCCACCTTACAATTACCACATTACACTTACCACTGCCACCTTACACTTACCACTACCACCCTACACTTACCAATGCCACCTTACACTTACCAATGCCACCATACACTTACCACCTTACACTTACCACTGCCACCCTACACTTACCACTGCCACCCTACACTTACCACTGCCACCCTACACTTACCAATGCCACCTTACACTTACCAATGCCACCTTACACTTACCACTACCACCCTACACTTACCAATGCCACCTTACACTTACCAATGCCACCATACACTTACCACCTTACACTTACCACTGCCACATTACACTTACCACTGCCACCCTACACTTACCAATGCCACCTTACACTTACCACATTACACTTCCCACCTTACACTTACCACTGCCACCTTACACTTACCAATGCCACCATACACTTACCACCTTACACTTACCACTGCCACCCTACACTTACCACTGCCACCCTACACTTACCAATGCCACCTTACACTTACCACATTACACTTACCACTGCCACATTACACTTACCACTGCCACATTACACTTACCACTGCCACATTACACTTACCACTGCCACCCTACACTTACCAATGCCACCTTACACTTACCACATTGAACTTATCACTGCCATGTTACAAGAGGAACCCCCACATTACAGGAAACAAAATCCATGGCATAAAGAGAGCTGAGAGGTTCCAAGAGAGCTCTGCATGGTACAACAGTCTATGATTTACAGAATGCAATGCTGAGAGTTAACAGGAGACTGATTAGCCACGTTATCAGGGTCCTGGAATCATTACTGACACCCAGTGGTGGTATGGTGTCAAAGCAATTTGCTTATGTATTTTTTTAATGTTTTTAATGTTATTAATGTTTTATTTATTTTTTGAAGCTATTCTTCTTCTTATTATTTTATTTATTTATTTTAGCTTTTTAAGCTTATATTATTATTATTAATAATAATAATAATATCTTTAATTACAGCACCCAGCTTCCAGTTTAGGGTTGTTCTTGCCCACCTTAAGGTGTTCCCCATCCTCCTTCATTATACATCCAGTGAGCCCACATGTGCCCCCAGAACTCTTCTTGTACCCACTACTCTACATGAATCGAGCATTTACCACATTACACTTACCACTACCATCCTACACTTACCACATTACACTTACCACATTACACTTACCACATTACACTTACCACATTACACTTACCACATTACACTTACCACATTACACTTACCACATTACACTTACCCCATTACACTTACCCCATTACACTTACCAATGCCACCTTACACATTAAACTTATCACCGCCACCTTACACTTACCACTGGCACATTACACTTACCACATTACACTTACCCCGTTACACTTACCCCGTTACACTTACCAATGCCACCTTACAATTACCACATTACACTTACCACTGCCACCTTACACTTACCACTACCACCCTACACTTACCAATGCCACCTTACACTTACCAATGCCACCATACACTTACCACCTTACACTTACCACTGCCACCCTACACTTACCACTGCCACCCTACACTTACCACTGCCACCCTACACTTACCAATGCCACCTTACACTTACCAATGCCACCTTACACTTACCACTACCACCCTACACTTACCAATGCCACCTTACACTTACCAATGCCACCATACACTTACCACCTTACACTTACCACTGCCACATTACACTTACCACTGCCACCCTACACTTACCAATGCCACCTTACACTTACCACATTACACTTCCCACCTTACACTTACCACTGCCACCTTACACTTACCACTGCCACCTTACACTTACCAATGCCACCATACACTTACCACCTTACACTTACCACTGCCACCCTACACTTACCACTGCCACCCACAGTCCTGGCTAAACTCTCCTTATTTTTCTGGTTTCCTTTAGTCAGTTTATTTCATTCAAAGACAGGGTGTAGGAAAATTTGTCTTCTTGCACTTCAAAAGACTGGACATTCCCTGTAGTGCACTTTGTGTTGAATTCAATTCCTGTGTCTTATTGAAGAGTAGGAATGGGCCCGGTGTTCGATTCGAACCCATGTTCGAATCGAGCAGCGGGCGTCCGCTCGCTCGGCGAGCCCAGAACTATTGGGGCCGCTCGCATCAAATTCGTGTGATGCGAGCGGCCCGCAATGCATTGCGCTAGTCGCAGTGCAATGCTGGCTGATGATTGGCCAAGCATGCACTGTGACCCCGCATGCTTGGCCAATCACAGCGCCGGCAGCGAGGAGAGCCATAATTGGCTACAGGCAGGATGCCTGTAGCCAATTATAGCTCAGGGGCTTTAGTACACGCCCCACGGTATAAGAGGCCGCCGCCGCGGCGGCCTCGCATATTATGTTTCAGTCACAGTGTCAGCGTGTCAGTGTGCTGCTGACTGCTGACAATATGTGCTTTATTTCTGGGGATATGTGTGTGCGTGCTGTTAGAACAGCATTGCAGTATCACATCTGGGGGGTGTCTATAGGTGGCCTGTGAAGGGGGCCAGGTTTCCTGTGCTTAGAACTTTCCCTGCAAAAAGTGTCATTTTTGCAGGAAAAAAGCAATTTAAAAGCACTCGCGGCTAATGAATTGATGGCTCCTGTAACACAGAGAACTGTAATTCATTAATAAAAAAAAAAAAAAAAAGCGTGGGGGTCCCCCCAAATTCAATAACCAGGCCCTTCAGGTCTGGGATGGATATTAAGGGGGACCCCAGCCAAAAAAAAATGGCGTAGGGTCCCCCTCAAAATCCATACCAGACCCTTGAGGTCTGGGATGGATTTTAAGGGGAACCCTAGCCAAAAAAAATGGCGTGGGGTCCCCCTCAAAATCCATACCAGACCCTTATCCGAGCACGCAACCTGGCAGGCTGCAGGAAAAGAGGGGGGGACGAGAGCACCCCCCCTCCCGCCTGAACCGTACCAGGCCACATGCCCTCAACATTGGGAGGGTGCTTTGAGGTCCCCCCCAAAGCACCTTGTCCCCATGTTGATGAGGACAAGGGCCTCTTCCCCACAACCCTGGCCATTGGTTGTGGGGGTCTGCGGGCGGGGGGCTTATCGGAATCTGGAAGCCCCCTTTAACAAGGGGACCCCCAGATCCCGGCCCCCCCCTGTGTGAAATGGTAAGGGGGTACAAAAGTACCCCTACCATTTCACCAAAAAAAGTGTCAAAAATGTTAAAAATGACAGGAGACGGTCTTTGACAATTCCTTTATTAAAATCTTCTTTCTTCTTTCTTCATCCTTCGGTTTCTTCATCTTCTCCTTCCGTCATCTTCTTCCATCTTCTTCTTCCATCTTCTTCTTCCTCCGATCCGCTTCTTCTTGCGCTGGTCTTCTCGTCCTTCTCGTCCGGCATCTTCTTCCGTCGGCGTCGGTGTCGGTGTCTCTTCTTGGGCCGCTCCGCGCAATGGGAGGCTCCCGCTGTGTGAGGCTCCACTCCGTCTGACAGGTCTTTTATAATGGAGGGCACCTGGTGACCCCGCCCCTCTGACGCACGGGGACGTCATGGGGAATTCCCTAAGACCTGTCAGACGGAGCGGAGCCTCACACAGCGGGAGCCTCCCATTGCGCGGAGCGGCCCAAGAAGAGACACCGACACCGACGCCGACGGAAGAAGATGCCGGACGAGAAGGACGAGAAGACCAGCGCAAGAAGAAGCGGATCGGAGGAAGAAGAAGATGGAAGAAGATGACGGAAGGAGAAGATGAAGAAACCGAAGGATGAAGAAAGAAGAAAGAAGATTTTAATAAAGGAATTGTCAAAGACCGTCTCCTGTCATTTTTAACATTTTTGACACTTTTTTGGTGAAATGGTAGCCCTTACCATTTCACACAGGGGTGGGCCGGGATCTGGGGGTCCCCTTGTTAAAGGGGGCTTCCAGATTCCGATAAGCCCCCCGCCCGCAGACCCCCACAACCAATGGCCAGGGTTGTGGGGAAGAGGCCCTTGTCCTCATCAACATGGGGACAAGGTGCTTTGGGGGGGACCCCAAAGCATCCTCCCAATGTTGAGGGCATTGAGTGGCAATCCTGCGGCCTGCCAGGTTGCGTGCTCGGATAAGGGTCTGGTATGGATTTTGAGGGGGACCCCACGCCATTTTTTTTGGCTAGGGTTCCCCTTAAAATCCATCCCAGACCTCAAGGGTCTGGTATGGATTTTGAGGGGGACCCTACGCCATTTTTTTTATTTTTTTTTGGCTGGGGTTCCCCTTAATATCCATCCCAGACCTGAAGGGCCTGGTTATTGAATTTGGGGGGACCCCCACGCTTTTTTTTTTTTTTTTAATTTTTTTTTATTTTTTATCAATGACTTTTTTTTTATGAATGAATTTCAGTTTCAATGAATGACTGTTCTCTGTATTACGGGAGCCGTCAATACACATTAGCCGCGAGAGATTTTAAATAGCTTTTTTACTTGCAAAAATGACACTTTTTGCAGAGACAGTTCTAAACACGGGAAACATGCGCCCCTTTACAGGCATACTATAGACACCCCCCAGGTACGAAATTTAAAGGAATATTACACTTTTATTGTTTCAATTTAAGCATTATTAAAATCACTGCTCCTGAAAAAACGGCCGTTTTTAAAAAAAAAATTTGCATTGATACATGTCCCCTGGGGCAGGACCCAGGTCCCCAAACACTTTTTATGACATTAACATGCATATTAGCCTTTAAAATTAGCACTTTTGATTTTGAACGTTCGCATCCATTATAACTAATAGGGTTCTAAAGCTCGCACGGACTTTAGGTCCGTTCGCGGGTTCTGGTGCGAGCCGAACGGGGGGGTGTTCGGCTCATCCCTATTGAAGAGCTAAGCTTGCCGGCGGATTTTGCCAAGTCAGCAAGTGGCCATACGCTCTTCGGGGGTCTAAGGAGGTATGTCATTGTCATTGCATACTCCCTGTGAGTAAGCTCCAGTGGGCGGAGTGAAACGCATTTGGTGGGCGTGGCCTGGCAGGGGTCCAGGCTGAGACTGCCATTCACTATCACACATCAGGCTATCTTTCTGTACCATGTCATTGCACATAACAGAGCATGCATGGTAACACATGTAAGGCTGTCATGTTTGAGATGACAGCTAGAGCTGGCAGGGCCGGGCCAAGAGGTAGGTAGAAGGGGCGGCCACCTCAGGGTGCTTCAGAAAGAGGGGGCAGAAAAAAGGGGAAGTCCCTACAAACCATCATGAGATGTATAATAATAATAATACAATACTGCATGACTGACCTAACCTCCCGGGGCCCTCGTCAATTTTTTCTAGAAAGCAGTTCTACTTGAACACACTAGAGGGCGCCTGTACTCCATGCAGATACCTTGGAACCTGCAGAATGCCTCATTTTTTGCTAACTGTCAGTGCAGACAAGTGGATGTCACCCCCCCCCCCCCCCTTCCCTTTTCTTTCCATTATATGCACTCACTGCAAAACTGGTGTGATTGAAAATGCAAGGCCCGGTTTGCTGTATTTACTCCGTCACTTCCAGGCAAGGGATACCATTAATTACACTTCCCTCCCAGCAGAGTGGCCCGGAAAGGAAAAGGTTAAAGTATCGATCGGCTGAGGAACCATCTCAGGCTTACGGCTGGTGAATCTGCAGTAATGTCAAATTTTGCTGCAAGCAATTCTTCTAACCTGGACTGGGCTGGGCTGGGCTAGGGGAGGCATTGCCATGAGATGGCGATCGAAGGGCGGGACCCCTATAGATCTTTTTATGCAGTCCTTGTGGTATAAACAGGTACGGGTATTTCTTTGCCAAATTAACATGTTTATAGATGACCTTGTCTGGGGGCCAGGGGCAGAGGTAGCATTCGTGCAAACTGTGTGGCTGCAGAAGGGCATATGGCTAGTACATATGGGTCTGATGGGTACCTGCACCAAGTGGGGGGAGGGGGCTTTTGTTGCAGATTGCTGATTATGTCTGCCACTGCTAGGGGCTGATGTCAGAAACCATGAAATCAGGCCGAGACAGAAGTACAGTTAAATCACACTTGTTTAATAATAAAAGTAAAAAAACAAACGTAGTCAAAACATAGCTAAAGTTCAGTAACGGGAACGGATAGTCAGCCAAGCCAGAAGTCAGGGATCAATGTACAGCAAGCAGGATCTGGAGCCAGAAGGGATGTCAGTCAAAGCAAGTCTTGAACAGGATCGCAGGAGATCGTTTCTGTGATGTGACCAAGGCAAAAGTAGAGAACCTCTGGACTGGACGCTTAAGTAGGCAGGACTGACGAGCAGGATATCATCACCAGCTGAGTAACTGAAGAGAGATAGATGCTGGCAATTAGCCGACAGCTGAGCGGCCAGCTCAGAGAAGGAAGGGCTGAGCCCAGCCCTGACAGCTGGTCACTATACAGCAAAATGCTGTTCACTCCAGACATCGCTGAAGATATTTGGCCCCTTCTCGTCGGACATCCTCGGATTAACCCCTTCGTCCCCTAAGGGTAAAACAACATGTAAATGCCTAAGCACAATTTTGCAACTTTGACATGTGTTAGTAAAACTGTATATATCGTCACAACTACTTCGTGTATCCAGGTGGATTATACCGCCTTTGTTTCAGGACAAATTGGGCTTAATTTTGGTGGTAAATGGTAACAGATATCTCCTGATTTTTTTGGGTTATTATCAAATTAAATCTGGCCCAAAATTATTTTTTTATTTAGCTGTAAATTTCTTGCTATTATCACAATTTACCACCAAAGAAAATATCATAATTTACCACCAAAGAAAAACACCAAATAATGCTCCTGACAATCGCAGCAATACCAAATACACTATGGAGTGTTAGGTATGTGTACTTAAGCGCTATAATGGGTATTCAAAGACAGAACGGCAACAATGTTTTTAAGATAGCCAAATGATGATGCTGCAACCCATATATTAGTGTTCTCACACGTAGAAGAAATGGTTTTTAAAATACACACACAATGTTAATAATTATGTGAAATGGGTGCGCTCTCAATCAACCTTAAAAATCGTGTAGATCTAATTAAAAATTGCTTGTGCAATGATACTATTCAAGTGATGTGTAAAACCTCCTTAAAATCCGTGCACTGAGTGTGTATACATAAATAAATAAATACATAAAACCATATGTAAATATATAAATAAGTGGATCCTTTTCCTTTTTGTGGTACCAGTGATTAAGTGATATTTGTGCGATAGTGCTGTGAATAAAAGACAGTTTAAGAATGAGGTAAAACCACGTTTACATTCCAACCCTTAAAAAATCCATGCATTTAAAACTGAAAAAAAACTGAAAAAAAAAAACGCATTAAAAAATCCATGCGTTTAAAACTGAAAAAAAAACGCATTAAAAAATCCATGCGTTTAAAACTGAAAAAACGCAATTAATTGTGCGATTTATTTGTGGAAAAACGCATATTGGGTTATGCGATTAAATTGGGAGAAACACCATAGGTATTTTTAGAATCCTTTAGGAGTCCATGCATCTAATTGATGTCTCCTTAGGTGTTTAATTTGCGGTTGCTTAGACAGGTGTTGTTCCTGATTAGTTAGTGCTGAGATGTTTTACTAACTAATTGCCCTTTGGTGTTGAGCACAGGTTAAAACTTGAAGGATAAAAGGTGTACACCACAAATGAGAAAGATAAGCACCATTTAGTAAATGTATATTTTTGAGCAGGTATACACATAATACTTTTACTTATCTTTAGTTGTGGTGTCCTCTTTCCTGCTGATCACGTCCTTACTATCTCTTCCGTGTTTGCATGAGGATAGAAGACAGATAAAAAACCATTGCGCAATATAGTTATACTTTGAATGGTGTGCATGTGTTGTGGTTGAAGCCCATCTACTTACACAGCACCCTACGAACGAAGCGCGGTGGTTAGAAATATGTCAGGCACTGTTTGGGCTCCCTGCCCTGCTTGTCTCAGTAGTGTTGCTTAGCTCCTCCTCCCGACGCGTTGCGACACGCCCACGTGTCTTTATCAAGGGATTAATCCCCAAACAGTGCCTGACATATTTCTAACCACCGCGCTTCGTTCGTAGGGTGCTGTGTAAGTAGATGGGCTTCAACCACAACACATGCACACCATTCAAAGTATAACTATATTGCGCAATGGTTTTTTATCTGTCTTCTATCCTCATGCAAACACGGAAGAGATAGTAAGGACGTGATCAGCAGGAAAGAGGACACCACAACTAAAGATAAGTAAAAGTATTATGTGTATACCTGCTCAAAAATATACATTTACTAAATGGTGCTTATCTTTCTCATTTGTGGTGTACACCTTTTATCCTTCAAGTTTTAACCTGTGCTCAACACCAAAGGGCAATTAGTTAGTAAAACATCTCAGCACTAACTAATCAGGAACAACACCTGTCTAAGCAACCGCAAATTAAACACCTAAGGAGACATCAATTAGATGCATGGACTCCTAAAGGATTCTAAAAATACCTATGGTGTTTCTCCCAATTTAATCGCATAACCCAATATGCGTTTTTCCACAAATAAATCGCACAATTAAATGCGTTTTTTCAGTTTTAAACGCATGGATTTTTTAATGCGTTTTTTTTCAGTTTTAAACGCATGGATTTTTTAATGCGTTTTTTTTCAGTTTTTTTTCAGTTTTAAATGCATGGATTTTTTAAGGGTTGGAATGTAAACGTGGTTTTACCTCATTCTTAAACTGTCTTTTATTCACAGCACTATCGCACAAATATCACTTAATCACTGGTACCACAAAAAGGAAAAGGATCCACTTATTTATATATTTACATATGGTTTTATGTATTTATTTATTTATGTATACACACTCAGTGCACGGATTTTAAGGAGGTTTTACACATCACTTGAATAGTATCATTGCACAAGCAATTTTTAATTAGATCTACACGATTTTTAAGGTTGATTGAGAGCGCACCCATTTCACATAATTATTAACATTGTGTGTGTATTTTAAAAACCAAATACACTATATTACCAAAAGTATTGGGACGCTTGCCTTGAGGCTGGGTTCGCACATGTGCGGTGCGAATTGAAGCTCCCGTTTTCACAGCTAATTGACAAAGTAGTTAGTTTTTGATCAGGATCAGGTCAGGATTTTATCCTGTTCACAATGGAATAGACATGTGCAATTCGTTTCGTTTTTTTTTTTTTTTTCGTTTTCCGTTAAAATTCGTTATATTCGTTCATTCGTTATCGTACGAATGAACGAACGATTCGCTAAAAATTTTAACAAATTATCGAATCGAACGAATATGAAAAACAACGAAAATCCGAAATAACCAAATTAGAAACTACGAAAGAAGAAAATCCGAAAAACGAAAACAGGAACAACGAAAATCAAAATCAACGTAAAAATTCGTACATTCGTAACTTTTTTTTTTTTTTTTGTTGAATTGGTAATTTTCCGTGTGCCTTACAATGGCGCTGCTTAACGTGCTTCGAATGGATTGAACGAAAAAATTCGTACATTCGTAACTTTTTTTTTTCGATTCGTAATTTTCCGTGTCTCTTACAATGGCGCTGCTTAACGTGCTTCAAATGGATTGAACGAAAAAATTCTTACATTCGTAACTTTTTTTTTTGCGATTCGTAATTTTCTGTGTCTCTTACAATGTAATAATAGCATACACATTACATAAAATTATGAATTATGCTCCGATTACGAATCTACGAAAACAATGTTACGAAAGTACGAATAAATCAATCTAACGAAAGTACGAATGTAACTAAATCTACGAAAATACGAATGTGTCCGAATTTCGAATAAACGAAAATTAAACTAACGGAAAAACGAATCAACGAAAAAATAACTCTTACGAAAATACGAATCGTTACGAATACGAACACCGACGACTTACGAATTTACGAATCGTTACGAATCAACGGAAACAAACAGAAACGTAACAAAAATAAAGAAATTTTTCTGTTGTGCACATGTCTACAACGGAATGCATCTGCGAATCAAATGCCTTCCCATAGAACAGGGATATGCAATTAGCGGACCTCCAGCTGTTTCAGAACTACAAGTCCCACGATGCATAGCAAGACTGACAGCCACAAGCATAACATCCAGAGGCATGATGGGACTTGTAGTTCTGAAACAGCTGGAGGTCCGCTAATTGCATATCCCTGCCATTGAAGATAATGTGCTTGCAATTCGCTCTGCAATGCCCAGAAAACGCACACTTTTTTGGGCGATGCGGAGTGCGAATGCAACGCACATATGTAAACCAGCCTCATTCAAATTAATGCCGCATCCAATTCGCATAGGTGTGAACCGGGCCTTACACGCACGTGTGTGTGTGTGTATATATATATATATTTATATTTATATTACACACATACACTAAATTGCCAAAATTATTGGGACGCCTGCCTTTACAAACATGAACTTTAATGGCATCCCAGTTTTATGCCGCATACAGACGAGCGGTTTTCCCATCGGAAAAAACTCTGAAGGTTTTTCCCGACAGAGTTCTGACACCGTTTTTGCTGCACTGTTTTTTTTTTTGTTTTGCGTTTTATTCAGAGCGACACCATTTATTTGAATGGGCCTCATTCTGCTCCAGAAATGCGCCAAAAGAAGCTCTTGTACCAAATTTTGGCACAGAGCCAGGCGCGTTTGGCAATTTTTTTTGCCGCAATTTTAGTGCATTTTGTTGCACGGCAGTCGTGGCAAAATCGCAACCACGTTTGGGTTGCCATTAAGAAATAATGGCATCGCAAACGCGTCCCGTGTTTGTCCGCAATTCTGGAATCGCGGGCACAATCGCGCGATTCCAGTGCGCTTAGGTGTGAATGGAGCCTTAATCGCATGGCAATGGTTGCAAATTTGCATTCGGGTGCAATTCATTCTAAATGGCACCCTAAACGCAATGTTTTTTGTTTTTTTTTGTGATCGCTGTGTGACAGAATTCAAAAATCGTGTGAAGCTTCTCACTCAAAAAGGAGCAGGAGGAGCTTCTTTCAGAGCAACAAACGTGCATGGGGCAGCCCTATGCACGACACGCGGAATCACGTAAGAATGGCTCTGTGAAAATCGCAAGTGGGAACGCTCATTCCCGCCAGGGGGGTGGCTTTTGGGGCTATAGCCCTGAATCTGGGGCCCATAGCCCTGAGTCTCTGCAGGGGTCCCCAAGGGGAGGGAAGGCTCTCTGGGGACCCTGATGAAAGTGGGGGAGGCTCTCTGGGGACCCTGGATGCAGGGGGAGGCTCTCTGGGGACCCTGATTTAAGGGGGAGGCTCTCTGGGGACCCTGATTTAAGGGGAAGGCTCTCTGGGAACCCTGATGTAAGGGGGAGGCTCTCTGGGAACCCTGATGTAAGGGGGGGCTCTCTGGGGACCCTGATGTAAGAGGGGGCTCTCTGGGGACCCTGGTGTAAGGGGGGGGGCTCTCTGGGGACCCTGATGTAAGGGGGGCTCTCTGGGGACCCTGGTGTAAGGGGGACTCTCTGGGAACCCTGATGTCAGTGAGGCACTCTCTGGGGACCCTGATGTAAGGGGGCTCTCTGGGGACCCTGATGTAAGGGGGGCTCTCTGGGGACCCTGATGTAAGGGGGGGCTCTCTGGGGACCCTGATGTAAGGGGGGGCTCTCTGGGGACCCTGATGTAAGGGGGGGCTCTTTGGGGACCCTGATGTAAGGGGGGGGGGGCTCTCTGGGGACCCTGGTGTAAGGGGGGCTCTCTGGGAACCCTGATGTCAGTGAGGCACTCTCTGGGGACCCTGATGTAAGGGGAGGCACTCTCTGG
The DNA here is from genome assembly GCA_028564925.1 of Lithobates sylvaticus. Lineage (NCBI taxonomy): Eukaryota > Metazoa > Chordata > Amphibia > Anura > Ranidae > Lithobates > Lithobates sylvaticus. Next base: position 279,393,826 of record CM053031.1, read on the forward strand.
GGACCCTGATGTAAGGGGGGCTCTCTGGGGACCCTGATGTAAGGGGGGCTCTCTGGGGACCCTGATGTAATGGGGGGGCTCTCTGGGGACCCTGATGTCAGTGAGGCACTCTCTGGGGACCCTGATGTAAGGGGGGGCTCTCTGGGGACCCTGATGTAAGGGGGGGCTCTCTGGGGACCCTGATGTAATGGGGGGGCTCTCTGGGGATATATACACACATACACACACATATATTATATACATGTGTATGCCCGCCTAAGCGTGTGACTTTCTTTACTACGCTGCTATGGGCTCTAGCCCCGGATCTTTTGTAGACCCAGCAACGCCCCTGATGCCCGCTATGTTTAGTGTGAATGGGGGGCCTAAAACAAAATGAAAAGATAATATACAAAGTGCAAGAAGAACACCCAATCAAGTTTCAGAAGGCTGCAAACCCTGCAAGATGATTGGAGGAAGGTTGATACGGGTTTCTGCCCTTTTCTCTACCAATAAAGTATTACAAGAGACAACCTCCGTGTCTGCAAACCGATCGACAATATATTTATAGTATGTCCAGAAATAGAACCCTAAACAAATTCTCTTCCAGGAAATGTTTGCTGGTTGTAAAATATTGTGTAATATGTAAACTAAAAATCCATGGAGAGGCGCCCCCAGGGATATGCTCTTGTCGATTTAAATGTTTTCTTCAAGCTGAAATCCGGGGAGGGGGGGGGGGATATATTCCTCAATAACCACAAAGGATATAAATCCACTTTGTGTGCCCCAAATGCCTTTGCAAACCCAGATATTACCTTGTAAATATAACAGTGACACCATCACTGTGCTGTACATCGCCTGTGCAGAGAGCAGAGCTCTGGGAGCTGCCCGGCAGGCCCCACCCACTGCAGAAAACGTCAGGAGGGGGCGGAGACAAGACCAGTCACCCTGCACAAGGAGAGAGAGAGCAGCAGTTAGCGGTCTTTATTACAGGAAGTCTCACACTGGATTACTGCACAGATCTAGAAGAAATACATAGATTCCTATACATAGATACCGAGATTCCAGAATACACACGTGATGAATGGATTTAGACAATAATTTACTGATCCCGGAGTTCAGCTTTCATTTTGACGTTTCCTGGAACGCAGGTTTCAGGACTTGTCATTTTGCTCTCCAATAAGAGAACAATGGGTTTGCAACAAGAAAGATGCTGTAGAAATGTGAATGGGAGAAGCTGATTGGCTCCTTTCAGTAGAACAAACAGTTGATGAAGGCCCATTTAGATCTGACAGTTGGTGAAGGCCCATTTAGATCTGACAGTTCGTGAAGGCCCATATAGATCTGACAGTTGGTGAAGGCCCATATAGATCTGATAGTTGGTGAAGGCCCATTTAGATCTGACAGTTGGTGAAGGCCCATTTAGATCTGACAGTTGGTGAAGGCCCATTTAGATCTGACAGTTGGTGAAGGCCCATTTAGATCTGTGAGCTGCAGTGTGGATCCATGAGTTCCTTGCTGCATGTTAATGGTTGTTAAGTTGGGGGCCACAATCAGGACCGTCTTTAATATTGATTGGACCCTGGGTAAAACTTTTCTTGGGCCCCCCCCCCCCCCCCCCCACCCCCCCCCCATGCAGTTTTGCTCTCCACCTGCTCTGAGACATACAATAAATAGCAGCAGGGGCGTAACTAGAAATCACAGGGCCCCATAGCAAAATGTTGTATGGCCCCCCCCCCCCCCCCCCCCCCCACAAAAAAATGGCAGGGCTTAAATTAAATAGCTGGCGTGGTTTAAAGGGCGGGGCTCAAAGGGTGTGTGGTTTGAGTCTGAGAAAGAAGGAAAGAAAGAAAGAAAGAACCCAGATCCTACACCACATAAGCAATATATGTATTCCAGAAAGTTTAATCAACAGATAAAGATACTCCAAACACCTGGTGTTAGCGCTTCAATAATCCTCACCTGTGCCCAATGCAGCGTGGCCTGCCCATGCCCAATACAGCCTCACCTGTGCCCAATGCAGCCTGACCCGTGCCCAATGCAGCCTGACCCGTGCCCAATGCAGCCTGACCCGTGCCCAATGCAGCCTGACCCGTGCCCAATGCAGCCTGACCCGTGCCCAATGCAGCCTCCCCCGTGCCCAGTGCAGCCTCACCTGCCTGTGCCCAGTGCAGCCTCACCTTTGCCCAATGCAGCGCGGCCTGCCTATGCCCAATGCAGCCTGACCCGTGCCCAATGCAGCCTGACCCGTGCCCAATGCAGCCTGACCCGTGCCCAATGCAGCCTCACCTGCCTGTGCCCAATGCAGCCTCACCTTTGCCCAATGCAGTGCGGCCTGCCTATGCCCAATGCAGCCTGACCTGTGCCCACTTGTGCCCAATGCAGCGTGTCCAGTGCCCAATGCAGCCTCACCTGTGCCCAATGCAGTGTGGCCTGTGCCCAATGCAGCCTGACCTGCCTGAGCCCAATGCAGCATGTGCAGTGCCCAATGCAGCCTCACCTTTGCCCAATGTAGCCTCACCTGTGCCCAATGCAGCGTGGCCTGCCCATGCCCAATACAGCCTCACCTGTGCCCAATGCAGCCAATGCAGCCTCACCTGCCTGTGCCCAATGCAGCATGTTCAGTGCCCAATGCAGCCTCACCTGTGCCCAATGCAGCGTGGCCTGCCCATGCCCAATACAGCCTCACCTGTGCCCAATGCAGCCTCACCTGTGCCCAATGCAGCCTCACCTGCCTGTGCCCAATGCAGCGCGGCCTGCCTATGCCCAATGCAGCCTGACCCGTGCCCAATGCAGCCTGACCCGTGCCCAATGCAGCCTCACCTTTGCCCAATGCAGCCTGACCCGTGCCCAATGCAGCCTGACCCGTGCCCAATGCAGCCTGACCCGTGCCCAATGCAGCCTCACCTTTGCCCAATGCAGCCTGACCCGTGCCCAATGCAGCCTGACCCGTGCCCAATGCAGCCTGACCCGTGCCCAATGCAGCCTCCCCCGTGCCCAATGCAGCCTCACCTGCCTGTGCCCAATGCAGCCTCACCTTTGCCCAATGCAGTGCGGCCTGCCTATGCCCAATGCAGCCTGACCCGTGCCCAATGCAGCCTGACCCGTGCCCAATGCAGCCTCCCTGTGCCCAATGCAGTGTCACCGTGCCCAATGCAGCCTCACCGTGCCCAATTCAGCCTCCCCGTGCCCAATGCAGCCTCCCCGTGCCCAATGCAGCCTCCCCCGTGCCCAATGCAGCCTCCCCCGTGCCCAATGCAGCCTCCACCGTGCCCAATGCAGCCTCACCTGTGCAGTGGAAGAGGTGAGCCAGACTGCAGCAGCCCTCAAAGGGCTATTGGCGAGCGTGGGGCTGTCTCAGAGTGGGGGGGGGGGGGTGAGCACCGCCCGCATGGTCCCCAGCCAGGGGAAGTGAGGAGAGGAAGAGGCGCGCTGTCCAGCAGAGCGCTGTAATAGCTTGCATTTGAATGTCCTGTGTTCCCGGGGCTCACCGTCACATAGCCCCACCTCTTGGCCCGGCGCCTTTGATGACGTCACATGTCCCGCATTGGACCGGCGTTCTGTCTATCAAAAGCGCCGGGCCAAGAGGTGGGGCTATGTGACGGTGAGCCCCGGGAACACACACAGTGACAGGACATTCAAATGCAAGCTATTACAGCGCGCTGCGCGCCTCTTCCTCTCCTCACTTCCCCTGGCTAGGGGACCGTGCGGGCAGAGCTCGCCCCCCCCGGGCCCCCGGCAGTATGCATTCATCTTCCTCCACACGGGCCCCATAGCGGCTGCGGGGCCCCATAGCGGCCGCGTGTGTCGCTATGGCGGTAGTTCCGCCACTGAATAGCAGCTAGACTCCAAATCAGTTTAGACAGCTATTACGATTGGTTGCCAGAGGTTACAGTGTATCATTATCGCTCACTGACTGGTTGCCAGAGGTTACAGTGTATCATTATCGCTCATTGACTGGTTGCCAGAGGTTACAGTGTATCATTATCGCTCACTGACTAGTTGCTAGAGGTTACAGTGTATCATTATCGCTCACTGACTGGTTGCTAGAGGTTACAGCACACATTACGGCTCACTGATTAGTTGCTAGAGGTAACAGCACATGATTTCTGCTTGTTGATTGGTTGCTAGAGATTACTGTGGATATGACCTCAGGGGGGCATGATATACTTATCAATGCCGCTGGCCACCCCTATTTACATATGAATGTCGTTAATTTACATGTAAACACAGGTTCTGCAGGTGAGTCATCTTTACACAACAATAGGGCAGAGCTGGGCAGCATTAGTAGCAGCACTTCACACTGAGATATTAGGACACAGCACAGGACAAAAACCTCAAGGGACGAGGGAATTTAAACCAGGATAGTTGGCAAGTATGAGGCAGCTGCTTTGGGACCCACAACAATGACAGGGCCCAGGGCAGCTGCCCTCTTTTGCCCTGCCTTTTGCCCTGCCTTGCCACAATTGCCGCCAAATCAGAACTTCACCACTTTTTTTCTCAAGGCATGGTAATGTATTAGGGCTCATTCACACAGGCAGCCTGAGGCAGTAAAAATAAGTGGTTAAGCCATGGATTTACCTCCCCTCTTTAACTGCAACGACAGCCGGGTAGGGGATGAACACACGCAGTGGCAAAAATGCTACCCCATGTTGCATTCAGCGGGCAGCTGCCAAACCCGACCCATTCGCGTAAATAGGGTTGTGCCACAGCCGGTATAGTGCAAGCAGTTGAGGCGTAGTGGTGCGGACTTTTCAAGGTTTAGGCTCCATATATACTTGTGCGACTTGTTATGCGACTTTGGACATCAAAGCTGCATGACAAGCTGTTCCCCGTGTTTTCCAATGACAACCATTCAGATTTAAAGTTGCAGCAACTTCAAAGTAGTTCCTGCACTACTTTGGTCTGACTTTCATGCAACTTGAGGGCCATAGACTTCAAATCGTAACCCTCAAAAGTTGCCTGAAAGTCGTCCCTGAATGTCATACAATGCAACTTGCGTGCAACAGTTGTCACTGGTCAAAGCCAAAGTCGTATCCAAGTTGCACCCATCCAAAGTTGCACCAAAGTTGAATAAAGTTGCACTTTAGTTAGAGGAACTTTGGAGTCCTACAAGCAGTGGTGGCCCGCTGTTTGCCAGTCCACCAGCACTTACCTGATCGGCGGGCACATCTGGGATCATCAGGCAGGGGGACAGGCTGCGGCGTGCATTTTGCAGCGTCTTCCGTGTCCTCTTTCTCTTTCAGCTTCCGCCGTGCACCTCCTCCCCTCCTCCTAGGCGTCCAACAGGATTGCTTAATTTTTCAGCCATTCAGGAAACGGGTATCAGACCTGCGCTTCCATGATTGGCGGAGAGACGATTCAGTGTTAGAAAGCAAATATTCATTTGCTTTTCTAAGACATCTGGGTGGACTCGGAGCGCAATGCTCTGCGCTCTGCGTCCACCCTGTTTTGAAGCCTATTAGAGCCTCTGGCTCTAATGAGGTGCTTCAAAAAAAAAAAATCCTGCCGCTGCAAAGGGGCTGGACGACTGAATAGGGGCTGTGGATAGATTCATGCAGTGCATGAATCTATCCATTAGCCATATAGGGGCGTGGCGAGGATAGAGGCGGCGACACCTCTTGCGCCCTTAATGCACGGGTCACCCCTGATCGGGTGTGAGGAGGGCAACACTGGGCGAAACTGTGTCCCCAGTGATCTTTGATCCATGTTGTTTAGGTAGATCTCCACCTCTTTAAGGTTGCCTACCCCTTGCTGTAATGCATCCCAAAATCAAACGTAGTATTGGAAACATTAGCACATCAATCAAATTGAAAATTTTCAGGGTTTTCTTTTTCGAAATTGGCCAAATTCGAATGAATACATTTTTTTGAATGTAGTGCGCATGTGAGTCCTGAAATCGACCATAGAATTTGAAACATTGGCATGACAATTGAACAAAATTTTTCCAGGTCGGGAGCTCCGTGACCCCGGCCGCGGGACCAGCGGACCCGATCGCCGCTGGTGTCCCGCGATCGGGTCACAGAGCTGAAGGACGGGGAGAGGTCTGTGTAAACAAACCTCTCCCCGCGCTTCCTACACTGCCTGTCATTGATCGGCTGTTCCCTGTCATCGGGAAAGCCGATCAATGACGTCAGACGTACAGCCACGCCCCCCTACTGTAAAAAAAAAAAACACAACACGTCACACTTAGCCCCTCCCCGCCCCCTAGTGGTTAACTCCTTCACTGCCACTGTCATTTACATAGGAATCAGTGCATTTAAATAGCACTGATTTCTATATAAATGACAAATGTCCCAAAAATGTGTCAAAAAAATCCGATGTGTCCGCCATAATGTCGCAGTCACAATAAAAATCGCTGATCACCACCATTACTAGTAAAAAAAAAAATATTAAAAAAAATGCTATAAAACTATCCCCTATTTTGTAAACGCTATAACTTTTGCGCAAACAAATCAATAATCGCTAATTGCGATTTTTTTTTTTTTACCAAAAATATGTAGAAGAATACGTATCGGCCTAAACTGAGGAAAAAACATTTTTTTTTATATATTTTTTGGGGATATTTATTATAGCAAAAAGTAAAAAATATTGAATTTTTTTCAAAATTGTCGCTCTATTTTTGTTTATAGCGCAAAAAATAAAAACCGCAGGGGCGATCAAATACCACCAAAAGAAAGCTCTATTTGTGGGGAAAAAAGGACGCCAATATTGTTTGGGAGCCACGTCGCACGACCGCGCAATTGTCAGTTAAACTGACGCAGTGCCGAATCGCAAAAAGGGGCCTGGTCCTTTGGCTGCCAATTGGTCCGGGGCTGAAGTGGTTAAAGCGCGGCAATCGAATTCAAATTTTCAGGGTTTTCCTACGAAATTGCCAAGTCCATATTCAAATGTTGTGATAAATGTTTTTTCTGAATTTCTGTACTTATTGTAAATGCGCATCTCATCCCGAAATCAGATGTAGAATTTAAAACATTATTATGAATTCGAATGCTCTGACAAACAATTTTTTTAAATTTCCGTCCTGTCGGTAGTGCGCATGTGTGTCCTGAAATCGGACATTGAATTCAAAACATTGACACGGCAACCAAACCAAATCTTTCCAGGTGTTCATACGAAATTTGTCAAGTCCATATTTGAATGCTCTGACCAGTGGCGGCCCGTCCATTAGGGCGGCGCCCAGGCACCGCCTCTCCTCTACTCGCCACCCCCTATATGCATAATGAATAAAGAATGGTTCTGGACAGCCGCACTCCAAAAAAAGCCTTTTATTAAAAAAAACACGCAATCCAAAAAACTGATGCGTTTCACACTACACACAGTGCTTAATCATAGTCTACCAAAGTCAGATATGATTAAGCACTGTGTGTAGTGTGAAACGCGTCAGTTTTCTTGTTCTGCTGTGACATGTAATTTTGGATTTCGTGTTTTTTTGAATAAAAGGCTTTTTTCAGAGTGCGGCTGTCCAGAACCATTTTTCATTCATTGCTACATGCCTTGTCGGCACCTGTGGCTTCTTTAACTGGGTGAAGAGCTCTGTTATTAGACAATCCTCCTGGAGTGGTGACACTCCCTTCCCTACTAGACATGTGCAATTCGTTCCTTTTTTTTAATCGTTTTTCGTTTCTTTTCGTTATTTTCGTTCATTCGTTATCGTACGAATGAACGAACGATTCGCTAAAAATTTTAACGAATAACAAATCGTTCAAATCGAACGAATCCGAAAAACAACAAAAATCCGAAAAAAACAAATTAGAAACAACGAATCTACGAAAGAAGAAAATCAGAAAAACGAAAACAGGAACAACGAAAATCAAAATGAACTAAAAAATTTGTACATTCGTAACTTTTTTTTTTTTGTTGAATTGGTAATTTTCCGTGTCCCTTACAATGGCGCTGCTTAACGTGCTTCGAATGGATTGAACGAAAAAATTTGTACATTCGTAACTTATTTTTTTTTTTGATTCGTAATTTTCCGTGTCCCTTACAATGGCGCTGCTTAACGTGCTTCGAATGGATTGAACGAAAAAATTCGTACATTCGTAACTTTTTTTTTCGATTCGTAATTTTCCGTGTCCCTTAACCACTTCAATACCAGACACTTAGACACCTTCCCGCCCAAGCCAATTTTCAGCTTTCAGCGATGTCGCAATTTGAATGACAATTGCGCGGTCATGCTACACTGTACCCAAACAAATTTTTTATCATTTTGTTCCAACAAATAGAGCTTTCTTTTGGTGGTATTTGATCACCTCTGCGATTTTTATTTTTTGCGCAACAAACAAAAAAAGACCGAAAATTTTGCAAAAAAAAAAAAAGTTTTTTCTTTGTCACTGTTAATTTTTTTTGTAAATAAGTGCGTTTTCTTCTTCAATGACGGGCACTGATAAGGCGGCACTAATGGGCACTGATAAGGCGGCACTGATGGGCACCGATGAGGTGGCACCAATTAGGGGGCACCGATGAGGTGGCACTGATGATGGGCACTGATAGGCGGCACTGATGGGCACTGATAGGTGGCACTGATGGGCATTGATAGGTGGCACTGGTATGCGGCACTGATGGGCACTCAGGTGGCACTGATGGGCACTCATAGGCGGCACTGACGGGTACTTATGGGTGGCACTGATGCACACATATAGGTGGCACTGATAGGTGGCATGGATGGGCACTGATAGGTGGCATGCATGGGCACTGATAGGTGGCATGGATGGGCACTGATAGGTGGGCATGGGTGGGCACGGATGGGCACTGATAGGTGGCACTGATGGACGCTGATGAGTGGCACTGATACACTTATGGGTGGCATTGCTGGGAATCCTTTTTTTTTTACTTTTTTTTTTATTAATATGATGTGCCAATCAGTGCCCATCTGTGGGCACTGATTGGCATATTTTTGATTTTTTTTTTTAACATGTGGATGGCCATGGGGGATGTACCTGGCCATCCACATGCTGGGGGCTTCCCTGGTGGTCCTGGGGCTTCCCTGGTGGTCCTGGGGGCTTCCCTAGTGGTCTAGTGTGGGCATCTGAGGGGGGGCTGCGCTGATAAACAATCAGCGCATACCCCCCTGTCAGGAGAGCCGCCGATCGGCTCCCCTCTACTCGCGTCTGTCAGACGCGAGTGAGGAAAAGCCGATCAACGGCTCTTCCTGTGTACATCGTGATCAGCCGTGATTGGACACGGCTGATCACGTGGTAAAGAGCCTCCGCCGGAGGCTCTTTACCGAGATCAGTGTAGCGGTGTGTCAGACTGACACACCGCTCCACCGATCGCCGCGATGCGCGCCCCCACGGGCGCGCGGCGGCTGTTATCCTGAAGGACGTCATATGACGCCCAGTCAGGATAACGAAGCCACTTCCCGGACGTCAATTTACTATTGACCGGGCGGGAAGTGGTTAAAATGTAATAATAGCATACACATTACATAAAATTATGAATTATGCTCCGATTACGAATCTATGAATGTTACGAATGTTACGAATAAATACGAATGCGTCCGAATTTCGAATAAACGAAAATTAAACTAACGGAAAAACGAATCAACGAAAAAATAACTCTAACGAAAATACGAATCGTTACGAATACGAACACCGACGACTTACGAATTTACGAATCGTTAAGAATCAACGGAAACGAAAAAAACTAAACGAAAATAAACAAATTTTTTTGTTGTGCACGTGTCAATTCCCTACCTATATGCATAATGGATGGATGCATTCATGCATAGCATGGATCCATCCATTGCCGCTGCGGCCACCCCCTTTTCATGTGTCCGACCCCTTTCAGGGCACCAGGCGCATTAATTACAGCTGCCAGGTTTTTTTTTTTGAAGCACCTGATTAGAGCCAGAGGCTCTAATAGGCTTAAAAATAGGGAGGGCTCGGGTCGCAGAGGATGTGCCCAGACAAGTGTGAATGGAGCCTAAAATAGGTGGTGGGGCAGCAAAGGCTGCTGCAAGCATGACCGATCCCTCACCGTGCCATGCACTTGCATTGGTGGTGCATTGAATGCACCGTGGTACACTGGTTGCTGCTGGTTCCAGTAACCACACGTTACCGCAACACATAGACCTGGATGGGCCCTCAGGCGGGTTCCTCTCCTCTGCTGTTTCAGTCGCCTTCCAAGTTTGCAAGTCAAAACTTCTCCATGCAAAATCTATTTGCATCAAATAGCCCGGCGGCGGGCTGGTCATTAACTCTTTCTATCATCTCAACCCATTGTAGCCAGTAGTGCCCAGTAAAAAGTTTTATTCGCTGCTCAAATATTACTGTGTATACATGTCTTCAGTTGCGCGGAGTGTCTGTAAAAACGCAGCACTATATTGGGGCTGATTTATAAAGCAGGTAATCTGACTTTCACCACTGCAGGTGAATCTTCCTGGTGCATGTGTTGTAAATGTCAGTGATGGATTCAGCAGCAGTGAATGTTTGGTCAACGTCACCCTCACTGCTTTAAATATTTGTCAACCAAAGTCAGTTTTATAAAAGGCATGGTAGGCAAGGGGTTAAATCAAGCTTCCAGCTGCTTTTGCAGCCATAACATTGGTATCGGCTTTAACAGTCGGAAAAGGGCTTTCCAATAAAAGTGATCTGGACTGCTCTAGAGCCACCTGATCACTTTTATTGAACTCTCAAAGTACATCCCTGTTGGCGGGAAACTACTTCCAAAGTGAGAGCACGAGGAACTTGGGGAACATCCATTCCCTGATCCCTTCTGCAACTAATGACCCCAGGAGCGTTGTGTATTGCAACACTTTTGGGGTCGCAGCTGTCATTCCTCATCTAGTGTAGCCGGTGGCAGCTATTTGAACACAATCTGATAGCTGCATTGGGGGGCAGAAGATACATTGGGGGTCTAATAGACCCCCTGATGTCTCCATAGAGAGGACTCTTCTCCTACCAATGCTATCACATAGGGGGCTTCTAAGCCTCCTTGTAGTAGCAATAACGTAGCAAAAAAAAAAAAAAGTTTCTAGAGCCATAGTTCATGGTTAACGCTAAACTAATAATCTGTAAAGGCTTTTAAAGTGTTTTCTATGGAGAGTTTTGGGTACCATCGTTTTTTGCAATTCGATGGGCGTGAACAATTTTCAGGCTTGACATGTTTGATAACCTATTTACTCAACACAATCCAATCTTTTATATTTTACCAAAACATTGGGTGAAGGATTGTGTTTGTTTGTCTTAGAATTTAATTTTAATGAATATGCTGCTATGCCTCTACAGTTACACCAAGGTAAGAAACACCATGTGAACATTTGACTATTGGCCATGATGGATACAAGAGCCTCTCTCTCTCTCTCCCTCTTTCTCCCCCCTTTCTCCTCTCTCTCTCTCTCTCTCTCTCTCTCTCTCTCTCTCTCTCTCTCTCTCTCTCTCTCCTCCTCCTCCTCCTCCCCCTTCCCTCTCTGCTTCCCCTCTCTCTTCTTTCCCCTTCTCTCCCCCTCTCTACCCCTCTCTCTCTCTCTCTCTCTCTCTCTCTCTCTCTCTCTCTCTCTCTCTCTCTCTCTCTCTCTCTCTCTCTCCTCCCTTCTTCCCTCTCTTCTCCCCCTTCTCTCTCCCCTCTCCCCCCTTTCTCCTCTCTACCTCTCTCTCTCTCTCTCTCTCTCTCTTCCTCCTCCTTCCCTCTCTTCCCCCCCTTCTCTCTCTCTCCCTCCCCCTTCTCTCTCTCCCCTCCCCCCCTCTCGCCCCCTTTCTCCTCTCTCTCTCTCTCTTCCTCATTTCCCTCTCTTCTCCCCCCTCTCTCTTCCCCCTTTCTCTCGCCCCCTTTCTCTTCTAACCCCTTCTCTCTCCCCCTTCTATCTCCCTCCTCTCTCTTCCCCCCTTCTCTCTCCCCCTCTCTCTTCTAATCCCTTCTCTCTCCCCTCTCTCTTCCCCCTTCTCTCTCTCTCCTCTCCCTCTCCCTTCTCCCCCCTCTCTCTTCTCCCCCCTTCTCTCTCCCTCCTCTCTCTTCTAACCCATTCTCTCTCCCCTCTCCCTTCTTTCCTTCTCTCTCCCCCTCTCTCTTCTCCCCCTTCTCTCTCCCCCTCTCTCTTTTCGCCCCCCTTTCTCCCCTCTCTCTCTCTCTCTCTCTCTCTCTCTTCCTCCTACTCCTTCTCTCTCTTCTCCCCCTCTCTTCCCCCCCTTCTCTCTCTGCCCTCTCTCTTCTCCCCCTTCTCTCCCCCTTCTCTCTCCCCCTCTCTCTTCTTCCCCCTTCTCTCTCTCCCCCTCTCTGTTCTCTCCCCCCTTTCTCCTCCTCTTCCTCCTCCTCCTCCTTCCCTCTCTTCTCCCCCTTCTCTCTCCCCCTCTCTCTTCTCCCCCTTCTCTCTTCCCCTCTCTCTTCTCCCCCTCTCTCTTTGCCCCCCCCTTTCTCCTCTCTACCTCTCTCTCTCTATCTTCCTCCTCCTCCTTCTCTCACTTCTCCCCCTTTGCTCTCCCCCTCTCTCTTCTCCCCTTCTCTCTCTGCCCTCTCTCTTCTCCCCCTGCCCTCTCTCTTCTCCCCTTCTCTCTCTGCCCTCTCTCTTCTCCCCTTTCTCTTTCCCCTCTCTTCTCTCTCTCCCCTCTCTGTTCTTCCCTCTCCATCTCTCTTCTTCCCCATTCTCTCTCTCTCCCCTCTCTCTTATCTCTTCTCTCCCCCCTTTCTCCTCTATACACCTCTCTCTCTCTCTCTCTCTCTCTCTCTCTCTCTCTCCTCTCTCTCTCCCCTCTCTCTCTCCCCCTTCTCTCTCCCCCTCTCTCTCTCCCCCTTCTCTCTCTCCCCTCTCTCTCTCTCCCCCCTCCCTCCCCTTCGGCTCAGAGATGACACAACAATATAAATCCTGGTTCCTATGCAGTTCTTGGCTGTGTTCACAAACGTTGGTCTGACACAGATCAGCCCCCTTTCTGCTTGTGACTTGCTGCAAAACTACAATGTTGTGGGGGGGGGGGGGGTACGTGCAGGTTTGCGAGGAAACTGGTAAAATGCTTCCTCCTGCCTGCAGCAGACTGATGACATCATCACAGCCTAGGCAGGGTGATTGGACTGGCTTTTTTAATAATAAAAGGTGGGGCTTCTCTGATCAAATATATTGTAGTTTTATATTGTGACCTGTCAGGGATTTTTTCCAACTCAGTGATTTCTGAATCGTTTTTATTTTTTTCTGGCATGTTGGTGTTTATATCTTTCACTTGGATGTTAAAAGTTGCAATAGTAAGTACACACAGCTGGATAAAAACAAAGACTGTGTCTGTCTTCCTTTCAGGCTGCAAAGCAACAAAGTGTGATTATTTTAAAGGTCGTGGTTCTTTTCTATATCCACTGTATTTGCAGAAACTTGAAAAGTTACCAACAGGCCCACTTTAATTGCAGATAATTCCTTAAAGGACGACCCTCCACCGGCGTCACCTAAAACCTCCAGAAAGCCCCTCCCCCTCGGCTTTTGGCTGAACATCCGCAGCTTACCTCAGCAGTAGTAAGCAGATCAATTCCTTATCGCCACATTAAGTGCTTGTGCATATATAGGAAAATCGATTTATAAAATGACCGGCCTGGCTAGAAATATTGCACAGGTCATCCAATGATAAAATCATGCGGCAGCATCCAGGGACCCCTCACCAGGGTGCAGCCGGGGGCCACACATATCCTACGTGATTCTTCTAATCAGACCGTGTTTAAAGGAGACAAGCTGAGAGAAGCCGTAGGCTGCCATTGCTGTTCTCTGCCTGCCTTGCTGTCAGGATGATTCCGATGGCAGAACGCAGAATAAGCACTTAGGGCTCATTCAAACATTCCGCCCCTCTGAAAAGTGATCAGTTGTGGAACGCTTTTCCGAGGGGTGTTGACATTAGTGCCGCCTCCACACTGCCCTTTTTTATCCTGAAAAGCCTGCCTGACCGCACCGCAACCGAGTGCATGACACGTAGGGCCGGTGCTACCACTAGGCAAACTAGGCAGCCGCCTAGGGCGCACTGCTGCCTAGGGCACCCGGCCACTGGTGTCCCTACTCTTATCTCTCTGCAACAAGCAACTAAGTCTCAGCATCAGCAGGCAGAGGACTGTGTCTGTGTCCCGACTCTCTCGAATGAATGGAAGCAAGCAAACATTAATTTATGGCCACTAGTAGGCTGCATTGATGGGCCCTGGTAGGCTGCATTTGATGGGCGCTGGTGAGGCTGCATTTGATGGACGCTGATGAGGCTGCATTGATGGGCCCTGGTAGGCTGCATTTGATGGGCGCTGGGTAGGCTGCATTTGATGGGCGCTGGTGAGGCTGCATTTGATGGACGCTGATGAGGCTGCATTGATGGGCCCTGGTAGGCTGCATTTGATGGGCGCTGGGTAGGCTGCATTTGATGGACGCTGATGAGGCTGCATTTGATCTGTGCTTCATTAAAAAGGTGGGGTATACATGGGCAGGGGGGGGCGGCAAAATGAAGTTTCGCCTAGGGTGTCAAAAATCCTTGCACCAGCCCTGATTACATGGGATTACAGGAAGGTTGCGATCTGACCGCATTCACTTGAATGGGTTGAGTTGGGCGCCACTACTTCCCACCAGACGCAGCATGTGGTCAAAGCATTGCGATCAAGTCATGTGAACAAACCCATCACACTGCCATTGCACCTTAAAGGGGTTGTAAACCTTCGTGTTTTTTCACCTTATTGCACAGCTCCCAACTGTCCCTGATTTCGAGGGACTGTCCCTGATTTGGAGCAATGTCCCTCTGTCCCTCATTCCTCCTCATTTGTCCCTCATTGTGGTCTGATCTACATAGTTGTATATAAAAAAAAATATTTCTAAAAGTATTTCCCAGCCCTAAACCTTTCATCTGATTTCTAAATTGCTGCATTTGTACATTTTAAAAGCCAATATAAAGGAATAGTAGTGGTAAAAAAAGTCCTTGTGGATTTAATTAACCTTTTTTTTGTTAATTCTCCTTTAAGGGGGTGTGGCAGGGGGCGTGTCCTATGCCTACATACTACAGGAACAAATTTCCTAAAAAAACCAAAATTTTACAGTTCTCATCAGAGCAGAAGGTGAGGGGAATTCTTTCAACATGGACAACTCTTTCAGTGACAACTAAGAGGGGATTTTTATTCACTTCCTGTCTCAGAGACAACGGTCACTAAATAGAAAGCAATAAAACTTCTCAGTTGTTGGGTGTCGGGGACAGACAGTGGAGGAAACTTATCCAATATGAAATGACAAAAAAATGATATAGATATATATATATATATATATGTGTATATAGTGTATACATATACTGTATATATATTTTATATAAAAAATATATATATATATGAAGTCCAGTCGATCTTACAGTTAAACCTCTTCCCGCCCACTGGCTGTCAAATGACGGCCCTCCAGAACGACCGCTCTTTCACCATGTGATCGACTGTGTCCGATCACAGCCGGTCACATGTAAACGCGGAGATGCCGGTAATCGGCGCTCCCCGCCTCACAGAGAGAGTGTGAGGAGAGGAGAGCCGATCAGCGGCATCTCCTCACAGAGGACATGTAGGGATGTAATCATGTTCACTTCTATGCTTTTTTCATCTGCTGCGTTTTTGGAAAGGGTCAGGAACTTTTTTAACATCTTCAGATCTGTGCTATAGCCGAATGACGGCTACAGCGCGGACCTACTTTGCTGAGAGTACGTCAATAGACGTCCTCCCGTGCCGGAGTGGCCCGCGTGCCTCCTGCATGGCATGCGCAGCGCTCTCTGTGATCAGCGAGTATATGAGACTCGGCTGATCACAGACCGGTGAAAAGGGTCGATCCCGACCCCTTACCACGTAATCAGCTGTTGGCCAATGACAGCTGATCATGTGGTGTAAACAGAGACGGTAATCGGCTATTTTTTCTCCTTGCGCTGACAGCCGATGGTGGCTCTCAGAGGGACATCGGCCCCAATCAAGGAGAGCTGCTGCCAGCTCATCTGTGCCACCTGCCAGTGCCACCCAGCAGTGCCCACCAGCGCCACGTACCAGTGCCCACCAGTGCCACATACCAGTGCCCACAGTGCCACCCATCAGTGCCCACAGTGCCACCTATCAGTGGCCACAGTATCACCTATCAGTGTCACCAATCAATGCCTCATAAACAGTGCTGACCATCAGTGTCACCTACCAGTGCCCATCAGTGTCACCTACCAGTGTCACCAATCAGTGCCTCATCAACAGTGCTGTTCATCAGTGCCACCTATCAGTGCCATCTATCAGTAACACCTATCAGGGCCCATCAGTGCCATCTTATCAGTGGCCATCAGTGCCGCCGTATCTGTGCCCATCAGTACCACCTTATCTGTCCCCATCAGTGCCGCCTTATCTGTGCCTATCAGTGCCCATCAGTGCAGCCTATCAGTGCCCACCAGTGCCACCTCATCAGTGCATATCAATGAAGGAGAAAAATGACCTGTTTGCAAAGTTTTATAACAAACTATGAAACATGATTTTTTTTTTTTTCAAAATTTTCCATCTTATTTTGTTTGTTTAGCAAAAATAAAAACCCCAGCTGTGATTAAATACCACCAAAAGAAAGCTCTATTTGTGGGAAAAAAATGATAAAAATGTAATTTGGGTACGGTGTTGTATGACCGCGCAATTGTCATTCAAAGTGCCTCAGCGCTGAAAGCTGAAAATTGGTCTGGGCAGGAGGGGGGTTTAAGTGCCCAGTATGCAAGAGGTTAAGCAAAATTGTGTGTTTATGGTTCAATAAACTTCATTGGAGAAGCTGCAGAAAAGCATGTACTGTATGTAGTGCTTTTTGCCGTGATTTGCGGTTTCACCAGTTCCAGACCTCCCGCCGCAAATTTTCTGTGGCAGGGCGGCCCGGCTGCGTGAAACAAGGTACCTGTACATTGTTGGCTCTTGCAGGCCTGGGGTGGGCCCGGGGAGCCCCTCCCCCCCCCGCCAATTGTTGACAGGAGAGGCAGAACGGCGGTCTGCCTTCCCGTTCTGTCAGAGAGGAAGATGGAGATCTTGTGTTTCTGCTAAGCAGGAACACAGGTCTCTCTCTTCCTCCAGTTAAGCCATTCCCCACACAAAGCACTCCCTAGGAGCACACTTAACCCTTTGATCGATCCCTGATGTTAACCCCCTTCCCTGCCAGTGTCATTAGTACAGTGACAGTGCATTTTTTTAGCATTGATCGCTGTATTAGTGTCACTGGTTCCCAAAAAGTGTCACTTAGTGTCCAATTTGTCCACCGTGATGTCGCAGTTCCGCTAAAAATCGCTTATCGCCGCCATTACTAGTAAAAATAAAAATGCCATAAACATAACCCATAGTTTGTAGATGCGATAACTTTTGCATAAACTAATCAATATACGCTTCTATATATATTCTTTATATATGTTTTTAATTTATATATGTTTCTGTTTTGTCAAGCGAATAGCACCTTGTGTACAGCAGCTGCAAGATATTTTGTAAAAAATCCTTTTCGCAATTGTTTCACTTTTAGAGCGAGTATATATATATATTAAAGGGGTGTTTCAGCTTAAAATTTTTTTTTTAAAAGTCAGCAGCTAAAAAAAAAGTCGCTGCTGACTTTTAATAAGTACATTTACCCTCCCAGGGCGCCCGCGATGTCGGTCGTGGAGGCCGAGATGTCCCTCGGCGATCCGGATCCAGCGCCGCCATCCTCAGTAAGGAAAACGGCTTCCCGTTTCCTACTGCGCATGCGCGAGTCGGCGCGCGGCCTACTGCGCATGCGCGAGTCGGCGCGCGGCCTACTGCGCATGCGCGAGTGTCATTTGTGAATGGGGAACGCGATGTGTTGTGGGACACAGTTCCCATAACACACTGCGCCCCATTCACTAGAAGACGGAAAGAGAGAAGATCACCCCGGCGCTGGAAGAGGCAGATTAGGACGATCTGCCTAGCAACAGCCATTTCTGGTAAGTAAAAAAAAGATTTATTTTTTTTTTTTTTTTCATTTTAAATTGTTCTTAACATTTTTTTAAAGTTTTGTTTTTCAGGGTGTCCCACCACTTTAAGAATATATTTTGTTCACAATATGAGCCAAAAAATTGTAGCAGAATACATATTGGCCTGAACTGATGAAGAAATTAATTTTTTTTTTTTTATTGGATATGTTTTATAGCAGAAAAATATTGTTATTTTTTTTTCAAAATTGATGGCTTTTTTTTTTTTGTTTATAGCGCAAAAAATAAAAATTGCAGAGGTGATCAAATACCCCCAAAAAGAAAACTCTATTTGAGGGGAAAAAAGAGGACGTCAATTTTATTGGGGTACATCGTTGCATGAACGCAGAATTGTCAGTTGAAATGACGCAGTGCCGTATCGCAAAAAAAATGGTCTGGTCATGAAGAGGGGTAAACCTTCTGGGGCTGAAGGGGTTAATCCACCGAACAACAAATTGGCCAAAAAAAATTGTAAAAAAAATCCCAAAAAATGCATTAAAAAAAAAAGTGTGAAAAATTAGTCAAAAGCGCGTGTGCAAAAATGTAAAATGCACCGCAAAAAGCACTGCAGAAATGGATCGAAAGCAAAATGCATAGGTGACTCCCTGATCACCGCAAATAAACTGAGAAGAAATGAGGAGACCTTTCTAGGAGAGACACCCCCCCTCCCCCCCAGATTTCTTCCCATCCCCCTAACTGCTGCACATAGGTGCTGACAGGCCCTCTTTGTCTGTGTCACCTGCTGCAGCCTCCCCTGACTCCCATACAGCTCTTCATACAGCACACAGGGGAAGCAAAAATAAATAAAAATAGGCAACTAAACACAAATAAATAAAAAAAGAACAATAAAGTGATATTTGTAAACATTTATTGTGGCTTCTTCCTCCCTGGATTATATCCTCCTTCTCTCTCCTCTGTCGGTGTTGCTCTGTGTATTCTTTACCTTCAAGAGTGGAACCACCATTTCCGATTTTCCATGTCTCACCCCACCCTGAAAAATGCCTGGAGTCTGTGTGCCACCTGATCGTCTTCACCCGGCGGCCCCCAGTGCCTGCAACATGGCACTTTCAGATAGGAGAGAGCGCAGAGAGAAATTTCTGGGCTCTTTGTTGCCTTTTTTCTAAATTAAGAATCTGAGAAGGATTACAGATTATCCTTTTCAATGATTAGAAGATGAGTAAGGGGGGGTGAGAGAGGGGAGGATGAGAGAGGGATAAAGAAAAGGGGGGGAGGGGGGAAGAGGAGAGAGAGAAAGGGGAGGGGATTGGGGAGGGGGGGACAGAGAGAAGGGGCAGGGGGAAAGAGAGGGAGCAAGAGATAGGGTGAGAGATGTGAGCTACATGGGGAGAGAGGGAGGGAAGGGGAAGAAGGGAGAGAGTAAGAGAAGGGGAGAGGGAGATGGGGGAGGGAGAGGAGGGAGAGAGTAGGAGATAGAAGGTCAGAGGGAGATGGGGGAGAGAGTAGGAGATAGAAGGGGAGAGGAAGATGGGGGGGAAGGGAAAGGAGGGAGAGAGTAGGAGATAGAAGGTCAGAGGGAGATGGGGTGGGAGAGAGTAGGAGATATAAGGGGAGAGGTAGATGGGGGGGGGGAGAGAGTATGAGACAGAAGGGGAGAGGGAGATGGGGGGAAGGGAGAGGAGGGGGAGAGAGTAGGAGATAGAAGGTCAGAGGGAGATGGGGGGGACAGTAGGAGATAGAAGGCCAGAGGGAGATGGGGGAGAGAGTATGAGATAGAAGGGGAGAGGGAGATGGGGGGAAGGGAGAGGAGGGAGAGAGTAGTAGATAGAAGGTCAGAGGGAGAGGGGGGGAGTAAGATATAGAAGGGGAGAGGGAGATGGGGGGGGGGGGAGAGTAGGAGATAGAAGGTCAGAGGGAGATGGGGAGAGAGAGTAGGAGATAGAATAGGAGAGGGAAATGGGGGAGGGAGAGAGTAGGAGATAGAAGGTCAGAGGGAGATGGGGGGGAGAGAGTAGGAGATAGAAGGGGAGAGGGAGAGAGTAGGAGATAGAAGGTCAGAGGGAGAGGGGGGGGGGGAGAGAGTAGGAGATAGAAGGTCAGAGGGAGATGGGGGGGAGAGAGTATGAGATAGAAGGGGAGAGGGAGATGGGGGGAAGGGAGAGAGTAGGAGATAGAAGGTCAGAGGGAGATAGGGGGGGAGAGAGTAGGAGATAGAAGGGGAGAGGGAGATGGGGGAAAGGGAGAGGAGGGAGAGAGTAGGAGATAGAAGGTCAGAGGGAGATGGGGGAGAGAGTAGGAGATAGAAGGGAGGAGGGAGAGAGTAGGAGATAGAAGGTCAGAGGGAGATGGGGGGGAGAGAGTAGGAGATAGAAGGTTGGAGGGAGATGGGGGGGGGAGAGAGTAGGAGATAGAAGGGGAGAGGGAGATGGGGGGAGAGTGAGATGGGGAGGGAGAGAGAGATAGAGGGAGAGAGAGAGGAGGATAGAGAGGTCAGAGGGAGATGGGGGAGAGAGTAGGAGATAGAAGGGGAGAGGGAGATGGGGGAGGAGGGAGAGAGTAGGAGATAGAAGGTCAGAGGGAGATGGGGGGGGGGGAGAGTAGGAGAAAGAAGGTTGGAGGGAGATGGGGGGGAGAGAGTAGGAGATAGAAGGGGAGAGGGAGATGGGGGAGAGTGAGATGGGGGGAGAGAGAGGGAGGGAGAGAGTAGGAGATAGAAGGTCAGAGGGAGATGGGGGGGGGTGTAGGAGATAGAAGGGGAGAGGGAGATGGGGGGAGGGGAGAGGAGGGAGAGAGTAGGAGATAGAAGGGGAGAGGGAGATGGGGGAGGGAGAGAGTAGGAGATAGAAGGTCAGAGGGAGATGGGGGGGAGAATAGGAGATAGAAGGGGAGAGGGAGATGGGGGGAGAGAGTAGGAGATAGAAGGGGAGAGGGAGATGGGTGGGAGGGGAGAGTAGGAGATAGAAGGGGAGAGGGAGATGGGGGGAGGGAGAGAATAGGAGATAGAAGGTCAGAGGGAGATGGGGGGAGAGAGTAGGAGATAGAAGGGGAGAGGGAGATGGGGAGGGAGAGAGTAGGAGATAGAATGTCAGAGGGAGATGGGGGGGGGAGAATAGGAGATAGAAGGGGAGAGGGAGATGGGGGGAGAGAGTAGGAGATAGAAGGGGAGAGGGAGATGGGTGGGAGGGGAGAGTAGTAGATAGAAGGGGAGAGGGAGATGGGGGAGGGAGAGAATAGGAGATAGAAGTTCAGAGGGAGATGGGGGGAGAGAGTAGGATATAGAAGGGGAGAGGGAGATGGGGGGAAGGGAGAGGAGGGAGAGAGTAGGAGATAGAAGGTCAGAGGTAAATGGAGGGGGGGAGAGTAGGAGATAGAAGGGGAGAGGGAGAGGGGGGAGAGAGTAGGAGATAGAAGGGGAAAGGGAGATGAGGAGAGGAGGGGAGAGAGTAGGAGATAGAAGGGGAGACGGAGATGGAGGGAGGAAGAGAGTGGGCGATAGAAGGTCAGAGGGTGATAGGTGGGGGGAGTAGGAGATAGAAGGGGAGAGGGAGATGGTGAGGGAGAGGAGGGAGAGAGAGGAGGAGATAGAAGGTCAGAGGGAGATGGGGGGAGAGAGAGGGAGATAGAAGGGGAGAGGGAGAGTGGGGGAGAGGGGTAGAAGGAGAAAGAGAGGTGGAAAAGGAAGAAGAGAGATTGGGGGAGAGTGTGAAGGAAGGGGGGAGGGGGAGTAGGAGATACAAGGGTAGAGGGAAATAGAGAGGGAGGGAAGGAAGAGGGGTAGTAGGAGTGAGAGGTGGAGAGGGAGAAGAGAGAGAGAAGGGGGGAGGAAGGGGAGGGAGAAAGAGAGGGAAGTAGAGAGAGTAAGGGAAAAGGGAGAGGAAGAGTAGGACATAGAAGGGGAGAGGGAGATAGAAAGCGGTGAGGAGGGAGAAGGGGGAATGAGGGAGAGGGAGGGAAGGGTGAGGGGTAGAAGGAGAGAGAGGTGGAGAGGGAGCAAGAGAGAAAGGGATAGGAGAGAGGGTGGGAGAAAGAGAGAGAGAGAGAAGGGGAGAGAGTAAGGGAAGGGGGAGAAGGGAGAAAGTAGGCAATAGAAGAGGGAGATAGAGAGGGGAAGGAAGAAGGGGAGGTGAGAGAGAGGGAGGGAAGGGAGAGGGGTAGAAAAAGAGAGAGAGGTGGAGAGGGAGCAAGTGAGAGAGAGAGATGGGGGAGAGGGTCTGAGAAAGAGAGGGAAGGAGAGAGATTGGGGGGGGGGGGGGGGGGGTAAGTAAGGGAAGAGGGAGGAGGGAGAGAGTAGGAGATAGAAGGGGAGAGGGAGAGAGAGAGAGAGGAGAGGGAGAAGAGGGGATGAGAGTGAGGGAGGGAAGGGAGAGGGGTAGAAAGAGAGAAATAGATGGAGAGGGAGCAAAAGAGAGAGAGGTGGCAGAGAAGGTAGGAGAAAGAAAGGCCGGAAAGGAGAGAGAGGGGGGAAAGCAGGGCTCAAGTCCTGCAGGAACTCATGGGAACTGAGTTCCTGTACTTTCCACAACAGGAACTCAGTTCCCTTTAGCATCTGTGTCCTGCAAGACTTTGAAGTATGCAAGCTGTGTGGCAGGTGCTACACCAGCAGCCGCCGACACAGCTCGCAATAGTAAGTGACGCACAGCAGGGGTGGACTGACCATTCAGGCATTGCCAGTAGGGGCCCCATGACAGCTTCCGCTTCGATCTACCTGTCAATCACAGCTAGCTGACGGGTAGATCAGGTCCCTGCTGCTAAGAGATTGTGTTTAGTCAGACCTCTCGTGATGCGCTCCTCCCCGCCGCCCCTCCTGATTTTCTGTCTCCTCATCCCCCAGTCTCCTGCATACTTGCTCTGTGTGTCCCACTGAATCCCCCCTCCTCTATCTTCAGTGCCATATGATGAGAGAACCCAGAGGAGGAGCACAGCTATTCTGCTCACAGGACATGCAGGGAGAGAGGTGAGCTGAGGGAGGAACATCAGTTTGGGGTGGTAAGCTGAGCACAATACCTGGCAAAGTTTAATGCCAGGAAGGAAGTTTATGTGGAAATATGTGAAGGGTTGGAATAGCAGCGAGTGTGTGTTGGAGCCCTGCAGAGTTTGCAGCCCCCCAAGCTAACATACATCTCCTAAGCAGGAACACATCACTCTCCCCAAGCATTCTGTCCAGATAATGTGCAGTTCATTTATGACCTTTCCGTTTAACCCTGTGTTATCCAAACTCTGTTCAATGAAAAGTGTAAACTCACCACAGAAACACTCTATATACAAAATAAAATTCACCAATGCAATGTTCACATTTGCATGGAAGCACAATTGAATGAATGCTGATTATTCAGAGAATTACCGTATTTATGTTTATTGAGGATTGTTCTTTTTTTATGTTATAACAGTTAAGCTTCATACACACAATGCAAAAATTGGATGAAAAATACCACTTTTGAAGCGTTCGTGTATATGAGGTGGGGGAGTGGATCTTGGGTGGGAGTTCCCACACTTTTTTCCCCAGGACTTGACCCCTGGGGGAAAGGGAAAGAGAGCGAGAGGGGAGAGAGAGGGAAGGGGGAAAGATTGATAGGAAAATGTACATACAGTGTTGGGTGATGAATATACAATGTTGGGTGTACAATGTTGGTTGATGTATATACAATGTTGGGTGTACAGTGTTGGGCGATGTATATACAATGTTGGGTGATGGATATACAATGTTGGGTGTACAGTGTTGGGCGATGTATATACAATGTTGGGTGATGGATATACAATGTTGGGTGATGAATATACAATGTTGGGTGATGTATATACAATGTTGGGTGTACAGTGTTGGGTGATGTTTATACAATGTTGGGTGATGTATATACAATGTTGGGTGTACAATGTTGGGTGATGTATATACAATGTTGGGTGATGTATATACAATGTTGGGTGATGTATATACAATGTTGGGTGATGTATATACAATGTTGGGTGATGTATATACAGTGTTGGGTGTACAGTGTTGGGTGATGAATATACAATGTTGGATGATGTATATACAATGTTGGGTGATGTATATACAGTGTTGGGTGATGTATATACAATGTTGGGTGATGAATATACAATGTTGGGTGTACAGTGTTGGGTGATGTATATACAATGTTGGGTGTAGTGTCACCTGTCTGTGGTCCCCTCCCCCCAGTGATGATGATGATGATGATGGGGGATTAGAGAAGAACCATGTCAGGCTGGATTAGGACAGGCGGTGGTATCTCAGTGATCCCCCCTCCTCCTCCTCCTCCTCCCGGCTGTCCCCGTGTCATTGCTCATCATCCAGGCATCCTCCTCACTCAGTGCGGGGACCATCACAGCTCATCCTCCTCCCCTCCTCCTCCTCCTCCTCCCTCCCCGGCTCTCCCCTCTTTGTAGATGAGTGTAGCGGACTCCTCTGCCCCCATTGTCTGTGTGCCCGGTGCCTAGTGCCCCCCTCCTCCTCCTCCTCCTCCTTCTCCCGGTGCCGCCATGGTCCTGGTCCTGGCGGCTGGCAGCCTCTTCTTCCCAGGTCTCTTCCTGCTGGCCAGGGCCGGGCTCCGGGGGATACCTACCTTCCGGGGAGACCAACCCAACGCCGACATCGTGGCCGCCAGGTACCCGCAATCTCCTCCACCCTGACCGACACCCCAATCTCCTCCATCCCTGACCGACACCAACACCACCGACACCCCAATCTCCTCCATCCCTGACCGACACCCCAATCTCCTCCATCCCTGACCGACACCAACACCACCGACACCCCAATCTCCTCCATCCCTGACCGACACCCCAATCTCCTCCATCCCTGACCGACACCCCAATCTCCTCCATCCCTGACCGACACCCCAATCTCCTCCATCCCTGACCGACACCCCAATCTCCTCCATCCCTGACCGACACCCCAATCTCCTCCATCCCTGACCGACACCCCAATCTCCTCCATCCCTGACCGACACCCCAATCTCCTCCATCCCTGACCGACACCCCAATCTCCTCCATCCCTGACCGACACCAACACCACCGACACCCCAATCTCCACCATCCCTGACCGATACCCCAATCTCCACCCCTGACCGACACCCCAACCTCCTCCATCCCTGACCGACACCCCAATCTCCTCCATCCCTATCCGACACCCCAACCTCCTCCATCCCTGACCGACACCCCAACCTCCTCCATCCCTGACCGACACCCCAACCTCCTCCATCCCTGACCGACACCCCAACCTCCTCCATCCCTGACCGACACCAACACCACCGACACCGCAACATCAGCACCGCCGGCCGCGGCATGCCGCACCTGACATAGCACAGCACGGGGGGCACTATATCTATACACTATATATATATATATACTATACAATATATACATTACACTGCACCATCCTCACTATACACAGCACAGGGGGCACTATATATATATATATACTGCACCATCATCACCAGGGCAGGAGGGACCATATACATCATATTGCACCATCACTATACTCTGCACAGTGGGGGCACTATATATACTATACACATTATATATACACTATACTATACAATATATACATTACACTGCACCATCTTCACTATACACAGCACATTGACATTCATCACTGAAATACAGGGGGGGGGGGGGGTACACTATATACTATATACCACTGCACCATCATGACTGTACTCTGCTCACTGACATTATACTGGGCCATTATATATATATATATATATATATATATATATATATATATATATATATATATACTATAATGCAACAGAATCATACTCAGCACATGGCACGCTGACATCACCAATATACTGGGGATCACATACTATACTACATACACTACAGTGACTACACCATCATCACTACACACTATATACACTATACAGCACCATGCTCACACTCACACTGCATCATTAAATATATACTATAATATATATTTATATAGAAACGGATCACTATACAGAGGGCACACTGCACCAGGATCACTATACAGCGGGCACACTGCACCAGGACCACTATACAGAGTGCACACTGCATCAGGATCACTATACACAGGGCACACTGGGCCAGAATCACTATTAAGAGGGCACACTGCACCAGGATCACTATACAGCGGGCACACTGCACCAGGATCACTATACAGCGGGCACACTGCACCAGGATCACTGTACAGAGGGCACACTGCACCAGGACCACTATACAGAGGGCACACTGCATCAGGATCACTATTCAGAGGGCACACTGCACCAGGACCACTATACAGAGTGCACACTGCATCAGGATCACTATACACAGGGCACACTGGGCCAGAATCACTATTCAGAGGGCACACTGCATCAGGATCACTATACAGAGGGTACACTGGGCCAGGATCACTATACAGAGGGCACACTGCACAAGGATCACTATATAGAGGGCACACTGCACCAAGATCACTAAACAGAGGGCACACTGGGCCAGGATTACTATACAGAGGGCACACTGGGCCAGGATCACTATACAGAGGGCACACTGTGCCAGGATCACTATACAGAGGGCACACTGCATCAGGATCACTATAAAGAGGGCACACTGCACCAAGATCACTATACAGAGGGCACACTGTGCCAGGATCACTATACAGAGGGCACACTGCACCAGGATCACTATACAGAGGGCACACTACACCAGGATCACTATACAGAGGGCACACTGCACACAGGGCATACTGCACTAGGATCACAGAGGGCACACTGCACCAGGATCACTATACAGAGGGCACATTACATCAGGATCACTATACATAGGGCACTCTACAACAGGATCACTATACAAAGGGCATACTGCACACAGGGCACACTGCATCCGGATCACAGAGGGCACACTGCACCAGGATCACGAAACAGAGGGCACACTGCACACAGGGCATACTGCACCAGAATCACTATACAGAGGGCACACTGCACACAGGGCATACTGCACCAGGATCACTATACACAGGTCACACTGCACCAGGATCACTTTATAGAGGATATAATGCATCTTTACCTCTTTACCAAGATAAATTGCACCATTACTATACACATGACAGGATGTAACTATGTCAATTATGTATCTCTATACAGAGTTTGCAATGTGTCTATATCAATATACAGTAGAGAGGATACAATGTCTTATCGCTATGATGGGGTACTCTGTACCAGGATCATAATATATGGGAATACAGTGGAAGACTTTCACTATACAGAGTGTACATTGTACAGACCATGTGTTCCCATAACTAGATTACACTCTACCACTGTCGCTATACAGAGTATACATTGTATCACTGCACCTGGGAAGCGTATTACATGATATAATGTAAAGCTTTGTACACTATATGGTGGAAACAAAGTATTCTCACTATACTGGGGGTACCCCGAATCATAATATCAGTGTATAACTCTCACTGTACAGAGGGTACTTTGTACAGGTGTTATGACACCCCATCACTATTCACTATACAGAGGATACAGATTATCAGCTGACGACATCACAGGATACAATGTATCAATGTCACTATAGAGGGACATGTGTATCTGTGTGAATGTACAGCGTGGCCCTGGGACCAGCACTGGGAATACAACGTACTGTACATTTCCCATTATATTGGGGATACAATATTTATCAGTATATTGGGGATATAATGTATACTTCACTCTTTTTTAGGGATACGGTGTATATTTCCCACAATATTGGGAATATATTTATCACTATATTGGGAATACAATGTATATTTCTCACAATATTGGGAATATATTTATCACTATATTGGGAATACAATGTATATTTCTCACAATATTGGGAATATATTTCGTACTATATTGGGAATAAAATGTTTATTTATCACTATGGGACTATATTTATCACTATATTGGGAATACAATGTACTGTACATTTCCCATTATATTGGGGATACAATGTATATTTCACTCTTTTTTTGGGGATACAATGTATATTTCTCACTATATTGGGGATACAATGTTTATTTCCCATTGTATTGGGGATTCTCAGTATAATGGGAATACATTGTATATTTCTCAGTATAATGGGGATGTATCTATATTTCTCATCATGTTGGTGATATTTCTCAGTATATTGGGGATACAATGTATTCTTTTCCTTATAGAGGATATACAAGGTAGTAGCATTATCCAGGTGTATGTTATGTACCAGCAGCATTGTATTTGGGGCACATTGTATACTGACATCAATCGCAGGGCTGCAACTAACGATTATTTTCATAATCGATTAGTTGGCCGATTATTGTTTCGATTAATCGGTTAATAACCTTAAAAAAAAAAAAGTGTGGTGTATAATTTAGTTAATACGTAAAGTTTAAAAAAAAGCAATTTATTCTTAAATATCTCTATGCAGTGGTAAATATAAACAACCAACTATATGGTTAGGGAGCAAAATATCGAATCCACTCTGAGAATAGCAGACAGAAGAGATATACTGTATACACTATTAGAGGAGATATACTGTATATACTATTAGAAGAGACATACTGTTTTTTGGTCAATTTGTTGTTGGGCAGATTAAAAAACACAAATTGCTGCAAAAAATTATTATATGCTTTTCTGCAGCTTCTCCATTGAAGAATATTGAACAAAAAAAACGCAGTTTTGCGTTAAAAAAAAAAAGTCCCTGACCCTTTCCAAATACACAGCAGCTGAAAAAAGCATAGATGTGAACGTGTCCCATAGGAAACCAGGTAAATGAACTGTAGTACATTTCAGCAAAAAGCACCAAAAAACACATAGATGTGAACCAGGTCTAAAGCCCCATACACACGGTCGGAAAATCCGACCACCAAATCCATCGGATTTGGTCCGACGGATTTTGTCCGACACTGGTGTTGCATACACACGGTCGGACAAAGTTGTCGGAAAATCCGATCATTCTGAACGTGGTGACGTTTGTTGCCTACGACGGGACTACGTAGAGGCTATTAGCCAATAGCTTTGGTCTTGTAATGTGATCTGAGCATGCGTGGCACTTTGTCCGTCGGAATTCGCTACACACGATCGGAATTGGTGTGATCGGACTTTGTTGTCGGAAAATTTTTAGAGCAGGAGATACAACTTTGTCCGTCGGACAATCCGATGGAAAATGTCAGATGGTGCCTACACACGGTCGGAATTTCCGACAACATTGTCCGATAGGACAGAATCCATCGGAAAATCCGACCGTGTGTATGGGGCTTAAGACGTTTAGTAACATAATGGGGGTTAAAAAAAAAACTAAAATGAGCCCTTCATAGTACAAAAAACGCAGCTAATCACTACTGTAATTTTTTTTACTGTAGAACTGTGAAAGTAATATTTACAGTAGCGATTAATTGCTATTTTTACTATAAAGGGCTCATTTTATTTTTTATTTTTTTAACCCCATTATGTTACTGGCCGATTAATCGATTATGAAAATAGTAATTGATTGATTTCATAATCGATTATTTGTTGATTAATCGATTAGTTGTTTCAGCCCTACATCAATGCATCATCTGCCATCTTTACTATGCTGGGAAAACAATACCTGAATTCCATAACATAGGACATGTATTTCACATATACAATGTGTCTACAATTACAATGTAGCAACATCAGGTCACCATGTATCAGCTGCACTCTACTGGGGATACAAAGTCTTTTCAGTGATAGTGTGGACTTGTGTCTACAACCAGAGGAACTATGTATAGGAGTTAATGACTGGTATATACAGTCAGTTATATGCTGTGTATAGGAGTCAGTGTCCAATTATATACAGACAGGTAAAAAATGTGTATAAGGATCAGGGACAGATATATACAGACAGGTATACAATGTGTATAAGGGTCAGCGATTGATATATTCAGACAGGTATACGCTGTGTATAGGGGCCAGTGATCAATATACAGTATATAGACAGATATATAATGTGTATAGGGGTCAGTGACAGATATATACAGACAGGTAGAGTATACGCTGTGTATAGGGGTCAGTGACAGATATATACAGACAGGTAGAGTATACGCTGTGTATAGGGGCCAGTGATCAATATACAGTATACAGACAGATATATAATGTGTATAGGGGTCAGTGACAGATATATACAGACAGGTAGAGTATACGCTGTGTATAGGGGCCAGTGACAGATATATACAGACAGGTAGAGTATACGCTGTGTATAGGGGCCAGTGACAGATATATACAGACAGGTAGAGTATACGATGTGTGAAGGGGTCAGTGACAGATATATACAGACAGGTAGAGTATACGCTGTGTATAGGGGTCAGTGATCGATGACAAGTACAGGTTCGATGACTTGACTGAGAAGTGTGTATTGCTATGACATGTACCTTCTGGCATCTAAACACACACCAGCTATGAGTTGGTGAAAATTAAAATGTGATATATTTTTTATTTTTTTTAACTTGTACAAACTTATGCAGAAACAGAATTGCATGAAGGGTGAACGGATATCTTTACAGGCCTAAAAATTTTTTTAAAATTTTAAAATTAAAGCATATGTATAGCTCCAACCTTTTTTTTTGTTTTAGTTATTTATATATATAAATATATAAATATATTATATATATATATATATATATATATATATAATTTTTTTTATTGTTTTTATTGGTTATCTAGGTTATTTTTTATTGTTATTATTGGTTATCTAGGTTATTTCTTTCTAGGTTATTTTTTTATTGTTATCATTGGTTATCGAGGTTATTCTTTTATTGCTATTATTTATTTGTTATTATTGGTTATATATAGTGCCTTGAAAAAGTGTTCAGAAACAGAATTGCATGAAGGGTGAACGGATATCTTTACAGGCCTAAAAAAAATTTAAATTTAAATTTAAAGTGTATGTATAGCTCCAACTTTTGTTTTTTTAGTTTTAGTTATTTATATATATATATTTTTTATATATATATAATATATATATTTATATATATATAAAATTATTTTTTATTGTTTTTATTGGTTATCTAGGTTATTTTTTATTGTTATTATTGGTTATCTAGGTTATTTCTTTCTAGGTTATTTTTTTATTGTTATCATTGGTTATCGAGGTTATTCTTTTATTGCTATTATTTATTTGTTATTATTGGTTATATATAGTGCCTTGAAAAAGTGTTCAGAAACAGAATTGCATGAAGGGTGAACGGCTATCTTTACAGGCCTAAAAAAATTTAAAATTTAAATTTAAAGTGTATGTATAGCTCCAACTTTTGTTTTTTTAGTTTTAGTTATTTATATATATATATATTATATATATATAATATATATATTTATATATTTTTATATATATATAAAATTATTTTTTATTGTTTTTATTGGTTATCAAGGTTATTTTTTATTGTTATTATTGGTTATCTAGGTTATTTCTTTCTAGGTTATTTTTTTTATTGTTATCATTGGTTATCTAGGTTTTTCTTTTATTGCAATTATTTATTTGTTATTATTGGTTATATACAGAGCCTTGAATAAGTATTCATACCCCTTGAAATGTTTCACATTCTGTAATTTTACCACCCAAAAAACGTAAATGTATTTTATTGGGATTTTATGTGAAAGACCAACACAAAGTGGCACATAATTGTGAAGTGGAAGGAAAATGATAAATAGTTTTCCAAATTTTTTACAAATAAATATGTGAAAAGTGGGGGGTACATTTGTATGGCGCCCCCCTGAGTCAATACTTTGTAGAACCTCCTTTCGCTGAAATTACAGCTGCAAGTCTTTTTGGGGATGTCTCTACCAGCTTTGCACATCTAGAGAGGGACATTTTTGCCAATTCTTCTTTGCACAATATCTCAAGCTCTGTCAGATTGAATGGAGAGCGTCTGTGAACAGCAATTTTCTCATTTGGATTTAGGTCTGGACTTTGACTGGGCCATTCTAACACATGAATATGCTTTGATCTAAACCATTCCATTGTAGCTCTGGCTGTATGTTTCGGGTTGTTGTCCTGCTGGAAAGTGAACCTCCGCCAGTCTCAAGTCTTTTGCAGACTCTAACAGGTTTTCTTCTAAGATTGCCCTGTATTTGGCTCCATCCATCTTCCCATCAACACTGACCAGCTTCCCTGTCCCTGCTGAAAAAAGCCTCCCCACAACATGATGCTGCCACCACCATGTTTCACGGTGGGGATGGTGTGTTCAGGGTGATGTGAAGTGTTAGTTTTCTGCCACACATAGAATTTTGCTTTTAGGCCAAAAAGTAAAATTTTGGTCTCATCTGACCAGATCACCTTCTTTCACATGTTTGCTCCCCTCCCCCACATGGCTTCTCACAAACTGCAAAAGGGACTTCTTATGACTTTCTTTCACCAATGTCTTTCTTCTTCCCACTCTTCCATAAAGGGCAGATTTATGGAGTGCACGACTAATGCCCGTACACACGATCGGAAATTCCGCCAGCAAAAGTCCGATGTGAGCTTTTGGCCAGAAATTCTGACCGTGTGTATGCTCCATCGGACTTTTGCTGGCGGAATTCCCACCAGCAAAATATTTTAGAAGGTTCTCAATTTTTTGGTCGGAAAAAGTTCTGATCGGAAATCCCGATCGTCTGTACCAATTCCGACGCAAAAAGTTCCTACGCATGCTCGGAAACAATTCGACGCATGCTCGGAAGCATTGAACTTCATTTTCTCGGCTCGTCGTAGTGTTGTACGTCACCGCGTTCTTGACGGTCGAAAGTTCAGAGAACTTTTGTGTGACCGTGTGTATGCAAGCCAAGCTTGAGCGGAATTCCGTTGGAAAAACCATCCAAGATTTTTCCGATGGAAATTCCGCTCGTGTGTACGTGGGGCATTATAGTTGTCCCGGGAACAGATTCTCCCACCTGAGCTGTGGATCTCTGCAGCTCCTCCAGAGTTCCCATGGGCCTCTTGGCTCTTCTCTGATGAATGCTCTCCTTGCCCGGCCGGTCAGTTTAGGTGGACGGCCATGTCTTGGTAGGTTTGCAGTTATGCCCATACTCTTTCCATTTTCAGATGATGGATTGAACAGAGCTCCGTGAGATGTTCAAAGCTTGGGATATATTTTTATAACCTAACCCTGCTTTAAACTTCTCCACAACTTTATCCCTGACCTGTCTGGTGTGTTCCTTGGCTTTCATGATGCTGTTTGTTCACTAAGGTTCTCTAACAAACCTCTGAGGGCTTCACAGAACAGCTGTGTTTATACTTAGATTAAATTACACACAGGTGGACTCTATTTTCTAGTTAGGTGACTTCTGAAGGCAATTGGTTCCACTAGATTTTAGTTAGGGGTATCAGAGTAAAGGGGGCTGAATACAAATACACACCACACTTTTCACATATTTATTTGTAAAAAAAAAATCAAAACCATTTATCGTTTTTTTTCCACTTCACAATTATGTGCCAATTTGTGTTGGTCTATCACATAAAATCCCAATAAAATACACTTACGTTTTTGGTTGTAACGACAAAAATGTGGAAAATTTCAAGGGGTATGAATACTTTTTCAAGGCACTGTAGGTGTAGGGTATTTTTGCTGTTGGTGTCATGTTTGGGAGATTTCTCTGCACTGCCCTGTAAGCAGTGGTCTGGCTCTTATGCAAATATCAAAATGCCTTGCTGGTTGGGTGATAACGTGTAGGAATGGACTTTCCTAAGCAGGATGTAATTACATGCAGACCACTCTAGATAATGCCCACATGTGACGCCGAGCCTCCATGATTTAACTGTAATCCAATGAATGAAAGGGGGGCGGGCCAGGGAAAGTCAGGCTTGGGAGAACCTGTGTGTAATTTGTGCCCTGGTTCCCCCACCTGCTGACTTCCTTCCTCTTCTCTCCCATCGACTGCTGCAGGCACACATAGGGGATGATTTAGAATGAGTCGGGGAAGGGGCCGGTAAATATGTAATTTACCATCCCCTTCGCTTTCTGAATGAACACAGTGAGGGATCAGTACCATGTGTTCCAGCTTTGGAGTGCACGCCCTAATGCAGTGATGGTGAACCTTGGCACCCCAGATGTTTTGGAACTACATTTCCCATGATGCTCCACTACACTGCAGAGTGCACGAGCATCATGGGAAATGTAGTTCCAAAACATCTGGGGTGCCAAGGTTCGCCATCACTGTGCTAGATGATGCTGGACGTCCTTCAGCCAGGAAATAAGGCGGAGCTCTGTCTGACTTGTTGCAGTTTCTAATGCACACTGTGAGAAGCTCACAGTGTTCAGTGAAATCACAGTAAGCCATTTTAGTCCAGGAGAGGAGCCGGCAGGGGCTGACTGACCGATCGGTGATTCGGTCGCCGCCCGAGGGCCCGGAGCCATTAGTGGCCCGTGCCCGGCCCAACGAGAGGCCCCTTGAAGCGGCTGTAATAATACCGCTAACGGCTCACTGCTCCCCGCTGGCCTCTCCTTCCCTCCTGTCCATGATGGACGGGAGGGAAGGAGGGGCCCCAGCAGGGAGCAGCGCGCCATTAGCGGTATTATCGCAGGTGCTTCACTCACCCGATGCCTGTAATAATACCGCTAACGGCGCGCTGCTCCCCGCCGGCCCCTCCTCCCTTCTCATCTGTCCTAGACTCCTAGGTGATACAGTGCAAGGCTCCCCCCTCCCCACAATGTCCCCCTGTGTGATCTCCCACCCCCACAGTTTCCCCCTGTGTGCCCCCCCGACAGTGTCCCCCTGTGTGCCCTCTCCCTCCCCCAGTGTCCCCCCCTGTGTGTCCTCTCCCTCCCCCAGTGTGCCCTCTCTATTTCCCCCAGTGTCCCCCTGTGTGCCCTCTCCCTCCACCAGTGTCCCCCTGTGTGCCCTCTCCCTCCCCCAGTGTGCCCTCTCTATTTTCCCCAGTGTCCCCCTGTGTGCCCTCTCCCTCCCCCAGTGTCCCCCTGTGTGCCCTCTCCCTCCCCCAGTTTCCCCCTGTGCGCTCTCTCCCTCCCCCAGTGTCCCCCTGTGTGCCCTCTCCCTCCCCCAGTGTCCCCCTGTGTGCCCTCTCCCTCCCCCAGTGTGCCCTCTCTATTTCCCCCAGTGTCCCCCTGTGTGCCCTCTCCCTCCCCCAGTGTCCCCCTGTGCGCTCTCCCTCCCCCAGTTTCCCCCTGTGTCCCCCCCCTGTGTGTGCTCTCCCCCCCCCCCCGTGTCTCCCTGTGTGCTCCCCCCCAATGTCCCCCTGTGCAGGTGTGGCCTGGGACGCAGGGGGCCCCATGATCTTCTATTGCCCGGGGGGCCCCATCAGTTGTCAGTCCGCCCCTGGGAGTCGGTACAACTGTGCAAGACTTAAGTAAATGCTGGAGGTCAGATTTAATAGGATATAAAGCCGCAGTGCTTTAATCATGGGGGAGATTACTGCGCATGCGCACAAATATGCTCAATATGCAACTTTTTATGGTGCGATCTAAGAGAAGGTTTTCTATGATGAATTCCGATACATACACTTCCTTTTGTTGACCCCCCAGTACACCATATTGGGTGTCACCTGTTGCTTTGCTCAGCACATTTTGTTACTTCTAGCCGGTCACATTTGTATTTGTGTCTTCTTTTATTGTCAGGTAATTTGCTGACATGTCCTTTCCTTAGTGCGCAGTATAGGAAGAAGAGGCACAAAAAACGATTTGTTCGGAATGTTTATTGCACTCGGAAAATGAAAACTGCGCTGAACACTCAGAAGATCAGTATAGGATCACCTAGATATGATAGGGTGGATCTAACCCCAGAAATGTAATATATTGAAGCACACCAGTCTTTAGAAATGGTGGCGGCATTAGCTTTCTTTTTTCTTTTTGTGATCCTGCCAATAACCCACAAAGGCTTGCCCACAGGGTGTGCCAGATGTGCCTGGACACACCCTAATCACCCTGTGCTGCGCAGATCCCCCCTATTGCCCTGGTTCCCCCCCCTTTCCGACTTCCTTCCTCTTCTCTCCCATCGACTGCTGCAGGCACACATAAGGGATGTTTTAGAATCAGTCTGGGAAGGAGACGGTAAATATGTAATTTACCGGCCCCTTCCCTTTCTGAATGAACACAGTGAGTGATCAGTACCATGTGTTCCACGCCCTAAGGCAGTGATGGCACACCTTGGCACCCCAGATGTTTTGAAACTACATTTCCCATGATGCTCATGCACTCTGCAGTGTGGTTGAGCATCATGGGAAATGTAGTTCCAAAACATTTGGGGTGCCAAGGTTCGCCATCACTGCCCTAATGCAATAGGCTGAGCACACCCATAGGGGTGTGGGAAGAGGAAAGGAGGGAAGCCAGATGCAATGCGGGGTGGGGCAGGGGGAAGGAAAGCCAGGGCAGTAGGGGAATCGACACCACATGTAGTGATTAGGGTGTGCCCAGGCACACCTGGCACACCACCTGTGCACACCTATGGGGGCAGGATCATGCGTTTTTTTGGTTCATAGACTTTTATTATTGACGCGCCTAAAAAAAACTTGTGATGAAGTCTGTGGGGCCCAAAACACCCCATTCTGCCTCAAAATTAGCTCATGTAGCTTTTCAAGCTTCAGGTGTGAGCTGCAGGTGATTGAAGGCTCAAATTTGAGAGCCTGGACCATGGGAAAGTGTGGGATTCGGCTTGCTGAATGGTTTGAAGCTACAAGGTGTGACCGGGGGGCTTAGAGTGCAGCACAGCGAGAGAGCACAGGAAGTTATCAGCTCACTACATTTCTGGCAGGATCAACAGGTCATTTTTGCACCTATTGAAAACAGATATAAGAATACACTTTCAATGGTATATTTAACAGGCCAAAAGGGAGCATGGAAGAAAAGTTCATTTTTAGAGTTTATATACACTTTAAGGGATTACGTTCGTTATGAGTTCTTACATCAGCGTAGTTATGCTAGCTTACGATACAACGGTACCACACCAATTGTATTTTTTTTTTTATTGTATTACTTTTTTTTTTTATTATTTTGCATTAGCTTGCAATGCAAATGTACCATACCAATAGATTTCTGCTTGGGTTTATACATTTTTTATTTGTATGTATTTCTTTTAATTTGTATTGGCTTTCAATGCAAATGTACCATACCAATCGATTTTTGATTTGGTTTATTCTTTTTTTTTTTTTTTTTTATTTCTAGTTATTTTTTTACTTTATTTTTTTCAAAATTTGTATTGGCTTTCAATGCAAATATTACATACCAATCACTTTCTGCTTTGGTTTATTTTTATTTATTTTTTTCATTTGTATCTATTTATTTTTTCCTTTATTTATTTTTAAATTTTTTGTATTGGCTTTCAATGCAAATGTACCATACCAATCGATTTCTGCTTTGTTAGATTTTTTTTGCATTTCTTTTTATTTGTATTTTATTTATTTATTTTTAAATTAGTTTTTCTTATTCTATATTTTGTTTTGTTTTTTTTATTTGTATCAGCTTATGATGCAAAGGTACCATAGCAACTGATTTATCCTTTTGTTTGTTTATTTACTTATTTAATTTTATTTGTATTTTGTTGATTTTTTTTTTTTTATTTCGTATTCGCTTGTAATGCAAATGTACCATATCAATCAATTTCTGCTTTGATTTATTATTTTTTTTTTTAAATAAGTATTTATTTATGTAATTTTAATGGTATTTTTTATGTTATTTTATTTGTATCAGCTTGTGTTGCAAAGGTACCATGGCAATTGATCTATGCTTTTTTTATTTTTTTTTATTCATTTATCTTGATTTTTTTTTTTTTTGTATTGTATTTGCTTGTCGTGAAAATGTACCATAGCAATCAATTTCTGCTCTGGTTAATTTTTGTTTTATTTTTTTTATTTTTTATATATTTTGTTATTATTATTTTGTGGTTTATTTAGTCTATTGTGTTGATGTGTACACAGATATTGTGCAGACATTGTATCATGTATATCATCTGTCAGTGTCATATATACAGACACAGGGGATCCATATACCATGTAAATATCCCGGCACATGGCTTGGTCCAGGTGTGTCAACATAAAGAATGTCCATTATTGTACATTGATATTATATGTGTGACAGTATTATTATTATTATACAATATTTATATAGTATACATTCATACACTGATGGAGGGCACAGCGGGGTATCCGCATTAAACTGCCTTCCTTAACATTTATAGGTGCATCTCACGAAATTAGAATATCATCAAAAAGTTAATTTATTTCAGTAATTTAATTAAAAAAAAAAAGTGAAACTCATATATTTTATATAGATTCGTTGCACACAAAGTGATATATTTCAAGCATTTCTTTCTTTTAATTTTGATGATTATGGCTTACAGCGAGTGAAAACCCCAAATTCGGTATCTCAGAAAATTAGAATATTACATAAGACCAATAAAAAAAAGGATTTTTAATACAGAAATGTTGGCTGTCCATGTACAGTATAGTATGCACTCAATACTTGGTCGGGGCTACTTTTGCATGAATTATTGCATTAATGCGGCGTGGCGGGGGGGTCTGTACTATGGGGGGTCTGCACTGGGGGGTCTTCACCCAGGGGGTGTCTGTACTGAGGGGGGGTCTGCACTAAGGGGGGTGTCTGTACTGAGGTGGGTCTGCACAATGGGGGGTGTCTGTACTGAGGGGGGTCTGCACTGAGGGGGGTGTCTCTACTAGGGGTTTCTGCACTGGGGGTGTCTGCACCCAGGGGGGGGGGGGTGTCTGTACGATGGGGGGTC
Source organism: Lithobates sylvaticus (assembly GCA_028564925.1). Lineage (NCBI taxonomy): Eukaryota > Metazoa > Chordata > Amphibia > Anura > Ranidae > Lithobates > Lithobates sylvaticus. Next base: position 279,432,278 of record CM053031.1, read on the forward strand.
TGCACTGGGAGGGTGTCTGCACTTGGGGGGTCTGCAGCCAGGGGGGTCTGCACTAAAGGGGGTGTCTGTACTAAAGGGGGTGTCTGCACTGGGGGGTGTCTATACTGAGGGGGGTCTGCACTGAGGGGGGGGTTGTCTGTACTGAGGGGGTGTCTGTACTGCTGGGGGGGATCTGCACTGAGGGGTCTGCACTGAGGGGGGGTGTCTGTACTGAGGGGGGTCTGCACTGAGGGGGGGGGTCTGCACTGGGGGGTGTCTATACTGAGGGGGGTCTGCACTGAGGGGGGGGTGTCTGTACTGAGGGGGGTGTCTGTACTGCTGGGGGGGATCTGCACTGAGGGGGGTGTCTGCACTGAGGGGGGTGTCTGCACTGAGGGGGGGTATCTGTACTGAGGGGGGTCTGCACAGAGAGGGGGTGTCTGTACTGAGGGGGGTCTGCACTGGGGGGTCTGCACTGAGGGGGGTGTCTGTAATTCTGGGGGGGTCTGCACCGAGGTGGGGATGTCAGTACTGATCTAGGGGTCTGCACTGAAGGGGTGTCTGCACTGAAGGGGGAGGTTTATACTGAGGGAGGGGGTCTATATTGATGGAGGGTGGTCTGTACTTAGTGGGGGGGGGGTCTGTACTGAGGGAGGGGGATCTATACTGCGGGAGGGGGGTCTGTAGTTAGTGTAAGGGGGGTCTGTACTGAGGGGGGACTATAGTTGGTGGGGGGGTGACACCATTTTTTTTCGCATCGGGTGACACCAACCCTAGTGACGCCACTGATTGTTGGGTCTGATGTCTCTCATCTTCCTCTTGGCAATACCCCACAGATTCTCGATGGGGTTTAGGTCAGACGAGTTTGCTGGCCAACCAAGCACAGTGATACCAAAATGTTTAAACCAGGCATTGGTACTTTTTGAAGTGTGGGCAGGTGCCAAGTCCTGCTGGAAAATGAAATCAGCATCTCCATAAATCTGGTCAGCAGAGGGAAGCATGAATCTCCTGGTAGAGGGCTGTGCTGACTTTGGACTTGATAAAACACAGAGGACCAACACCAGGAGATGACATGGCTGCCCAAACCATCACTGACTTCAGAAACCTTGCTGATGTTGCTTGTGTCTTGTTGCTGTGCTCAGTCTTGTCATGGTGTATATAACCTGTGACATCAAACTGTCTTCCACAACCTCACCTTAGTAGCAGAGTTTGGCTGTTCCTCACCCAGTTTTAGGCCTCCTACACAGCTGTTTCTGTTTCAGTTAATGACTATGTTTCAACCTACATATGAAATTGATGATCATTAGCACCTGCTTGGTATAATTGGTTATGACTTTTGGCCACAATTCTTCCATGAAGACCACTTCTGGCCAGATTCTCTCGGCAGTAGATGGGTGTACCTGTGTCCTACTGGTTTCCACCAGTTCTGTGCTGATGGCACTGCTGGACATCTTCTGATGAGTCTTTCATCTGCTGCATTAAAGCAGAGATCTACAAAAAAAAAAAAAAATTAAAAGTCAGCAGCTACAAATACTGCAGCTGCTGACTTTTAATACTCGGACACTTACCTGTCCTGGAGTCCAGCGATGCGGGAGAGTGAAGCCCCCCTTCTCTCTGCGGTGCCGGCATTGTAAGTGTGGGCGCCCGGCTGTGGCTTCACAGCCGGGCACCCACTGCGCATGTGCGAGCCGCACGCCGTGACTGGCTGGGCAATCATCTGGGACCTGTGACGTGTGCCAGATGATCGCCGAGAGGGAGGGGGGAGAGGTGATCTCCCTTCTGGTGCCGCGGTGTGCCGGGAGGAAGTTAGTGCTGGGACCCTCTGGAAAGAGGGTCCCGGCTCCCCCCCCCCCCCCCTAAAAAAAATGATATGCCAAATGTGGCATGTCAGGGGGTCACCTCCCTTAAAGCGGAAGTTCCATTTTTGGGTGGAACTCCGCTTTAAGTTTCCTTGGCTGATCACTGTGTCTATGGTCCTCAACATTGCCCATTTCTTTGTGGTTCTTCAAAAGAGCTTGAACAGCACACCATGAAACCCCAGTCTGCTCGGAAATCTTTGCCTGGGAGAGACCTTGCTGAGAAGCATCCCGGGACACGGAGGAGACGAATCCCCGGGACACGGAGGAGAAGCATCCCGGGACACAGAGGAGACGCATCCCGGGACACGGTGGGGACGCATTCTGGGACACGGAGGAGAAGCATCCCGGGACACGGAGGAAAGGCATCCCGGGACACAGAGGAGATGCATCCCGGGGCACAGAGGAGACGCATCCCGGGACTCAGAGGAGATGCATCCCGGGGCACGGAGGAGACGCATCCCGGGACTCAGAGGAGACGAATCCCGGGACACGGAGGAGAAGCATCCCGGGACACGGAGGAAAGGCATCCCGGGACACGGAGGAGACGAATCCCGGGACACGGAGGAGAAGCATCCCGGGACACGGAGGAGACGCATCCCGGGACACGGTGGGGACACATCCCGGGACACGGAGGAGAAGCATCCCGGGACACGGAGGAAAGGCATCTCGGGGCACGGAGGAGACGAATCCCGGGACACGGAGGAGAAGCATCCCGGGACACGGAGGAGACGCATCCCGGGACACGGTGGGGACACATCACGGGACACGGAGGAGAAGCATCCCGGGAAACGGAGGAGAAGCATCCCGGGACACGGAGGAGACGCATCCCGGGACACGGTGGGGACACATCCCGGGACACGGAGGAGAAGCATCCCGGGACACGGAGGAAAGGCATCTCGGGGCACGGAGGAGACGAATCCCGGGACACGGAGGAGAAGCATCCCGGGACACGGAGGAGACGCATCCCGGGACACGGTGGGGACACATCACGGGACACGGAGGAGAAGCATCCCGGGAAACGGAGGAGAAGCATCCCGGGACACGGAGGAGAAGCATCCCGGGAAACGGAGGAGAAGCATCCCGGGAAACGGAGGAGAAGCATCCCGGGACACGGAGGGGACACATCCCGGGACACAGAGGAGACACATCCCAGGACACGGAGGAGAAGCACCCCGGGACAAGGAGGAGACGCATCCCAGGACATGGTGGAGACGAATGAGCTCGGGATGGGGGGGGGGGGGTGTGCGGTGTGGGCAAAAGCGATATGGTAGAGGGTGTCAGATCCATCTTTTAAATTAGTAATATCTTATATGATCTGGAAAGCAGGCGGGGACCATCCCCGATGTGAGCATCTGAAGCCCACTTGTGTGTATTACCCGGGATTGGGAGCAGCATGCACCTCCCGATCTCGCGCCTGCTCAGTAATCCGAACACAGGGGCTGCACATCCCCCTGGCAGATCCAAATCTACCAAAATGGCGCCAAGCTCCTACCGGTCTGCAAATACCGCAAGATTTCGTTATTAGGCTTCCACAAAAACCCCTGGGATAGACAATGCCAATATCCCAGGAGTAAATGGGAATCCCCTAATGACGTCATTGCCTAGGCGGCCGGGACAGAAAGTGCCACCTGGAGATATAAAAAAAAAGATATCTGGAAACGCAAAAAAAAATAAAAAATCCATGTAGCACCGTCCACTGTCCCCAATGCCCCATTGGGCACATGAGAACTTGGGGGAAAAAAAGGGTGGAACTCTGCTTTAAAGGGTCTTCCGAAACTTCTACTGCAACTGAAGAAGGTGGCTTGTTCTAATAAATTCAAGAACGGTTTGAGGAACACAAGGGGTTTAAGGTGATGACTTGGCCTCCAAATTCTCCAGAACTCAGTCCAACAGAGCGTCTGTGGTGTGCTGGAAAGACAAGTCCCATCCATGGAGGCCCCACCTAGCAACTTACAGCACCTAAAGGACCTGCTACCAATGGCTTGGGCTGGATACCACAGCACACCTTCTCATGCAATGTGATTAAAAAATACAATGTAACAAAAAACATAAACTCATGTCAACTGGACTCATCTCCTCCAACTGGACCAGCTGCTATGTATAGCGAGAGCCTACCAGAGGAATCCGTCTAGTTCATATCCAGCCGGGTAAAACAAAGAAAGGTTGTACAATCACATTGTAACATGTGTGCCCAGCTACAGGAAATGTTTGCCAGAGCTTGTAGGAATTTTTTTTATCTTTTTTTTGCATGCGATCTCATCTAAGAAAATTATTCCATAAACAGTAACAATTTTGCTACTTGAACAAAATGGTGTCTGTTGTAAGAATGCTTGATGTGCAGGAGTCCATGATGTGAATCTCCCGTGTCCACTACATCCCAGAGGTGCTCTATTGGATGAAATCTGGTGAGTGTGGCGCTCTATTGGATGAGATCTGGTGAGTGTGGCGCTCTATTGGATGAGATCTGATGAGTGTGGCGCTCTATTGGATGAGATGTGGTGAGTGTCTCTATTGGATTGCGATCTGGTGAGTGTCTTTATTGGATTGCGATCTGGTGAGTGTCTTTATTGGATTGCGATCTGGTGAGTGTCTCTATTGGATTGAGATCTGGTGAGTGTCTCTATTGGATTGAGATCTGGTGAGTGTCTCTATTGGATTGAGATCTGGTGAGTGTCTCTATTGGATTGAGATCTGGTGAGTGTCTCTATTGGATTGAGATCTGGTGAGTGTGGAGCTCTATTGGATTGAGATCTGGTGAGTGTGGAGCTCTATTGGATTGAGATCTGGTGAGTGTGGAGGCCATTGGAGTACAGTGACCTCATTGTCCAGTGGTGAGATGATTTGAGCTTTGTGACATGGGGCATTATCCTGCTGGACTCAGCAGACCATTCAACGTTTTTCCAATCTTGTTTTGTCCAGTTTTGTTGATCCTGTGCCAATTGTAGCCTCAGTTTCCTGTTCTTAGCTGACAGAAGTGGCACCCGGTGTGGTCTTCTGCTGCTGTAGCCCATCAGCTTCAAGGTTGGATGTGTTGTTGTTTCAGAGATGTTATTCTGCACACCTTGGGTGTAACAAGTGGTTATTTGAGTTACTGTTGCCTTTCTATCATCTGGAACCAGTCTGCCCATTCTCCTCTGACTTCTGACATTAACAAGGCATTTTCCTCCACACAACTGCCGCTCACTGGATATTTTCTTTTTCTCAGACCATTCTCGGTAAACCCGAGAGATGGTCGTGTGTGAAAATCCCAGTAGATCAGCAGTTTTTGAAATATTCAGATCAGCCCGTCTGGCACCAACTGCCCTCCGTTATAAAAGACCTGTCAGACGCAGCGAAGCCTCACACAGCGGGAGCCTCCCATTGCCACGTTCAAAGTCACTTAAATCCCCTTTCTTCCCCATTCTGATGCTCGCGTTTGAAATTCAGCAAGTCATCTTCACCACGTCTAGATGCCGAAATGCATTGAGATGCTGCCATGTGATTGGCTGATCAGCAATTTGTGTTACCGAGCAATCAAACAGGTGTACCTAATAAAGTGGCCAGCGAGTATATTTGTAATGTGTTTCTATGAAGGAACTTTTGTGCAAGTTATCTTTCTTCAATCCTACTCAAGCTGGCCAGGAATGGGCCAATCTGGTTGTACATTGTCCTTCACCAATGGCTACACTGGATTTCTCAACTTTTTTTTACTTTGGAGAACCCTTGGCAAAAAGTCTTGAGATTCCCCTATATTACTTACCAGATCTACAGTTCACGAACGTAAAGTGTGATCGGCGAGCTGTTGTATATATGGGCTGCCATGTATATACTGTATATAAAGTTTATACACATACAGTATGTAGCCAGGTGATCGATTACAGAAACATGGAGAAGGAGACATTGTCCTTTTTCAGTCATTTTTACTTTCACTTTATACTGCTATGCTGGATGTTGTATTGCACTATCCCCTCCAGTCAGCAGGGGGAGTGCTAAAGACAGAAAAGCCTATGGACTGCTATGCAGAACACCGAGGATCATGGGAATTGGAGTCCAGAACATCAGTTATAGAATGGGACTCATGGACCGTGACACTACAGTTCCCAGAGGACACTGAGGCAGAAAGGGGGGGGGGAATAGCTTTTTACTGGTCTGCTCCAAAAGACTTCAGGGACAACATGTTCTCTTGCTGCGTGGGAGTCCATGCGAGCGCATCAGCCTGTCTGCCCACATCTCTGCGGGAGAACAGACCATCGAGGACCGGAGCTTAAAGCGGCAGTAAACCACAGCCTTTTAAAGAAAAAAAAAAAAGATTCCCTGCAAGACAATGGCATAATGTGCTAGAATGCATCGCATACTAGCACATTATGAAATGCTGTCACCGCTGACAAGGCTTCCATCTTCACCCGATTCACATGCTCTTCCTTCCGGGTTCACATGCTCCGGCCGACTGATTGGCTGAACCACGATGATGTCACGGCTGTGGCACAGAGCTCTGAAGGGACGGCACGGTGTGACATCACCGGCTGCACGCAGTGTGAATATCTCCTAAACAGTGCAAGTTGAGGAGATATTCTCTGTACCTACAGGTCAGCCTTATTATAGGCGGACCTGTAGGTACAAGTTAAAAAAGTTTACTATCAGCGGTGGGGTTCTTTTTTTTGGGGGGGGGCGGCAAACAACCCCCCCCCCCCCCCCGGGCCGCTGGTGGAGGGGCACTAGCACACAACAGCAACCTAGCCCCCCCCCCCACGGTGCTGCACAGCGCTAACACCGCCAGCACACCCCCCCATCACCCGATGTCCTTATCCTGGATGCGGGTGGTCAGAGCTGATGCCACCATCTTCCAGCCCTGACCTTAAGCGTGGCGGGCTCGGTAAAAGCTGCTCCGGTGTGCTCTCCTCTCTGCTCCTCCCAGCGCTAGGTATCCAATAAGATCGCCTGATTTAGGCACTCGAGGGACTGGTCTTAAGACTGGCTTCCTGATTGGCCGGGAGGAGCATCAGTGTTGCAACAGCGAATATTCATTCGCTGTTGCAACATACCTGGGTGGGCCCCGGTCGCATTCTCTGTGACCCGAGCTCACCCTGTTTTGAAGCCTATTAGAGCCTCTGGCTCTAATCAGGTGCTTAAAAAAAAGCCCTGGCTGCTGTAATTCATGCGGCCGGTGCCCTGAAAGGGGCCGGACACATGAATAGGGGACAGCCGCGGCAGCCGTGGATAGACTTGTGCTATGCATAAATCTATCCATTGCATATAGGGGGTGGCGAGGAGAGAGGGGGAGGTGCCCGGTGCCCTGAAAGGGGCCCGACAAATGAATAGAGGGGGCGGCATAAATCTATCCATTGCATATAGGCGGTGGCGAGGAGAGAGGGGGAGGCGCCTGGGCACCCCTAATGGACGGGTCGCCACTGTTTACTACCACTTCAAGGCCTGAGAGTGGCTCCTGGGTGGGTAGCACTACAAGTATATACTTAGCAGCCCATATATACATTTGTGGTTATCTTGATTTTTTTGCCATCTGATGGCATAGCAGCAAATGCACGCTCATTAAAATTTAACGCATTTGTTCATTACATGGTTACCAAGTAATGGTTTTAATACATTGTTATAAAGCAAGTTGGTAGAAGTGGAATCCTCCTGATCTTTGCCATCTGACAGCACTGCATAGAGTATACATTACAGAGAACAATACTAGGAATTCTTGCTGCTCCGTCCCATTCTGCTGACTGTGCACACCTCTCCTCTCATCATACGCCGCTTTCTTCAATGACGTCAGCAGCCAGAACCATAGGGGAAGCCTTGGGTATCATCGAGTACCAATGGGTATCAATGTGCACTGGCAGTACTAACCGTGCATTGAAAACCCCATCGGGTGGATATATATAAATCGTGCCGGAACCCCTGGGAACTTCTCTCAGAACTCTTCCCAAGGAATCCCCGGGTGAGAAACTCTGGGCTACACAGTGCGAGGGCCTTCCTGATCTAAAAATTGCCAATCCCAATCTAACAGATGAAAGTTTGGGACTATTGTTCCCAATTTCACTTTACTAGACGTAGGAGGCCTCAAGTGTGGCTCCTGACATCAGCAAAGGGCCACAGGTAATATTCAGTGTAGATAATTCTGCAGAAAACTCCCAGAGACTGCCAGTACAGGAGATGATCAGAGACTGTGGACATATAACAGGAGATGATCAGAGACTGCAGACATGATACAGGAGATGGTCAGAGACTACAGACATGATACAAGAGATGATCAGAGACTGCAGACATGATACAGGAGATGGTCAGAGACTGCAGACATGATACAAGAGAGGGTCAGAGACTGCAGACATGATACAGGAGATGGTCAAAGACTACAGACATATAACAGGAGATTGCCAGACACTGCAGACATGATACAGGAGATGATCAGAGACTGCAGACATGATACAGGAGATGGTCAAAGACTGCAGACATGATACAGGAGATGGTCAGAGACTGCAGACATGATACAGGAGATGGTCAGAGACTGCAGACATGATACAGGAGATGATCAGAGACTGTGGACATATAACAGGAGATGATCAGAGACTGCAGACATGATACAGGAGATGGTCAGAGACTACAGACATGATACAAGAGATGATCAGAGACTGCAGACATGATACAGGAGATGGTCAGAGACTGCAGACATGATACAAGAGAGGGTCAGAGACTGCAGACATGATACAGGAGATGGTCAAAGACTACAGACATATAACAGGAGATTGCCAGACACTGCAGACATGATACAGGAGATGATCAGAGACTGCAGACATGATACAGGAGATGGTCAAAGACTGCAGACATGATACAGGAGATGGTCAGAGACTGCAGACATGATACAGGAGATGGTCAGAGACTGCAGACATGATACAGGAGATGGTCAGAGACTGCAGACATGATACAGGAGATGGTCAGAGACTGCAGAGATGGTACAGGAGATGGTTAGAGACTGCAGACATGATACAGGAGATGGTCAGAGACTGCAGACATGATACAAGAGAGGGTCAGAGACTGCAGACATGATACAGGAGATGGTCAGAGACTGCAGACATGATACAGGAGATGGTCAGAGACTGCAGACATGATACAGGAGATGGTCAGAGACTGCAGAGATGGTACAGGAGATGGTTAGAGACTGCAGACATGATACAGGAGATGGTCAGAGACTGCAGACATGATACAAGAGAGGGTCAGAGACTGCAGACATGATACAGGAGATGGCCAGAGACTGCAGACATGATACAAGAGAGGGTCAGAGACTGCAGACATGATACAGGAGATGGTCAGAGACTGCAGACATGATACAGGAGATGGTCAGAGACTGCCAGTACAGGAGATGGTCAGAGACTGCAGAGATGGTACAGGAGATGGTTAGAGACTGCAGACATGATACAGGAGATGGTCAGAGACTACAGTCTTGGTACAGGAGATGGTCAGAGACTGCAGACATGATACAGGAGATGGTCAGAGACTGCAGACATGATACAGGAGATGGTCAGAGACTGCAGACATGATACAGGAGATGGTCAGAGACTGCAGACATGATACAGGAGATGGTCAGAGACTGCAGACATGATACAGGAGATGGTCAGAGACTGCAGACATGATACAGGAGATGGTCAGAGACTGCAGACATGATACAGGAGATGGTCAGAGACTGCAGACATGATACAGGAGATGGTCAGAGACTGAGACATGATACAGGAGATGGTCAGAGACTACAGTCTTGGTACAGGAGATGGTCAGAGACTGCAGACATGATACAGGAGATGGTCAGAGACTGCAGACATGATACAGGAGATGGTCAGAGACTGCAGACATGATACAGGAGATGGTCAGAGACTGCAGACATGATACAGGAGATGGTCAGAGACTACAGTCTTGGTACAGGAGATGGTCAGAGACTACAGACTTGGTACCGGAGATGGCCAGAGACTGAAGACATACAGCGGGGGAAATAATTATTTGATCCCCTGCAGATTTTGTAAGTTTTCCCACTTACAAAGAAATGAAGGGTCTATGATTTTTATCATAGGTGCATTTTAAATGATAGAGACAGAATATCAACCACAAATACAGAAAAAAACACACAAAACAAATGTTATAAATTAAGTTGCAGTTCAGTGAGTGAAATAAGTATTTGATCCCCAAGCAAAACATGACTTAGTACTTGGTGGAGAAACCCTTGTTGGCAATCACAGAGGTCCGCCGTTTCTTGTAGTTGGTGACCAGGTTTGGACATCTCAGGAGGGGATTTTGGTCCACTCTTCTTTACAGATCTTCTCTAAATCTTGGCTGTCTCTTGGCAACTCGAAGTTTCAGCTCCCTACAGAAAAATTTCTATAGGATTAACGTCTGGAGACTGGCTTGGCCACTCCGTGACCTTAATGTGCTCCTTCTTGAGCCACTCCTTTGTTGTCTTGGCGCTATTTTTTGGGTCATTGCCATGCTGGAAGACTCATCCACGACCCATCTTCAGTGTTCTGGCTGAGGGAAGAAGGTTCTCATCTGATATTTTACAATACATGGCCCCGTCCATTGGCCCCTCAATGCGACAAAGTCGGCCCGTACCTTTAGCAGAGAAACAGCCCCAAAGCATCAGGTTTCCACCTCTGTGCTGGACTGTAGGGATGGTGTTCTCAGGCTAATAGTCAGCATTTTTCTTCCTCCAAACTTGGCGAGTCGAGTTAATGCCAAAGAGCTAAATTTTGGTCTCATCTGACCACAGCACTTTTTCCCAATTCTTCTCTGAATCATTTAGATGTTCATTGGCATAATTGTACATGCCAGTGAAGGAGGGGGACTCACCGTGTTTGGTGGAAGGAAAATGCTGACTATGGCCCCAAGAACACCATCCCTACAGTCCAGCACGGAGGTGGAAACATTATGCTTTGGGGCTGTTACTCTGCTAAAGGTACAGACCGACTTTGCTGTATTGAGGGGTCAATGGACGGGGCAAAGTATTGTAAAATCTTGGAGGAGAACCTTCTTCCCTCAACCAGAACACTGAAGATGGGTCGGGGATGGATCTTCCAGCATGACAATGACCCAAAACATACCACCAAGGCAACAAAGGAGTGGCTCAAGAAGAAGCACATTAAGGTCACAGAGTGGCCTGGCCAGTCTCCAGACCTTAATCCTATAGAAAATGTATGGAGGGAGCTGAAACTTTGAGTTGCCAGGAGACAGACAAGAAATCTTAAGGATTTAGAGAAGATCTGTAAAAAAGAGTGGACCAAAATCCCTCCTGAGATTTGTGGAAACCTGGTCACCAACTACAAGAAACGTCTGACCTCTGTGCTTCCCAACAAGGGTTTCTCCACAAAGTACTAAGACAAATCTTGCTTGGGGATCAAAAACTTATTTCACTCACTGAACTGCAACTAAATTTATAGCATTTGTTTTTATGTTTTAAGAGAAGAGCGGAGATTCAGCAGAGGAGAAAAGAGAGGAGAGAAGAGGTTGAGCAGAGAAGAGAAGGGAGAGGAGAGAAGAGGTTGAGCAGAGAAGAGAAGGGAGAGGAGAGAAGAGGTTGCGAAGAGAGGAGAAGGGAGAGGAGAGGTTGAGCAGAGGAGAGAAAAGAGAGAACAGCAGAGACTGAGCAGAGGAGAAGAGATAGGAGAGAAAAGGTTGAGCAGAGGAGAAAAGAGAAGAGAGGAGAGAATAGGTTGAGCAGAGGAGAGAAAAGAGAGAAGAGGAGAGACTGAGCTGAGGAGAAAAGAGAGGAGAGAGGAGGTTGAGCAGAGAAGAGAAGGCAGAGGAGGAAAAAAGAGGAGAGAAGAAGTTAAACAGAGGAGAAAAGAGGAGAGAAGAGGTTGAGCAGAGGAGAGAAGAGAAAAGAGAGAGGAGCAGATACTCAGCAGAGGAGAAAAGAGAGGAGAGAAGAGGTTGAGCAGAGAAGGGAGAGGAGAGAAGAGGTTGCGCAGAGAAGAGAAGGGAGAGGAGAGAAGAGGTTGCGCAGAGAAGAGAAGGGAGAGGAGAGAAGAGGTTGCGCAGAGAAGAGAAGGGAGAGGAGAGAAGAGGTTGTGCAGAGAAGAGAAGGGAGAGGAGAGGTTGAGCAGAGGAGAAAAGAGGTTGAACAGAGGAGAGAAGAGAAAAGAGAGGAGAGAAGAGGTTGAGGAGAGGAGAGGAAAGGGAAAGCATAGGAGAGGAAAGGTAAAGAGAGGTGAGGAGTTGAGAAGAAAGGAAAGGCAAAGGAAATTAAAAGAAAGAAATAGAAGAGAAGGTGGAGGAGAAGGAGAAGAGAAAGAGGAAGATGATGAGGAGAAGAATGAGAAGAGGAAAGGAAGAGGGAGAAGAAAGGATAAGGCGAGGGGATGAAGAGGGAGAAGAGGAGAGAGCAGAAAAGGCTGAGGAGGGGGGGAGGCTAATAAGATGAGAAGAAAGAAAAGGCAGGCTGAACAGAGAGAAGATGGGAGAGGAGAAGAAGAGGTAAAGAGAGGGAAAGGAAAGGAGAGGTTGATGAGAGGCAGAGGAGAGGAGAGGAGGGAAAAGAAAAGGCTAAGTAGATGAGAGGAAATAAAAGGCAGGCTGAATTGAGGAGAAGATAGGAGAGGAGAAGAAGAGGAAGAAATGGAAAGAAAGGGGTGAGCAGAGGTAAGGAGACGCAGAGGAGAGGAGAGGAAAGCGGAGGTGGGAAAAGAATAGATTAGAGGAGAAAAGGATGAGAAGAAGAATGGAGAAAATGAGAGGAGAAAAGAGGAAAGGAAAGGGAGAAGGGGAGAGGAGAAAAGAGGAAAGGAAAGAAAGGAAAGGAAAGAGAGGGGAGAGGAGAAAAGGAGGAGAAGGAGAGGAGAAAAGAAGGAAAGGAAAGGAGAAAGGGGAGAGGAGAAAAGAGGAAAGGAAAGGAGGAGGGAAAGGGAGAAGGGGGAAAGAAAAGGAGAAAGAGAGGGAGAAGAAAAGAAAAGGAAAGGGAAAAGGAAAGAAAGAGAAAAGGGGAGAAAGGAAAGAAAAGAGGAAAAGAGGAAAGAAAGGGAGAGAGAAGGGGAGAGGAGAAAAGAGGAAGGAGGAAGAGGGAGGAGAAGAGGGAGAAAGAGAGAAAAGAGGAAAGGAAAGGAGAAGGAGAAGGGGAAAGAAAGGAGAGAAAGGAGAAAAAGAAAAGGAAAGGGAAAGGGAGGGAAGGGGAGAGGAGGAAAGGGAGAGGGGAAGGAGGAAAGGAAAGGGAGGAGAAGGGGAGAGGAGAAAAGATGAAAGGAAAGAAAGGAAAAAGGGAGAGGGGGAGGGGAAGAGGAGAAGAAGGGGGGGGGAGGAAGGGAGGAGGGGAAGGGAGGGAGAAGGGGTGGAGAGGAGGAGGGAAAGAGAGAGGGAAGGGGGAGAAGGGAAGGAGGAGAAGGAGGAGAGGAGAAAAGAGGAAAAGGAAAGGGGAGAAGAGGAGGAGGGAGGAAAAGAGAAAGGAGAAAAGAAGAGAGGAAGAGAGGGGGAGGGAGAGAGAAAGGGGAAGAGAGAAGAGAGAGGGGGTAGGGGGAAGAGGGGGAGGAAAGGGGGGGGGAAAAAGGAAAGAGGAAGGGGAGAAGGGGGGGAAAGGGGGAGGAGAAAAAAGATGAAAGGAAAGGGGAGGGGAAGGGGGGGAAAGGAAGAGGGAGGAAAGGGATGAAGGAGAAGGAGGGAATGAAGGGAAAGGAGGGAGGAGGAAGGAGATTGGGAAAGGAGAGGGTGAGAAAGAGAGGGAAGGAGAAGAAGGAAGAGGGGGGGAAGAGGAGGAAAGGAGAAGGGGGAAGGAAGAGGGAGAAGAGAAGGAAGGAGAGGAGAAGGGAGAGGAAGGGAAAGGGAAGGGAAAAGGAAGGAAAGGATGTGAAAAGGAGAAGGGGGTGGGAGGGAGGAAGTAGAGGAGGGGGGAAAGAGGGGGGAAGGAAGGGGAAGGAAGGAGGGAGGAGAAGGGAGGAGAAGAGAATGAGAAAGGAGAGAAAGAGAAGGGAAAGAGGAAAAGAGGATAGAAAGGAAGGAAAGGGAAAGGAGGAAGTGGAGGGAGAGGAGAAAAGAGGGAAAGGTAAGGAAGGGGAAGGAGAAGGGAGAGGAGGAAAAGAGGAAAGGAAAGGAAGGAAAAGGAAAGGTGAAGGGGGGAGAGGAGAAAAGAGGAAAGGAAAAGGGAGGAGAAGGGAGAGAGGGAAAGAGGGGAAAGGATAAAGGGAGGAGAGGGAGAGGAGAAAAGAGGAAAGAAAGTAAAGGAGAGGGGAGAGGAGAAAAAGAGGAAAGGAAATGGGAGATGGCGAAAAAAAGGAAAGGAGAAGGGGAGAGAGGAGAAAAGAGGAAAGGAAAGGGAGAAAGAGGAGAAAAAAGGAAAGGAAGGAAAGGAAAGGAAAGGGGAGGGAGAAAAGAGGAAAGGAAAGGGAAAGGGGAGAGGGAGAAAAGAAAAGGAAAGGAAGGAAAGGAAAGGAAAGGAAAAAGAGGGGAGGGAGGGGAGAGGAGAAAGGAGAGGGGAAAGGAAAGGAAAGGAAAGGAGAAGGGAGAGAGGAGAAAAGAGGAAAAGAAAGGAAAGAAAGGAAAGGAGAAGGGGAGAGGAGAAAAGAGGAAAGGAAAGGGAGGAGAAGGGGAGAGGAGAAAAGAGGAAAGGAAAGGGAGGAGAAGGGGAGAGGAGAAAAGAGGAAAGAAAGTAAAGGAGAAGGGGAGAGGAGAGAAGAGGAAAGGAAAGGAGAAGGGGAGAGGAGAAAAGAGGAAAGGAAAGGGAGGAGAAGGGGAGAGGAGAAAAGATGGAAGGAAAGAAAGGAAAGGAGAAGGGGAGAGGAGAAAAGAGGAAAGGAAAGGGAGAAGGGGAGAGGAGAAAAGAGGAAAGGAAAGGGAGGAGAAGGGGAGAGGAGAAAAGAGGAAAGGAAAAAAAAGGAAAGGAGAAGGGGAGAGGAGAAAAGAGGAAAGGAAAGGGAGAAGGGGAGAGGAGAAAAGAGGAAAGGAAAGGAAGGAAAGGGAGGAGAAGGGGAGAGGAGAAAAGAGGAAAGGAAAGGAGAAGGGGAGAGGAGAAAAGAGGAAAGGAAAGGAAGGAAAGGGAGGAGAAGGGGAGAGGAGAAGCTCGGTGGAGGAGAAGGGGAGAGGAGAGGCTGAGAAGAGATAAGGGAGGGTAATGTAGACATGTAGTCTATGTATATAGAACCCCTAATATGTACAATGCTGGGATGACTTTCATGTGAGTCGGTCGGTTTTTATGGTATCTCTGAAAACAAAGATTTTTGCCTAATAAAGTTCATTTCCCTTTTATCACTGTGAATTATGAATTGGTCTTTTATCTGATCATTTTCTGATCCTGTAGTGGAAATCTCTCTTTGAAATAAAATCTGCTGAGCGATTGGAATTTTTCATCTCATTCCTCATTGTTCCTCCAAGTCACGTCGGGCACATTTATAATCACACCCGTGAGATGCAGCGACACCTTTTTAAATATTGGGTCGGGGGTGAAAGCTTGTTTGGCGGTTGGTTGATTCTACCAGATTCTGGCCCCTCCCCCTCTCGCCGAACATCTTCTGATCACTTTGTGTCATGAAATTTTATTAATTAGGGAGAAGCTCCTCCTCCTATTTAGTGCGCTGTGACAATTAGCACTTCAGCAAACAATTTCCCGGCGTAATCTCACCTCCCATCGTGACTCGCGCCTCGCGGGACATGACAGTCGGCTCACATATTGCCGGCGTCATTTTCCAGTGCTGACTTAAAGGGGTTTCCCTCCCGGGAATGAGGTTTCCGCAGACTGCAGAGAGGGTGGGTGGGGGTCATCTTCCGGGGGGGGGGGGGGGGGGGGGGGGGGGCGCAGGACTCTCTGACCTTCTGGTCATTGCTGTGATCCAGGTGGAGGGAGTTTGTAATATTCCTCCTATACCAGTAGAAACAAAACGCTCATCCATTGTTAGAAAAGATAATGAGGTTTATTGTAAGAGCGTCTTAAGGATCGGATAAACGATCGTCCGTTTTATTGGGGGGGGGGGGGGTTTGCGCATGCTAGTTTCATATAGAAAATGAAGAGGTTACTAGAGTTATGAAAATCCTCGCACCACAGGATAAAAATTTGGAAGTGATGTATTGTATTTTCGGATGAAAACTGTACTGATTATACGAAAATCCTACCGTCTGGTTTCATACGAGAAACATTTTCGCGTTTGTTCGTTTGGATAATTTTGGATAAATTGTCCTGATCTGTTCTTGAAAGTTGTGTACTAACGATCAGATTATCGTACGATCGCTCTGAAAACGAAAACTTTCAAAAATGTTAGTAACAATTTCAAATGAAAAAAAAAAAAAAAGAATATTTTTTTTTTTACTTACCAGAAATGGCTGTTGCTAGGCAGATTGTCCTAATCTGCCTCCTCCAGCGCCGCGGTGATCTTCTCTCCTTCCGTCTTCTAGTGAATGGGGCGCAGTGTGTTATGGGAACTGTGTCCAACAACACATTGCGTTCCCCATTCACAAATCCCACTCGCGCATGCGCAGTAGGCCGCGCGCCGACTCGCGCATGTGCAGTAGGCCGCGCGAAGCCGCTGCCCTTACTGAGGATGGCGGCGCTGGATCCGGAACGCCGAGGGACACCTCGGCCTCAACGAACAGCATCGCGGGCGCCCTGGGAGGGTAAGTTTACTTATTAAAAGTCAGCAGCGACTTTGTTTTTAGCTGCTGACTTTTACATTTTTTTTTTTTGAAGCTGAAACACCGCTTTAAATGCTTTTTGGGTGGTTTCTTAACCTGAAGTCTCTGACAGTCTCCTACACTAAGTCTGCAGTCTCTGACCATCTCTACATTTCTACAGTCCCTGAGCATCCCTTGTATCATGACATCTCTGACCATCTCTTGTACTATGTCTGCACTCTGACAGTCTCCTTCACTATGTCTGCAGTCTCTGACCATCTCTTGTACTATGTCTGCACTCTCTGACAGTCTCCTTCACTAAGTCTGCAGTCTCTGACCATCTCTTGTACTATGTCTGCACTCTCTGACAGTCTCCTTCACTAAGTCTGCAGTCTCTGACCATCTCTTGTATTATGTCTGCACTCTCTGACAGTCTCCTTCACTAAGTCTGCAGTCTCTGACCATCTCTTGTATTATGTCTGCACTCTCTGACAGTCTCCTTCACTATGTCTGCAGTCTCTGACCATCTCTTGTACTATGTCTGCACTCTCTGACAGTCCCCTTCACTATGTCTGCAGTCTCTGACCATCTCTTGTACTATGTCTGCACTCTCTGACAGTCTCCTTCACTATGTCTGCAGTCTCTGACCATCTCTTGTACTATGTCTGCACTCTCTGACAGTCTCCTTCACTAAGTCTGCAGTCTCTGACCATCTCTTGTATTATGTCTGCACTCTCTGACAGTCTCCTTCACTAAGTCTGCAGTCTCTGACCATCTCTTGTACTATGTCTGCACTCTCTGACAGTCTCCTTCACTATGTCTGCAGTCTCTGACCATCTCTTGTACTATGTCTGCACTCTCTGACAGTCTCCTTCACTATGTCTGCAGTCTCTGACCATCTCTTGTACTATGTCTGCACTCTCTGACAGTCTCCTTCACTAAGTCTGCAGTCTCTGACCATCTCTTGTATTATGTCTGCACTCTCTGACAGTCTCCTTCACTAAGTCTGCAGTCTCTGACCATCTCTTGTACTATGTCTGCACTCTCTGACAGTCTCCTTCACTAAGTCTGCAGTCTCTGACCATCTCTTGTATTATGTCTGCACTCTCTGACAGTCTCCTTCACTATGTCTGCAGTCTCTGACCATCTCCTTCACTATGTCTGCAGTCTCTGACCATCTCTTGTACTATGTCTGCACTCTCTGACAGTCTCCTTCACTAAGTCTGCAGTCTCTGACCATCTCTTGTATTATGTCTGCACTCTCTGACAGTCTCCTTCACTATGTCTGCAGTCTCTGACCATCTCTTGTACTATGTCTGCACTCTCTGACAGTCTCCTTCACTATGTCTGCAGTCTCTGACCATCTCTTGTACTATGTCTGCACTCTCTGACAGTCTCCTTCACTATGTCTGCAGTCTCTGACCATCTCTTGTACTATGTCTGCACTCTCTGACAGTCTCCTTCACTAAGTCTGCAGTCTCTGACCATTTACTGAAATACAGTATCTCACAAAAAGTAAGTACACCCCTCACATTTTTGTAAATATTTTCTTCTATCTTTTCATGTGACAACACTTAAAGTGTTTTGTTTTTTTTTTACTTACCAGAAATGGCTGTTGCTAGGCAGATCGTCCTAATCTGCCTCTTCCTGTTCCGCGGCGCTGTTCTGTCTTCTGCTCCTACGCCGTCTTCTAGTGAATGGGGCGCGGTGGGTTATTATGGGAACTGTGTGTCCCACAACACATCGCGTTCCCCATTCACAAAGCGCCGCGCATGCGCAGTAGGAAAGGGGCAGTGAAGCCGTAGTCTTCGCTGCCCTTTTCCATTACTGATGATGGCTGCACTGGGACATCTCGGCCTCCACGACTGACATCGCGGGTGCCCTATTAAAAGTCAGCAGCTACCTTTTTTTTAGCTGCTGACTTTCAAAAAAAAAAATTTTTTTTGCTGAAACACCCCTTTAAGAAATGACACTTGTCTACAATGTAAAGTAGTGAGTGTACAGCTTGTATAACAGTGTAAATGTGCTGTCCCCTCAAAATAACTCAACACACAGCCATTAATGTCTAAACCGCTGGCAACAAAAGTGAATACACCGCTCAGTGAAAATGGGCCCAAAGGGTGTGGCCACCATTATTTTCTAGCACTGCCTTAACCCTCTTGGGCATGGAGGTCACCAGAGCTTCACAGGTTGGCACTGGAGTCCTCTTCCCCTCCTCCATGACGACATCACAGAGCTGGTGGATGTTAGAGATCTTGCGCTCCTCCACCTTTCATTTGAGGATGCCCCACAGATGCTCAATAGGGTTTAGGTCTGGAGACATGCTTGGCCAGTCCATCACCTTTACCCTCAGCTCCTTTAGCAAGGCAGTGGTCATCTTGGAGGTGGGTTTGGGGTGGTTATCATGTTGGAATACTGCCCTGCGGCCCAGTCTCTGAAGGGAGGGGATCATGCTCTGCTTCAGTATGTCACAGTACATGTTGGCATTCATGGTTCCCTCAATGATCTGTAGCCCCCCAGTGCCGGCAGCACTCATGCAGCTCCTCTGCTCAAACTCTTCTCTCCTCTTTTCTCCTCTGCTTAACCTCTTCTCTCCTCTCTTTTCTCCTCTGCTCTTCTCTCTTTTCTCTTCTCTATTAAACCTCTTCTCTCCTCTCTTTTCTCCTCTGCTCAGTCTCTGCTCTTCTCTCTTTTCTCTTCTCTATTAAACCTCTTCTCTCCTCTCTTTTCTCCTCTGCTCAACCTTTTCTCTCCCTTTTCTTCTCTGCTCTTCTCTGTTTTCTCCTCTGCTCAACCTTTTCTCTCCTCTCCCTTCTCTACTCAACCTCTTCTCTTCTATTTTCTCCTCTGCTCAACCTTTTCTCTCCTCTTTTCTCCTTTGGTCAACCTTTTCTCCCCTCTCTTTTCTCCTCTGCTCAGTCTCTGCTCTTCTGTCTTTTCTGCTCTGCTCAACCTCTTCTCTCCTCTCTTTTCTCCTCTGCTCAAACTCTTCTCTTCTCTCCCTTCTTTTCTCAACCTCCTCTCTTTTTTCTCCTTTCTCTTCTGCTCAACCTCTTCTCTCCTCTCTTTGCTCAACTTTTTCTCTCCTCTCCCTTTTCTCAACCTGCCTCTCTTTTCTCTTCTGCTCAACCTCTTCTCTCCTCTCTTTTCTCCTCTGCTCATCTCCCTTTTTTCTTTCCTCTCCTCTCTTTTCTCTTCTCTCCTCTGTCATCATTTGATTTATGTAGTGGCTGTAGGAGAGAAATCACACAGGGGGGCTTCCTCACACTCTGAGATGAGAGTCAAGATAACTATTCTACATAAAATGCGGAAGTTCTGAAAATCTGAATGTATTTTCTGTAAACACAATTGGTTTATCTTATTGTACTTCAGGATGAATCGGTGCTGTTTTTTTTATATAAACAACAAACCAAATGTAGCGCTGCCCCCACTATTCACATTCCAGCAGTAGTCAATGTCAGATGTATGAGATCAGCTCAGGGAGTTGCAGTTTTTTTTCATGCATTGTTTTTGTTACATTGTTTACAACCCAACCCGCTACACTTGGTCACGTTTCCGCTCTTTGCTGCATTACTGCTGTCATATCTTCTGCTTTTTGTTTTTGTCCCTGTTGGAGAGATTTTCTGTCCGGACAGGAAATCAATCCAATGCGTATAAAGACGGCGATACAGAATCGGCGGGGCTCTCTTTTTTCGCCCGCACCAAAATAAAATAAAATAAAATATTGTGTCTGAATGTGAGGCTCAGTGCTGTGGATGAGGTCAGGGGTCAGGGGTCAGGGGTTAGGGGTGGGATGGGATGAAGGATAATAAAGGACAATAAATGTAGCTGCACCAAACCCACAATCCATTCATCTCCTAGGCCAGTGATGGAGAACCTCGGCACCTCAGATGTTTTGGAACTACATTTCCCATGATTCTCATGCACTCTGCAGTGTAGCTGAGCATCATGGGAAATGTAGTTCCAAAACATCCGGAGTGCCAAGGTTCTCCATCACTGGCCTAGAACAATATTTATTCAGCTAAAAACTTGTGACCTGCCCTCAGGTGGGCGGGGCTTCAGGTGGGTCCTGGGAGAGTGGGCGGGGCTGGAACCAGGGAACACACTGAATTTTGGACCCTCCCGAAAATAAGGAGAGAAGAAACTAAAGAGATTTAGTGAAGAGAGTGAAGAGCCGCACAAGGTGGAAACTGGTGCATCATATAGATCAGTGATCTCAACTGCGGCCCTTTCATTGCTTTTATCCGGCCCTTGGGGCACTTTTCCTCTCACTGATACTAACAGTGCGGCACAATTCCTCACAATGACACCAACAATCTGGCCCAATGATGGAAAACAATTCCTCACAATTACACAAACAATCAGGCCCAATGACACCAATGATGGGACATAATTCCTAACAATGACACCTACAAGGGGGCGCAATTCCTCACAATAACACCAACAATCAGGCCCATTAACACCAATGATGGGACATAATTCCTCACAATGACACCAACAATGGGGCACAATGACACCAAAAATCAGGCCCAATGAAATCAATGATGGGACACAATTCCTCACAATGAAACCAACAATCAGGCCCATTGACAACAATGATGGGACACAGTTCCTCACAATGACACCAACAATCTGGCCCAATGATGGGAACACAATTCCTCACAATGACACAAACAATGAGGCCCAATGACACCAATGATGGGGCACAATTCCTCACAATGACACCAACAAGGGGGCACAATTCCTCACAATAACACCAACAATCAGGCCCATTGACACAAATGATGGGACATAATTCCTCACAATGACACCAACAATGGGGCACAATTCCTCACAATGGCACCAACAATCAGGCCCATTACCACCAATGATGGGTCACAATTCCTCACAATGACACCAACATTTAGGCCCAATGACACCAATGAAGGGAAACAATTCCTTGCAATGACACCAACAATCAGGCCCGTTGACAACAATGATGGGACACAGTTCCTCACAATGACACCAACAATCCGGCCCAATGACACTGATGATGGGGCACAATTCCTCACAATGACACCAACAATCAGGCCTATTGACACCAATGATGGGTCACAATTCCTCATAATGACACCAACAATTAGGCCCATTGACATCAACAATGGGGCAAAATTCCTTACAATGACACCAACAATGGGGCACAATTCCTCACAATGACACCAACAATCAGGCCTATTGACACCAATGATGGGTCACAATTCCTCATAATGACACCAACAATTAGGCCCATTGACATCAACAATGGGGCAAAATTCCTTACAATGACACCAACAATGGGGCACAATTCATCACAATGACACCAACAATCAGGCATATGGACACCAATGATGTGTCACAATTCCTTATAATGACACCAACAATCAGGCCCATTGACACCAATGATGGGTCACAATTCTTCATAATGACACCAACAATTAGGCCCATTGACATCAACAATGGGGCAAAATTCCTTACAATGACACCAACAATGGGGCACAATTCCTCACAATGACACCAACAATCAGGCCTATGGACACCAATGATGTGTCACAATTCCTTTTAATGGCACCAACAATCAGGCCCATTGACACCAACAATGGGGCACAATTCCATACAATGACAATTCCTTACAATGACACCAACAATCAGGCCTATTGAGGCCTACTGGGGCACAATTCCTTACAATGACACCAACAATCAGGCCCAATGAAACCAATGATGGGACACAATTCCTCACAATGACACCAAAGAATGGGCGTGGTTACCACTGACATCGGGACCTTTTCTGCTCCCGCTAGCCACAGTCCAGCCCCCCTAAAGTCTGAAGGACAGTAAACTGGTCCTTTGTTTAGAAGGTTTGTTGACCCCGATCTAGCCCTTTCCTCCCCAGCCCGACTGTCCCTGGCCCTTCCCTTTCATTCATTGGATTTCAGTTATTTCAGTCTTGGAGCCTCGGCATCACATGTGGGCGTTTCCTAGGGTGATGCAAACACAGCCCACTCCTCCTGATATCCACCAATCCTCCCAAGATCCAGCCTACTACTTGTATCAGAGCTCCTGAGAGGAGTACTGAGGCCGGGTGCTGTGATGTTCAGGGAGCCGTGTACAGCACCCTGCTGACTCTGCCACCAGCCACGATCTGCTCGCATTGCATAGAGAAGCACAGAGGCACAGTGATGACATCACTGTGTCTAAAATGATGTCTGTGTTTAAAAATGTAATTTAGAATGTTGATGAGGGGAGAAGTGGGGTACCAGGAAAGGCAAAAGTTAAACAAATTCAACGTCAGCGTTACCTTGTCAGCGCTGCAGCAATCTCTATAGCCGGCTCTGGGAGCCGACCTGCTGCAGGACGAGACATGCGTCTCCCCCGACTGCTCTCAGTTGTGACAGGAAAGCTAAAAGCACAGCTAAGTGTTTTTTTTATAAATAGCAAACAGGAGCCGCAAGAGTCACCGTTACTGAAACTCGACCTACAGGGGCCGCGCAGCCCGCCTGCCCCACCCGCCAGCCCGCCCGCCCGACCTCAGAAACTCAACATTAATCGCAATTTATTTTTCCCTGTCAAATCCGCTGACTCTGGTTATTTGTGTCCAAATCAATATCACAATATTCCTCAGAAGAGAATTTTACTAGCTGTGCTCAAGTAGTTTGCTGCATCTAATAACTCATAATAACTGCCCATGGATGGCAAACAGCAGTGAGGATCGAGAGCGCAAAGGGTCAGTCCACCAGAAAATGACATTTCAGTATTTACTAGATTGTGGAGATTTAACCCCCTGGCAGCTTTTCCATTTCTTGGGGACTCTGTTGGTGAGATTCTTGGGTCTGTACACCCGCTGTGCCCATTATGAGGGGTTCCCACCATCCCTGTGCTGAGTTCCCGGGTCTATACACCTGCTGTGCCCATTATGAGGGGTTCCCACCATCCCTGTGCTGAGTTCCCGGGTCTGTACGCCTGCTGTGCCCATTATGAGGGGTTCCTACCATCCCTGTACTGAGTTCCCGGGTCTGTACACCTGCTGTGCCCATTATGAGGGGTTCTCACCATCCCTGTGCTGAGTTCCCAGGTCTGTACACCTTCTGTGCCCATTATGAGGGGTTCCCACCATCCCTGTGCTGAGTTCCCAGGTCTGTACACCTGCTGTGCCCATTATGAGGGGTTCCCACCATCCCTGTGCTGAGTTCCCGGGTCTGTACACCTTCTGTGCCCATTATGAGGGGTTCCCACCATCCCTGTACTGAGTTCCCGGGTCTCCTCTCTCACTGTGCCTATTATGATGGGTCTTACCATCCCTGTGTTGAGTTTCTGGATCTGCACACCTGCTGTGCCAATTATGAGGGATATTTACAGGTGGGGGTCTGAGCGGGACCAACTTGCAAAGTTTGCGTGATTGGCAGTCCACATATATTTAGAGGCAAGGCCACCCATAAGTGGTCCTGATTTGGACACACCCACCTGGAAAGTGGGCAGAGGAAATGCAGGCCATGGGCAGGGTTAACATTGCCCCAGGATTCAGCAGTATCATGTTGGTCAGTATGACATCATAATGGGTATGGTGAGCTTTTGGTAGGGTTCATAATAGAGTAAAAAGAACTTAACGAGAGAGGTAACCCTGACACTACCAGCAGAAGTGAGGTATATATATATATATATATATATATATATGTACATCTATTGATCAGGTGAGGCGCATGGGCAAGCCCGATGCCCGCGGGGGCTCAGTAGTTGGGGTCCAGTCCGGGATTCAATTGTCTGGGTGTACTTTGTAAAGAAGGTCATGAGGAAGTGTTGGGGTGGGTGGAGGACATGGGGGTACTAGAGGTGTACTAGAGGTGTACTAGAGGTGTACTAGAGGTGCGCTTCTTTAATTAAAGACAAAATGCTGATAATTCTCTAACCACAGAAGAGCTCATAAAATCCACCCGACCCGCCAATGTCTTCTGAAATAACGCAAAGTACTGTGAGATGCCAGTCTGTGCTGATGCATTCTGGGTAATGAGACACTAAGGACTGTTTTTTTTTATAACACATCTGTTACAAGTCACATTTTTATTACGCAGTTAACTTTTAGCGCCGTTCCCCTGTATTACCGTTAACCGCAATAAATTAGATGGTAACAAAATGTGTTACATGGAGACTTCTGCTCAGCGTCTGCATTAAAGTTTATGTTCTGCCGAAACTTTTCCTTTAGTTTTGGATAGGAGTAGGGAAGAATTTAGAACCCCTTTCAGGCTTGCCCTGCTATCCGGTGGCACCATCAGAGAGATTTACCTTTGCCTTCCGTCCTGGTAACAATATTTTACCAGAAAGGAAGTGAAGCGATAGACAGATAGTCCGTATTCACAGTGATGTCACTGGTCTCTAGAGAATGGACAGGCTGCATTCTCATTGATGTCATCGCTCTCTAGTAATGGATAGGCTGCATTCTCAGTGATGTCATCGCTCTCTAGTAATGGATAGGCTGCATTCTCAGTGATGTCACTGGTCTCTAGTGAATGGATAGGCTGCATTTTTAGTGATGTCACCACTCTCTAGTATTGGATAGGCTGCATTCTCAGTGATGTCATTGGTCTCTAGTGAATGGATAGGCTGCATTCTCAGTGATGTCATTGGTCTCTAGTGAATGGATAGGCTGCATCCTCAGTGATGTCACTGGTCTCTAGTGAATGGATAAGCTGCATTCTCTATGATGTCACCGCTCTCTGGTAATGTATAGGCTGCTTTCTCAGTGATGTCATTGGTCTCTAGTGAATGGATAGGCTGCATTTTCAGGGATGTCACCGCTCTCTAGTAATGGATAGGCTGCATTCTCAGTGATGTCATCGCTCTCTAGTAATGGATAGGCTGCATTCTCAGTGATGTCACCGATCTCTAGTAATGGATAGGCTGCATTCTCAGTGATGTCACCGATCTCTAGTAATGGATAGGCTGCATTCTCAGTGATGTCACCGATCTCTAGTAATGGATAGGCTGCATTCTCAGTGATGTCACTTTTCTCTAGTAATGGATAGGCTGCATTCTCAGTGATGTCACTGGTCTCTAGTGAATGGATAGGCTGCTTTCTCAGTGATGTCACCGCTCTCTAGTGAATGGATAGGCTGCTTTCTCAGTGATGTCATTGGTCTCTAGTGAATGGATAGGCTGCATTCTCAGTGATGTCATTGGTCTCTAGTAATGGATAGGCTGCATTCTCAGTGATGTCACTTTTTTCTAGTAATGTATAGGCTGCATTCTCAGTGATGTCATTGGTCTCTAGTGAATGGATAGGCTGCATTTTCAGTGATGTCACCGCTCTCTAGTATTGGATAGGCTGCATTCTCAGTGATGTCACTTTTCTCTAGTAATGGATAGGCTGCATTCTCAGTGATGTCACTTTTCTCTAGTAATGGATAGGCTGCATTCTCAGTGATGTCACTGGTCTCTAGTGAATGGATAAGCTGCATTCTCAGTGATGTCACCGCTCTCTGGTAATGGATAGGCTGCTTTCTCAGTGATGTCACTGATCTCTAGTGAATGGATAGGCTGCATTCTCAGTGATGTCACTGCTCTCTAGTAAATGGATAGGCTGTATTCTCAGTGATGTCATTGGTCTCTAGTGAATGGATAGGCAGCATTCTCAGTGATGTCACCGCTCTCTAGTGAATGGATAGGCTGCATTCTCAGTGATGTCAGCGCTCTCTAGTGAATGGATAGGCGGCATTCTTGGTGATGTAAATGGTATCCCATCAGCCGCCCCTATGAGCCTTATCTGATAGCACAGTGTATGGAACTATGACGTGAAGCCAGTAACCCATCACGGCAGACAGAAATGTGAGAGGCTCATACTAATCTAATCCCCACGGCCAGCCGCAGATCCTGTCCTGTGGGGATTAAGGTCTTCATAACACAAAACAGCCGCACCTAAAAAATGTGAACTGCACCAGACGCCACCCTACCAAATATATTGAAAAAATAACATTAACCCTACAACCTCCAATACTACAGAATGAAATGTTCTCTCCTTTCATTGTTCTCTTCTCTCTCTTCCTGCAGACTGGTGTCCTCTATACAAGCGGTTTTGGCATCGACGGCCGGGTACATAGTGGCATCAAGCTGCAAAGATGTCATTGAGGACCAGTAAGTATGACCTGGCGGTAGACGCGGTGGGGAAGGAGAGGAGGAGGGGGGGGGAAGCTGGCAGGGAAGCAGACTGGCTCATAGGCTGCCTGTAAGCCAAGGAACATAAGGACTCATTAAATATGCATATAATCTGATGTACTCTGAGCCGGAGAGGTGTGTGCAGGGAAAGTAAAGCAGCAGCTCGGAGCCTGGAGAATAATAGTGTAACACAGCCTGAGTGCGGGGTTTAATTGTGCGACACAGGAATGAACCGCGTTAAAGGGCACCTGTCACTCACACACATGTAGCCGGAGCAAAACGCATTGGCGAATTTATATTTCATTTGCTCGAAAATTATTCTTCCAGGTGGCTGACTTTGTGGTTAGAATGGCAAATGACCGGTACATTTTAAGGTCCTGGAGCCCAACCTATGGCTTGAAGGCCACATGTGGTCCTATAGTACTCGCTGCGCCCTCCATTGGACCCCAGCAGTGTTAGTAGGAATATTCATCTGTGAAGGGGTTAAAGATGAGATCTCTACTAGCCTGATGTAACAAGACCCCAGTGTCTCAATGTTTTCTGCAGCATGGCGCCAGTCTCCAACCAAACCTGTAGCATAGCCACAGTCTCCGACAATCATTTCCTCTATTAAGCCCCATACACACGGTCGGACAATCCGCGGACCAGGTCGGTCGGATCCTGTCCGTCATACTTTGTCTGATGTTGGTGTTGCGTACACACGGTCGGACAAAGTTGTCGGAAAATCCGATCATTCTGAACGTGGTGACGTTTGTTGCCTACGACGGGACTACGTAGAGGCTAGTAGCCAATAGCTTTGGTCTTGTAATGTGATCTGAGCATGCGTAGCACTTTGTCCGTCGGACAACCGTACACACGATCGGATTTGGTGTGATCGGACCGTGTTGTCGGCAAACCTTTCCAGCAGGAGATAAGACTTTGTCCGTCGGACAATCCGATGTACACTGTCCGATGGTGCATACACACGGTCTGATTTTTCAACAACATTGTCCGATCGGACAGAATCCATGAAAAAGTCCGACCGTGTGTATGGGGCTGTACAGGGGTCTCAAACTGGTGGCCCTCCAGCTGTTGCAAAACTACAAGTCCCATCATGCCTGTGCCTGTGGGAGTCATGCTTGTAACTGTCAGCCTTGCAATGCCTCATGGGACTTGTATTTTGGCAACGGCTGGGGGGCCACCAGTTTGAGACCCCTGCTCTAGTATGTCTGCATTTCTGACTGTCCCCTCTAGCATAGGGTTGCCACCTGTCCAGGATTCACCCGGACAGTTCGGGTTTGGAATCCTGTGTACAGGTTTCACCCTGAAACCCGGACAGATTATTTAGACATGGCTGTGGCTCCCCAAGTAACTGAGATAGTGACACAAAAATCTGTATCCATCTGGGAGCTGCGGGCCACTGTCTGGGGGCAGGTTTGGCATCACTGGGGGGGGGCGATAATGTCAGCAAGAGCAGTTTGGCCGCACCCACTGTTCGCTGCAGCACTCTGCATTACCACTCTCTTGAGGCACCCAAAAGGTGTCCCAGGTCTTTTATAATCCTATAGTATATACCCGGGATAGGCAATTAGCGGACCTCCAGCTGTTGCAGAACTACAAGTCCCATGAGGCATAGCAAGACTCTGACAGCCACAAGCATGACACCCAGAAGCAGAGGCATGATGGGACTTGTAGTTTTGCAACAGCTGGAGGTCCACTAATTGCATAGCCCTGGTATATACTAAGGAAAAAAAAGAAGTGCCCTGTAAAGTGTTCGGGTTTGACTTTAAGAAAAGGTGGCAACCCTACTCTAGCATTACATACACTGAACTTGATACGTTGCCCTTTGGTGATGTCAGGGGCCAAATTTGAGGCCCATTTAAGTTGACAATCACTGCTTTAGCAGAAATCTCGTGTAGTGTTTTCAGAAACATACATACCTCCCAACATTTTGAGATGGGAATGAGGGACACCTACTAACAAACGTATGTAGGCATAGGGCACGCCCCACTGTCACACCCCCTTAAAAGGAGAAAGGCTCTCGCGGCTCCTCCCCACATCAGATAACCCCCTAGGAGAAGCGCTTCCCCGAGGGGGTTACTTTGCGGGCGCGCTCCCAGTCCAGCATTTGCGTCCATAGCCGCCAAATGTATGACTCAGCCCCACCCCCAGCGCCCGCATCATTGGATTTGATTGACAGCAGCGGGAGCCAATGGCTGCACTGCTATCAATCTATCCAATCAAGAGCCGAGAACCCCCAAGCAGAGAGACAGCGCGCCCCCGCCGGGTCAAGTTCCAGGGCTCAGGTAAGTAAAACGGGGGGCTGGGGGGCCGGTCACTGCCAGGTGTTTTTTCACCCTAATGCATAGGATGCATTAACATATCTCCCAACATTTTGAGATGGGAATGAGGGACACCTACTAACAAAAGTATGTAGGTATAGGACACGCCCCCTGCCACGCCCCCTTAAAAGGAGACAACCAAAAAAAAAAAGGTTAATTAAATCCACAAGGACTTTTTTTTTACCACTACTATTCCTTAAAGCGGTTCTGCACACATTTTATTTAGTAAATCTCTTTGCCTTCCAAATCAGGCAAAGAGTACTAAATGAAATGTGTTTTTTTTTTTTTCCACTTACCTTGTAATCGATGACTTCCTGTCTTCTGTCTCTTCGGCGGCGGGCGGGGTCTGTGCGGGGATCCTCGTCACGCCGCACTGTCTCCTGGGATCTGGTGTCATTGATCCCAGGAGCCTGTGCGGGCATCTTCCGAAATCTCGCGAGATTTCGGGCACATCTTCCGAAATCTCGCGAGATTTCGGACACATCTTCCGAAATCTCGCGAGATGTCGGCAGATGTGCCGACATCTCGTGAGATTTCGGAGAACGTGAGCTGCACTTTGCCGTTACTGCGCACGCGCGAGTAACGGCGGTGCATGCTGGGCCATCTAAAGTGCCTGTGGGGTTTCACATGCCCACAGGCAAGATGGCCCCCAGCACAAAAGAAGAAGATAAAGAACTTCATCGGACGAAAACCGGCAGCGATCACGAATGAAGATGGAACAGGTGAGTCCCCTAATTTTCTTATTACCCCTAGGCATATTCCCCCCAAAAAAAAAAAAAAAAAAACCCCGGTGCAGAACCGCTTTAATATTGGCTTTTAAAATGTACAAATGCAGCAATTTAGAAATCAGATGAGAGGTTTAGCTCTGGGAAACACTTTTTGATAGATAAAAAGTGCATTTTATATACAACTATACAGATCAGACCACAATGAGGGACAAATGAGGAGGAATGAGGGACAGAGGGACATTACTCCAAATCAGGGACAGTCCCTCGAAATCAGGGACAGTTAGGAGCTGTGCACATACGTGGATGGGAGATACATAAAAAGTGGAGCTGTACTCCATTTTAAACCTTTATGAGCAGCTACCACACAATACTACATTTTATTAGCCATAAAAGTCCCTTCTGTGTGCCTCTCTGACCTGAACTCATTATAGTTACTAAGGGTTTAGCTAAATGCATTGGGGTTAATTGCAAAGGTGGTTTTGCCTAAGTGCAATGGTGGGAATATTAAAATAAAAAGGTATAAAAACTGCAATATTCAAACGCAAAAAAAGGGGGTGAAAGTAAGCACTATACCAAAAAAAAAAAGTGCACAGCTGCTAGCAAAAACAGACAATATACTCAGTCCTATAAATCATAATCATAGCAAATGTGCAGTGCTGTAGTGAGGGGGGGGCGCGGCCTCCCCAGATAGCCAGCCTACCCCAGGACCATCTCCCCACCCACGCTTGATCGCCCCCCCCCCCCCCCCCCCCCCTCCCATCGCTCACCCACCTCCCCCCAGGCGCCCCACACTTACCCCATCCTCAGTCACTTTGCCCGGGGGGACCTGTCAGGTAGGCAAAATTACTACCTACTCAATATTAGGTGGGTGGTCAGAAAGTTATGTCTGATATCTGTGTATATACACTTTTATATTTATGTACAGTTATTTATTTTTATTTATTTATTTTAACAAAAAGACACCTGTTTATTTAAAATAATAAAAAATAAATTGTTTAGAAAAATACTCATATCCAGCAAAAACATGCTGGGGGATTGTTGCATTAACTGTAACCTACCTTGTACCGTACATTGTGAAAATCAATAAAAATTTTGATTAAAAAAAACAACATGCTGGAGGATTATGTGGTCCAAAAGGAGAATAAAAAAAATAAAAAATAAAAAATCAGAAGTCTTGCTGCCCCCCCCCCCCCCCCCCCATTTAATAGTTACATAGTTAGTCAGGTCCATCAAGTTCAACCAAAAAATAAAAATAAAAAATACAATCCCATTTATTTATTTTAACAAAAAGACACCTGTCTGTTTGTTAAAATAAGAAAACTATTTTTTTTTTTTTTAGAAAAATACTCATATCCAGCAAAAACATGCTGGAGGATTATGTGGTCCAAAGGAGAATACGAAAAAAAATCAGAAGTCTTGCTGCCCCCCCCCCCCCCATTTTATAGTTACATAATTAGTCAGGTTGAAAAAAGACACAAGTCCATCAAGTTCAACCAAAAAATAAATAAAAAAAATACAATCCCATTTATTTATTTTAACAAAAAGACAACTGTTTATTTAAAAAAAAATGTTTAGAAAAATACTCATATCCAGCAAAAACATGCTGGAGGATTATGTGGTCCAAAGGAGAATAAAAGCAAAATCAGAAGTCTTGCCCCCCCCCCCCCCCATTTAATACAAAAGTATTGGACAAGGATTAGTTCCAAGATAATTAATATTTGTATAGTACCATCATCCCAAATTTGAAAAGTACAAAATAGCTTGGAGATACGGGACTATCAAAAGGCACAAACTGATGAAATTCGCACACGACTGTTATATAAAAATATATTATTTATTAGAAAAAACTATATAATAAAAAGTAAAGATTACAATATTTCCTATTATCATAAGTCTATACACACAACCTGTAAAGTATAAACAGGAAATGCTGCAATCAAATACATAAGGGTAATACGTCCGAGTTTTTCAACATGTTTCGCCGATGTGGCTTCCTCAGGAAAAGGACGTATAATGTATAGATAGACGGGAATATATTTCCTCTAATGCCGCGTACACACGGTCGGAATTTCCGATGGAAACAGTCCGATGGGAGCTTTTCATCGGATTTTCCGACCGTGTGTATGCCCATCTGTCTTTTTCTGTCGGAATTTCCGACGGACTTTGAATAGAGAACCTGTTCTCAATTTTTCCGACGGAAAACCTTTCTATCGGATTTTCCGATCGTGTGTATGCAATTCCGACACACAAAATTCCGACGCATGCTCGGAAACAATTCGACGCATGCTCGGAAGCATTAAACTTCCCTTTTATAGTGCTGTCGAACATGTTGTATGCCGCGGTGTTATTGACCTTCGGAATTTGGTGTGACCGTGTGTAGGCAACACAGCTTGAGCGGAATTCCGTCAGAAAAACCGTCAGAGTTTTTTCCGACGAGAATTCCGATCGTGTGTACGCGGCATAAGTGTATATAGCAAAAAAAGAGAAAGAAAAAAGACAAAATTAATATATTACAAAACACAACAAATTTTGCAAGTACGTGACCATACAGCTAATATTATATAACAGTAGTGTGTGAATTTCATCAGTTTGTACCTTTGATAGTCCCGTATCTCTAAGCTATTTTGTACCCCCCATTTAGTAGTTACATAGGTTGAAAATCTAGTTCAACCAATAAATAAAAAAAAACACAATCCTATACCCACAGTTGATCCAGAGGAAGGCAAAAAAAAACGAAGCAAAGCATGATCCAATTTGCTAAAGCAATGATGGAGGCCACATATTTCTTCATTCTTCTGTTTTTTTTTTATTAATATATGTGTGTATATATATATACAGATTCCACATGAATGGGATATTTATGTGTGTGGACTGCATATTTTAATGGCTTCCCGCTGCTCCAGGCCTCTTATCGCCTGCAGCAGTCCCTCCGCTGTTAGTTATTTAGATGATATTTTCTGGCCTCTGCGCTTGTTGACATCACATTAATCTCCATCCTCACACTGCGACACAACGCTTGCGCTCACAGCAGCAGCAGCAGCACCTCCATCACAAGAGACCTTGTGCCACCCTGTGGTCAGATTAGAGCATAGCAAGCAGTGAAAGTACTGCATTGGAAGATTTCCCTTCCATCCCTGTTCTAGCGGCAGACCCAACATTTGGGAGTTTCTTTCATTTTTGCTCTCAGTGATAGAAATAGACAGGATAAATAGAGAGGGTGAATCTCCCTAACAGGGGCACATAAAGTGATATTAACCACTTCAATGCCGGGCACTTAAACACCTTCCTGCCCAGACCAATTTTGAGCTTTCAGCGCCGTCGCACTTTGAATGACAATTGCGCAGTCATACTACACTGCACCCAAATTTAATTTTTATCATTTTTTCCCCACAAATAGAGCTTTCTTTTGGTGGTATTCGATCACCTCTACGGTTTTTATTTTTTGCAAAACAAATAAAAAAAGACTGAAAATTTAGAAAAAAATATGTTTTTTTTTTGTTTCAGTTTCAAAACTTTGTAAAGAAGTAAGTTTTCTCCTTCACTGATGGGCACTGATGGGCTGCATTGACGGGCACTGATAAGGCAGCACTGATGGGCACTGATGAGGTGGCACCAATGAAGTGGCACTGATGAGGTGGCATTGATGGGCACTGATGTGGCACTGATAGTGGGCACTGATGGGCACTGATAGGTGGCACTGATGGGCGACACGGATGGGCACTGATAGGTGACACAAATTGGCACTGATAGCAGGCACGGGTTGGCATGGATAGGCGGCATGGATAGGTGGCACGGATAAGCATGGATGGGCACTGATAGGCGGCATGGATGGGCACTGATAGGTGGCACAGATGGGCACTGATAGGTGGCACGGATGGGCACTGATAGACGGCATTGTATTGTATTGTTTTGTACTGATGGATGCCAATCAGTGCCAAACAATAATGCATGCCAATTAGTGATGCCCATTGTGGACACTGATTGGCATCCATTGTGGGCACTGATTGGCATCCATTGTGGGCACTGACTGGCATCCCTGGTGGCCTAGGGTGGCATACCTGGTGCTGGGCATCCCTGGTGGTCTGGTGGCATCCCTGGTGGTCCAGTGTGGGCATCCTCGGGGGGGGGGGGCTGCGCTGATAATCGATCAGCACAGACCCACCCTGTCAGAGGAGCAGCCGATTGGCTCTCCTCTACTGGCGTCTGACAGATGCGAGTGAGGAAAAGCCGATCAACGGCTCTTCCTATTTACACTGAGATCAGCCGTGATTGGACACGGCTGATCACGTGGTAAAGAGTCTCCATCGGAGACTCTTTACCAAGATCGTAGTTGCGGTGTGTCAGACTGACACCCGCAACAACGATCGCCGCGATGCGCGCCCCAGCGGCTCAAAATCCTGAGGACGTCATATGACGCCCGGTCAGGGTTTTGAAACCACTTTGCAGCCGTCATTCGCCTATAGGGCGGGCGGCAAGTGGTTAAAATTAAAGTGATTGTAAACGATCACCTTGTAAAACAACCCATTCGGTTTAAAATAGAAATGAAAGGCAAAACATTTGTGTATAGATCTAAAAATACATTATAAAATACCTTTTTTCCCCCTTTTTTTATAAGTGATCACATTCCCTCTGTTCTCAACTGCATAAAGGGGAGGAGAAGTAACAGCACACTGATCTTCCCAGTGAATGGCTGTGCAGCAGGGGGGGGGGGGGGGCGTGACAAGTCTGATCATTGGAGGAGAGCAGACTGAGTTCCCAGCACAGCTAGAGAAACCCCAAAACTCCAAATGCTAATGCCAAACAAGGACAGGTCCTCTTTAATGGGTTTAATGCAGCTATTGAACCCGGACTCTCGGCCTGCGTAAGGGTTAACCACGTTAGGTCACACCGCTCAAGGCGAACAGCCTCCTCCCATCCTGTAATCTGTGTTATTTGCAAGAATTAATACATTTAAAAGAGATTAACACCCTCCTCTCTTCCTGTGCCCCTCCCCCTCCCCCGCCAGATGGAGATTAAACCAGAATATGGAGGAGAGATTAGCTCCTCCTGACATCTGTCTAATTGGCACAGTTATCAGAGTGTCACCTCACCGACCAACCGTATACTTCCTGCCTCGGGGTCACTGGTCACATGTCTGGTGCAGACACTGATGAGAATGGCTCAGTGTTCCCTGTACAGCACTGCGGTATATGTCAGAGCTATATAAATGTATAATAATAACAGTGTGTGACTGTACGGGGCAGTGGCGGCTGGTGGTTCTTTTTTGGGGGGGCGGCAAACAACCACCCCCCCCAGCAGCTGGCGGCACCTCAACCCCCCTGCCTGCTTAGGGTTGCCGCTTTTTCTTCAAAGCCAAACCCGAACACTTTAGCTTTTTAGCATACTCTATAGCAGAGATATGCAATTAGCGGACCTCCAGCTGTTGCAGAACTACAAGTCCCATGAGGCATAGCAAGACTCTGACAGCCACAAGCATGACACCCAGAGGCAGAGCATGATGGGACTTTTGCAACAGCTGGAGGTCCGCTAATTGCATATCCCTGGTCTATAGGATTGTAAAAGACATGGGACACCTTTGGGCGCTTCAAAGAGAATAGTAATGTGGCGTGCATAGTGCCCCCTCACCCTCCTATCAGGCACTGTTCTGAGCCACAGGTGGACTGAAACCCGGACACATGATTCAAAACTCGAACTGTCCGGGTGAATCCCAGACAGGTGGCAACCCTATGCCCACTCGCTGTCTGACGGTTGGTCTGGCACTTACCCCATCGTGGTGGCAGGTGGTGAGCAGCGGGCATCGAGCAGCGGCTCCTGTGTCCTCTCCTTCTCCTCACTTCCACCGTGCGTCTCCTCCCCTCCTCCTAGGCGTCCAATGGGATGGCCTGTCCTTTCAGTCAATCGAGGGAAGGGTCTCAAGAAAGGCTTCCTGATTGGCCGGGAGGAGGATCAGTGTTACAATAGCGAATATTCATTCGCTATCGTAACACACCCGGGTTCACATTATCTGCGCCCCGAGCCCACCCTATTTTGAAGCCTATTAGTGCCTCTGGCTCTAATCAGGTTCTTCTTCAAAAAAAAAAAACATCCTGCAATGGGCTGGATGCATGAGTAGGGGGGGGCAGGGGGCAGTGCCCGTGCGCCCTTAATGGACGGGCCGCCCCTGGTGAGGGGGAAATTAGAGTGTAAGCTCCTCTGGTATAGAGATTGATGTGGCTGGCTCAGTGTTCTCTGTACAGCACTGCAGTATATATCAGAGCTATATAAATGTATAATAATAATAATAGTAGCATGTGACAGTTGTGGGGGGACATTAGAGTGTAAGCTCCTCTGGTGCAAAGATTGATGTGACTGGCTCAGTGTTCTCTGTACAGCACTGCGGTATATATCAGAGCTATATAAATGTATAATAATAATATGGTGTGACTGTGGTCTCATTCTCTGTTATCAGGCACTGGCTCGCTCCCACCTACACCCGCTTTGCTGTGCCCTACTTCATCTATGATATCTACGCCATGTACCTCTGCTACTGGCACAAGCATAAGGTGAAAGACCATGCTGGGGGCTACGATCTGCTCAAGGCCTACCTGTATAAGGAGTTCCTGATGGTCCTACACCATGTCTTCATGGTACTCGTCTGCTTCCCCGTGTCTGTGGTGAGTCAAGGCCAAAGCATAAGTTATATAATATACTGTACATGACAAATTATAGTATATATAGACGGTATATGGTATTATTCATACTAAAACCTTCAGGGCCCCGGTGCAAGAAACCATGAAGGGCCCCTCCCCTAACCCCCAGCTCTTCCCTATGAGCCTGGTGGCGGAAAACCAGGGCCCGGTCACAAGTGTAACTTTTACAGCCCTGGTGGTTCAGCCACTGGTGTCAATAGTTTTTTATTTTTGTTATTTTATTTTTATTTTATTTTTTTACCATTCTATTCTTTTATTTTATTTTACAATATAATTTTTTTTATCAGTTTATACAATTTTTCTAGAATCCATGTTGTGGGGCTTTGATGAAATATCAGGGCAATCGGATAAATTTGCAGGAAAACTGGATGAAATGGAAAATAGACTCCGAAGGGATAATGTGAGGCTTGTAGGCCTACCAGAAAAAAGTGAAGGATCTGATCCGATTGTATTTATATAAAAGTGGCTTATTGAAGTATTTGGAAGAGAGACATTCTCACAACAGTTCTCGGTTGAAAGGGCGATCAGTATGGATCACTGATTCTATTCATTCAGACAAGGAAGGGGCCGGTAAATGACACATCCACCGCAGCAGCCAGCGGAAGAGAAGTTGCAAGTGCGACCCTTGCAACCCCTGTAGCTACGCCCCTGTATTCATGCACTACCCCAATAAAGTTCAAGCTTTTTTTCTGAAGCAGTCCCTTTTCAATGACTTTAATGTATGTACTATATATACATGTATACAAGCATTTTGCACACTGCTGTGGAATATGTTAGCACTCAAATAAAAGTCAAAGAGTAGCTGCAATTCATGTTCCCTTAAAAATGTAGATAAAGCCCAACAATAGACTTCTCTTATATAAATATACAATTGAGTCTGTTTTGTTAAGTTGGTTAAATATGTACAAAAATAACTGTTGATCCTGCCAGAAATCGTGTGAGCGCCCTGTGCTCTCTGTCTTTGCTGACTGTTATCAGTTAGTACTGTTT
Source organism: Lithobates sylvaticus (assembly GCA_028564925.1). Lineage (NCBI taxonomy): Eukaryota > Metazoa > Chordata > Amphibia > Anura > Ranidae > Lithobates > Lithobates sylvaticus. The sequence continues at coordinate 279,469,546 of CM053031.1, forward strand.
CTATCCCTCTGTGGACTACAGAATGTTATATATGTTATAGAGAGAAGGAGAGAGGGAGTTGTCTAGTAGCCCTGACCATACGGTACAGTGAGTGAACGCTGTCACCCTAAGCCAGGATGTATGTTAGGCGTCTAAACCTGCGATTGCATAGCTTTTCCGAGGTGTTTGACGGGTGTGAGAAGATGCCCCCTCACTGCCTGTTTCAATAACATAATTGCCGCCCCAATGCATGCCTTTGCATGCGGTTGCAAGGCGTTTGCCGAACCTCCCCATTCCGTTGAATGGGTCGCGTTCGGCAGTGGTAACTGCCTGCCAAACGCAACAGGAGTGATCATTTTTGCTGCGGGTGCAAAGCAAAGCATTGCAATCATGGCATTTGAACACCCCAGTGGTGTATTTAGGTTTTATGCTGCCCTAGGCTTGACAAAACTCATGCACCCACTAATTTAAATATGACCCACCCCTTCCTCTCAAGGCCACACCCCTTGCAGTGGGACACCCACTGTGAAGCATGGTGGTGGCAGCATCATGCTTTGGGGCTGTTTTTCTTCAGCTGGAACAGGGGGCCTTAGTCAAAATATTCATTTCACCACCAACAGGCTTCAATTAAAAAAAAGTGTTGCCTATAGTTCTACTTTAAAGTGGTGTCCCCCCCCCCAAAAAAAAATAGCTTAAAATTCCTAAAAAAATTAAAAATAAAATAATTGGATTTTTTTTTTAACTCACCTCTAAATGCCTGTTGCTTGGGGGTCCCTCGTAGTCTGCCTCCTTCAGTGCCCGGGCTGGTGACATCACTTCCCCTCGGCGCAGTCAATCATCTGGGACACGTGACAGGTCCCAGATGATTACGTAGCGTATCGTGGCGCCGCTCGCGCATGCGCAGTGGGTGCCTGGCTGTGAAGCCACAGACGGATGCCCACAGGAAGAATGCCAGCGCCGCCGAGTGGAGCGGGGAACGAGCGGGGCTTCGATCCCCCGCATCGCTGGTCCCTGGGACAGCTAAGTGTCCGATTATTATCCACTTCAGCCCCGAACCAATTTGCAGCCAAAGGACCAGGCCCCTTTTTGCGATTCGGCACTGCGTCGCTTTAGCTGACAATTGCGCGGTCGTGCGTCGTGGCTCCCAAACAAAATTGGCGTCCTTTTTTTCCCACAAATAGAGCTTTCTTTTGGTGGTATTTGATCGCCCCTGCGGTTTTGATTTTTTGCGCTATAAACAAAAATAGAGCGACAATTTTGAAAAAAATGCAATAATTTTTGCTATAAGTAATATCCCCCAAAAATATATAAAAAAAAACTTTTTTTTTTCCTCAGTTTAGGCCGATACGTATTCTTCTACATATTTTTGGTAAAAAAAATCGCAATTAGCGATTATTGATTGGTTTGCACAAAAGTTATAGCGTTTACAAAATAGTTTTATAGCATTTTTATTATTATATTTTTTTTTTACTAGTAATGGCGGCGGTCAGCAATTTTTATTGTGACTGCGACATTTATGGCGGACACATCGGACATTTTTGACACATTTTTGGGACCATTGTCATTTACAGGGGGTCCCGACTTACAAACATCCGACTTACAAACGACTCCTACTTACAAACGGAGGGAGACAACAGGAAGTGAGAGAAAAACCACCCCTAGAAAGGGTAATTCACTCCTGTAAGAGTTATTATGGGTAAAAGGTGTCTCCACTGATGCTTTATCACCAGTCCATGCTTCCCTAACAACCCAAAATTATCAAAATCCAATTGTCATTGGGACAGAAGGTGAGGTAAAATCTTCTGAACAGGGGCACAGACAGCAAAACAAATGTTACAGGGGTGATAACCCTTCTCTATGTTATCTAAAAAACTTAAAAATAGATTTTTTGGCTGGAGCTACACTTAAAAAATGTACCTGTTCTGACTTACAAACAGATTCAACTTAAGAACAACCCTACAGTCCCTGTCTTGTTTGTAACCCGGGGACCCCCTGTATATAGAAATCAGTGCTATTTAAATGCACTGATTCCTATGTAAATGACACTGGCAGTGAAGGAGTTAACCACTAGGGGGCGGGGAGGAGTTAGTGTGACGTGTTGTGTGTTTTTTTACAGTAGGGGGCGTGGCTGACATCTGACATCACTGATCGGCTGTTCCCGATGACAGGGAACAGCAGATCAATGACAGGCAGTGTAGGAAGCGTGGGGAGAGGTTTGTTTACACAGATCTCTCCCCGTTTTTCAGCTCTGTGACCCGATCGCGGGACACCAGTGGCGATCGGGTCTGCTGGTCCCGCGGCTATGGTCACAGAGCTCCCGACTGGGTCGCAAGTGCGACCCCACGGCTAGGCAATTAAAGGGCACGTATATATACGTGCTTTTGCCTAGCCGTGCCATTCTGAGGACGTATATCTACAGGAGGCGGTCGGGAAGCGGTTAAAAGTCAGCAGATGCAGTATTTGTAGCTGCTGACTTTTACATTTTTTTTCTTAAGGAGCACCCCACTTTAAGCACAAATGTCTGATAATTTTATGGAGAGGACTAAGAAGATATATCCATGCCAATGGATCAGCAGAAAACAGTTAGCACAGTGAGGAAGGTTTGTGGTCCAGGATGATAGGACAGTCAAAATTAGACACAGTTGTGGAATGCCGGCCACCCGCATACCGGAAGCAGTGCGGCCGCTTTATGGGGGCACTAGACTAATTTGCCTCTCAACCCAGTCCACCCCATAAGACTGGCGCTACACTAACAGTGCAAGCCGGCGGAGACTCTTTCCGTGTTGCCCCCCCTGCAAAGTGCTGCCCTAGGCCTGGGCCTTGTCGGACTAGGCCAGGATACAGCGTTGGAACACCCCCCATCCGCTGCTTTTGCAGCTTAAGTGAGGGCATTTGGGGCCACTAAAAACTGCGCATTTTTAATGCCACCCCCCCCAACCGCGGGTCTAAACAAGCACCTACTGGCAGGACGAGCAGGTGAAAGTAAGGGAAAGCAAAAGTCTGAAGTTAGAAAACAATTGCGGCCACCACATTTAAAAACTGCTAAGCTGCAAGATATTCTGGTTCTGTTCTTGGGTGTAGATACCCCCATACCTGGGCAAATCAAGCACGTTTGCAAATATGCCCCTACGTTTTTTTTTTCCTGCAATTCCTTAGATCTATACTGTTTTGCCAGTTTAAATTTCCTGCACAATATGCTGGGTGTCCACTAGATATTTGGCCTACAATCTCCTATAGGGAGAATCAAGTACAGTAAAACCTTGGATTGTGAGTATAATTCGTTCCAGAAACATGCTTGTAATCCAAAGCACTTGTATATCAAAGGGAATTTCCCCATAAGAAATAATGGAAACTCAAACGATTTGTTCCACGACCATTTATTCACAGGTCCTTCAGTTTACAGTCCATATAAAAAGATTATAGCAATGTGATGGGTTGTGTAACCAAAAAATGTCCATCCACAAATGGAAGTCTTCACAAGGAGATTAGAAGCCAAATCCAGCAGGAGCTCCAGAGTAGACATGTGCAATTTGTTTAGTTAAGATTCGTTTTCTGTTCAAAGTCGTTATATTCGTTCATTCGTTATCGTACGAATGAACGAATGATTTAGTACAAATTTTAACGAATAACGAATTATCGAATCGAATGAATATGAAAAACAACAAAAATACGAAATAATTAAATTAGAAACAACGAAACTACGAAAGAATGAAAATCCGAAAAAACGAAAATCAAAATGAACGAAAAAATTCGTACATTCGTAACTTTTTTTCTTTGTCGATTCGTAATTTTCCGTGTCTCTTACAATGGCGCTGCTTAACGTGCTTCGAATGGATTGAATTCGTACATTCGTAACTTTTTTTTTTTTTTTTTCGATTCGTAATTTTCCGTGTCTCTTACAATGGCGCTGCTTAACGTGCTTCGAATGGATTGAACGAAAAAAATTGTACATTCGTAACTTTTTTTTTTTTTGTTGATTCGTAATTTTCCGTGTCTCTTAGCATACACATTACATAAAATTATGAATTATGCTCCGATTATGAATCTACGAAGACAATGTTACGAAAGTTCGAATAAATCAATCTTACGGAAGTACGAATGTAACTAAATCTACGAAAATACGAATGCGTCCGAATACAAAATATAACGAAAATACGAAAATACGAATTTCGAATAAACGAAAATTAGACTAACGGAAAAACGAATCAACGAAAAAATAACTCTACGAAAATATGAACGAGTCCGAATACGAACACCGACGACTTACGAAATTACGAATCGTTACGAATCAACGGAAACGAACAGAAATGAAGCGAAACTAAACAAATTTTTCTATTGTGCACATGTCTACTCCAGAGTATAAAAGAGAAGAGAGGCGCCTCTAAATGTAGCAATAAGTTGCTAAATGTTGGACCTTCATTAAATGTAACCATATTGCTACACTTAGAGGCGCCTCTCTTCTCTTTTATACTCAGTTTTATACTCACTTGTGACATGACGCTGCTTGTATATCAAGTCAACATTTATTAAAAAATGTAGCTTGTCTTGCAAAACGTTCTCAAACCAAGTTACTCTCAAACCAAGGTTTTACTGTACATTTAATGGGATTCTTTGCAACCCCTGTGTACGCAGGTGCAGTTTTTCTTCTCCACTGCAGGTTGGCGCTCATCCACAGCGGCAATGCAGGTGGATGTGGAAATCAAGAGGAACCTAGTTCCTTTATGGTTTCCTCATTCACAGGGAGACACAGGGCTGTCTTTTCGCATGGCCATGCTGAACAGTTACCCGGGGGCCCCACCTGCCCAGCGACCCCAGCCAGGGTCGGACTGGCCTACTGGGATACTGGGAAATTTACCAGTAGGCCGCCTGCCCTGGGGCCGCTTTGAGTAGCGGCTGCAGCGCTCCGCTCTTTCCCTCTTTCCTCCTCCTCCTGTGTATCACGTAGCTGGCTGTGTCTGTATTCGGCAGGCTGCGCTGTAACAAGGTCCCACCCCCCTAGACCGGCTCGTGTAATAGTAGATTGAATCAGTGTTCCGCCTATCACACGAGCCGGTCTAGGGGGGCGGGACCTTGTTACAGCACGGTCGCCGAACACAGACCCAGCCATCTCCATGATACACAGGAGGAGATGCCCGCTGTGTGTGTAACCAGGCGATGGTGAGTCTGTATTAATTGGCACAGTGATGCTGCATTCATGGGCACAGTGAGGGTGCAATTGTGGTCCCACAGTGAGACGGCATCCATGGGCACAGTGAGGCTATAATGGTGGGCACAGTCAGGGTGCAATGGTGGGCACAGTGAAGCTGCAATGGTGGGCACAGTGAGGCTGCATTCACGGGCACAGTGAGGCTGCAATGGTGGGCACAGTGAGGCTGCATTTATGGGTACAGTGAGGCTGCAATGGTGGGCACAGTGAGGCTGCATTCACGGGCACAGTGAGGCTGCAATGGTGGGCACAGTGAGGCTGCATTCATGGATACAGTGAGGCTGCAATGGTGGGCACAGTGAGGCTGAATTCACGTGCACAGTCAGGGTGCAATGGTGGGCACAGTGAAGCTGCAATGGTGGGCACAGTGAGGCTGCATTCACGGGCACAGTGAGGCTGCAATGGTAGGCACAGTGAGGCTGCATTCATGGGTACAGTGAGGCTGCAATGGTGGGCACAGTGAGGCTGCATTCATGGGTACAGTGAGGCTGCAATGGTGGGCACAGTGAGGCTGCATTCACTGGCACAGTGAGGCTGCAATGGTGGGCACAGTGAGGCTGCATTCATGGATACAGTGAGGCTGCAATGGTGGGCACAGTGAAGCTGCATTTGATGGGCAATCGTGCGTGATTGTGTAGACAGGGCCCCAGTGCTCTGTATTGCTCGGGGGCCTATAATGCTCTCAAGATGGCACTGGGGAGATAGCATCTGATTAGATTCTGGCACCCCATGGGACTTTGGGGGCCGTCTTAGGTGTGGCAGAGTCTATTTAAAACCCTGGCTCCCGGGTTTGGTGCACGTGTAGCTAGAGTAGGACAGGGACGGTGCTTAGTGTCAGGGAGAGGTTCTAGATGAGTAGGGAGATAATCCCTCCTTTCCTGGAAGCCTCCCCATGTGGGTTTGTACCAGTCAGGCTGCATTCCGCCCCCTCGAGACAGATGCTGTCGGCACACAGCGTCTGCGACTAAGCATCGATGTTCTTCAATTTCAATAGAGTTCTGTTTTCTGCATCTGGGCTCTCAGTCTTCTCTGCTCCCTGCACCATGATGCACCCACCAACATCAGGACCCCCCTCCCCCCCCCCCAGGATGTGTTTCTGTAACTGTATAGCGATTTAATTTCGAAAGAACTGGGTTGAATTTGTATAAAATCCTAGGTAGACCTTTGACGGCTTGTCCAATAGCCATACACGTGTCTCATGACCACCATTTATTTCTCTTGCAGCTCTGGAGGGAAGGAAAAGGTGACTTCTTCTTGGGTTGCATGCTGATGGCCGAACTCAGCACTCCGTTTGTTTGTCTGGGCAAAGTGCTCATCCAGGTGGGTACGATTCTGATTCTGTGATTCAAGCAAAGTGAGCACCCCCTCCTGAACCATACAAGGCCACAAGCCCTCAACATGGGGGGGGGGTGCTTTGGGGCAGGACGGTCTTGTCCAAATGTTGATGGGGACAAGAGCCTCTTTCCCACAACCGTGCGACGTGGCTCCCAAACAAAATTGACGTCCTTTTTTCCCACAAATAGAGCTTTCTTCTGGTGGTATTTTATCACCTCTGCGGTTTTTATTTTTTGCGCTATAAACAAAAAAAGAGCGTCAATTTTGAAAAAATAAGCAATATTTTTTACTTTTTGCTATTAAAAATATCCCCCAAAAATTTAGAAAAAGTTATAGCCGATACGTATTCCTCAGTTTAAGCCGAGCCGTATTCTTATATTGATTGGTTTGCGCAAAAGTTTTTTATTATTCATTTTTTTTAATTAGTAATGGCGGCGATCTGCGATTTTTATCGTGACTGCGACATTATGGCGAACACATCGGACACTTTTGACACTATTTTGGGACCATTGTCATTTATACAGCAATCAGTGCTGTAAAAAATGCACTGATTACTGTGTAAATGACACTGGCAGGGAAGGGGTTAAACACTAGGGGGTGATCAAGGGGTTAAGTGTGTCCTAGGGAGTGATTCTAACCGTGGGAGGGATGGGCTTCAACTCACATGACAGTGATCTCTGCTCCTGATGACAGGGAGCAGTGATCTCTGTCATGTCACAAGGCAGAATGGGGAAATGCCTTGTTTACATAGGCATCTCCCCGTTCTGCCACTCTGTGACACGATTGCTGGGCACCCGGCGGACATCGAGTCCGCGGGAGCCGCGGTCACGGACCGTGTCACAATGCCGCATCTTAACCACTTCAGCCCCGGACCAATTGGCAGCCAAAGGACCAGGCCCCTTTTTGCGATTCGGCACTGCGTCGCTTTAACTGACAATTGCGTGGTCGTGCGACGTGGCTCCCAAACAAAATTGGCGTCCTTTTTTTTCCCACAAATAGAGCTTTCTTTTGGTGGTATTTGATCGCCCCTGCGGTTTTTATTTTTTGCGCTATAAACAAAAATAGAGCGACAATTTTGAAAACAATGCAATATTTTTTTTGCTTTTTGCTATAATAAATATCCCCCAAAAATATATAAAAACATTTTTTTTTCCTCAGTTTAGGCCGATACGTATTCTTCTACATATTTTTGGTAAAAAAAATCGCAATTAGCGATTATTGATTGGTTTGCGCAAAAGTTATAGCGTTTACAAAATAGGGGATAGTTTTATAGCATTTTTATTAATATTTTTTTTTTACTAGTAATGGCGGCGATCAGCGATTTTTATTGTGACTGCGACATTATGGCGGACACATCGGACATTTTTGACACATTTTTGGGACCATTGTCATTTATACAGCAATCAATGCTATTTAAATGCATTGATTCCTGTATAAATGACAGTTGTAGTGAAGGGGTTAACCACTAGGGGGAGGGGAGGGGTTATGGGCTGTGACGTGTGTGTTTTTTTTTACATTAGGGGCGTGGCTGTACGTCTGACGTCATTGATCGGCTTTCCCCGATGACAGGGAACAGCCGATCAATGACAGGCAGTGTAGGAAGCGCGGGAGAGGTTTGTTTACACAGACCTCTCCCCGTTCTTCAGCTCTGTGACCCGATCGTGGGACACCAGCGGCGATCGGGTCCACTGGTCCCGCGGCCGTGGTCACGGAGCCGTGCCATTGTACCGACGTATATCGTCGTGCGCTGGTCGGCAAGGGGTTAATGACGCAAGAGCCGGGAGGCCGCCTCACTTCTTAACAGCCAGCTATTATCTAATGAATTTAAATCATTTGTTTTCATTCGGATGCTTCAAACATCCGAATGAAACAAACAAAATGTGTTTATTTCTTTACTATTTCTTTTGGATTTGTTGAAATTCGTTACTGTTGTATTCAGAAATTACAACATTTCATCAGAATTTCAATTCAGAAGGAAATGAACCGCGCATGTCCAGTTATCTTACTGGTATCGTAATCTTAAGGTAGTGATGTTGGTGTAAATTAGGGGTAGGCAACCTGGCATGCAATCATGCCTCTGGTAGTAATTTTAACTGCCAGCCTTGCAATGCCTCATGGGAAATGTAGTTCCACAACAGCTGGAGGGCCCCAGGATGCCTACCCCTGGTGTAAATGATCTGGTTCCTGGGCAGGTGGCATCTGCCCCCCCCCAGAGGATCTCCCACCCAGAGGACCACACCACTGCTAAGAAGTCAAGATACAACTTTATTCCATTAAAACTCAGAGGTACAATCCAAAAAAGTATTTTGTGTTTCGGCAGTCGTGTTTCGGCAGTCCAAGCACCTCCTTCATCAGGGCTTGACTGGTTGGCAGCCCAACAAGTAAAGAGGCTGCTGATAAGGCCTGTGTGTGTAATTCACACTGGAAAAATAACATTGTAGCTCCAGTTCACTTTTGGCTTGTTCACATTGTTTCCAGTCAAGCCCTGATGAAGGGGGCACTTGGACCCCCTGAAACGCGTTGGATACTTTTTTGGATTGCACGGCTGATTTTTAATGGAATAAAGTTGTATCTGGACCTCTTAGCAGTGGTGTGGCACTTTAATTTCCATTCTTGTTACAGAGGTGTGTAAATATCAGGGCTGGATGGACAGAAATACAAGTCTCTTTGCATGTACAACAGCTCCCATATATATATTACAACAGAGTATTTACTAGAGTTCTTCTTTAACCATTTAATATTGTTGACCTTCTCTCTTGTCTCCCCTGCAGTATAAGAAGCAGCACACGCTTCTGCACCGGGTCAATGGTGTCATCATGCTGGTGACGTTCTTCTCCTGCCGTCTCCTGCTCTTCCCATACATGTATTGGGTATATGGACAACGGGTCGGACTGCCTCTCTACAAGGTTCCGTTCAGCCTGTCTGCAGAATATAACCTCGGCGCAGCCATTCTCATGGCCCCCCAAGTCTACTGGTTCTACCTAATCTGCAGAAGAGCTTACAGTCTCTTCCGACAGTCAATGATGAGTCAGCGGCCCAAAAATGGACATCCGGCACCTGACAGCCCTTCAGCCAAAGACCAGGACTGCTCACAGTGACGCCTCCACCCCCCCTCCGTTTAGTTCCAACATGTCCGCACCCAGCCACAGAGCCCCAACCCCCAAAACGTGAGACCCGCTGAGGCCTGCGCTATCGAGAGACTGTGCCTATCCAATGGAGGCACTTAGGCACCTTGTAATGTACTGCTTAAGAGGTCCACAGGAAGTCTCTGAAGTGTCCTGGAGCGAAGTGAGAGGCGACATTAACTCCCTGTGGAGAAGGAAAACGGTCTTACCTGCTACGTGACAGTATTACCATGTACAGAGTCCACCTACGCTCTGTCATTCTTATAGAAAGTTTACTATTTGAAGTACTCCTGGTGACCACTAGGGGTCACTGCCCCAACAGTTTGCCATTCGTGCACGATTTGCAGTCCTCAATTTGACCACTGGGTGTCACTGTCCCTCACACTGTCATGTAATAATTGCTGCAGTATCAGTGAACTTGGAGTCACTGCCACCAACATGCTGTACTTTGTATATTATCTGCAGCACGGCTTATACCCCACTGGATGCCAGTGGCCCCCAACACTCTATTGATGTACAATTTACAGTACTCCGAATCCACCCAGTACTTGCCACCATCGTTGTCATTTCCATTCAAAACATAATATATGCAGTCTGCGAAACACTCTCATGAATACTACATGAGTACTATCTGCAGTACTCCAGTTGACGAATGGGTGTCACTATGTATAATTATATGAAAACTATTTGCAGTACTCCTGGTGACCAGTAGGTATCACCAACGCCAACACTAGCATCTGTATACTGTCTGCAGAACTCCTAGTGACCACTGGGGGTCACTGTAACCACACAGTCATAAGATATGCTATCTGCAGCACTCTTTGTGAGCACTAGGTATTACTTCTATTTATACATACAGGGATCAATACTCGTTAGGTCCCCAGAATTGGTGGTACCCCACACTACTAGAAAAGTATGTGTGTCGCACCCAATTTTTATAGGACCGAAATCTCTTTCAAACAACGCACCCAAATCTGCAAAGCATCAGCCTTTTAGGTGAAGATTAACTGCAATACTGGTAGTGCCCACATGAGAGCGCTGTTCCGTGCGATACAAAACACACAGTTCTCTTGGTCTAAAAGTTGCACACAATCAAAATGTATGGACTTAACACCACAGCTCAACTTTCCTCCAAAGGCTTCCCTCCCCTAGCTCAGTATACCCCTGGGGAGGGGAGACCGACGCCTCCTGCACCTTTAGTAACGGAGAGTCTTGGGCAGCAGCAGCATGTTAGGGGTTAAGTTTACCTGCCAAGACAACTACTCTCCGATTGAATGGCTAAAATACAGCAAGCAAAAACTGTCGCTCGAAGCTGCACACGTAAGGGTTAAGCATGGCCAGTCAATTAGCCAATCCGCTGTGCTTGCCTGGAACCTATAAAGTCCTCATGGCTTTGCTTTACGGCTCTTAGTTTACAAAATAGACTGAGTTAACCGGTAGGAATGTTAAGTATTCATGCACCATTGTCTACGCATAGTGGAAGGAGCCAAATTGGTCAAGACGGCAGCCGATCAATCCCCCTTGAAACTGGTGACGTTGGGGCAGCTATTTTGAGAGGTAGTGATCGAAAACGTAATGACACCATTGGTTTTCCTGTGATGTGCACTGGTCAGTTTAATGAGGTTCTCCTGGAAAGTGTTAACCTTGCAGAAGGGTGCCATTTACAGCCTTGGGGGGAATATCCATTGGAGGGGTGAGGGTTGTGTGAGATCCGAAGCCTTTTAGGGAATCCAAAGTCTTGAGATGGACTGAAAGTTGAAAGAGTCGCTAGCAGAGAAATCTGCTCAGCTTCCAAGTGTATGCAGCACCTCAACTGATTTCAGATAAGGCCTGAGACTTCACATGTCCTAGAAGTTAATGGGAGGGCTCTGTAAAGTCCAGAACCTTATCTAGAATCCACCATTTTCTTGAGAGTCTACAGTATCTCAACTAACAAGACCTACTGATTTCAGATAATAGCTGAGGTCTCACTTAGCCATCGGACAGGTAAGGGCTGAGGAGGTCCCTCTTAGCCCTTAGCTGTCCTGGAAGTTAATGATCTGAGGGCTTTGAAAAGTCCAAAGCCTTATCTAGAATCCACCAAGCAGAAACATACTGGGAATGAAGGGAGACACTAGGAAAGATGCCAGTTTCATGGTTGGCTACAGCATCTCAACTAAGGAGACCTACACCTTAGGTCTCGTTGGGGCAGCTATTTTGAGAGGTGGTGATCGAAAACGTAATGACACCATTGGTTTTCCTGTGATGTGCACTGGTCAGTTTAAAGAGGTTCCCCTGGAAAGCGTTAACCTTGCAGAAGGGTGCCATTTACAGCCTTGGGGGAATATCCATTAAAGGGGTGAGGGTTGTGTGAGATCCAACGTTTTTTAGGGAATTAAAAGTCTTGAGATGGACTGAAAGCTGAAAGAGTCGCTAGCAGAGAAATCTGCTCAGTTTCTGAAGCACCTCAACTGATTTCAGATAAGGCCCGAGACTTCACATGTCCTAGAAGTTAATGAGCGGAGGGCTCTGTAAAGTCCAGAACCTTATCTAGAATCCACCATTTTCATGAGAGTCTACAGTATCTCAACTAACAAGGACCTACTGATTTCAGATAATAGCTGAGGTCTCACTTAGCCCTTAACAGATAAGGGCTGAGGCCCTCTTAACCCTTAGCTGTCCTGAAAGTTGATGATCTGATGGTTTTGAAAAGCCTTATCTAGAATCCACCATGCGGAAACCGACTAGGAATGAAGGGAGTCACTAGGAAAGATGCTCGTTCAGTTTCATGAGTGTCTACAGAATCTCAACTAACAGGACCTACCTGGTTTCAGATAATAGCTGGTGTGTCACTTAGCCCTTCGTTGCCCTGGAAGTTAATAAGCTGAGGGTTTTGGAAGTTCCAAATACTTTATCAAACTAAATCTAGCACCTCAAGAACCTCAACTCACAAGACCATCTTAGTTAAGGGCAGAGGTCCCTCATAACCCTCAGCTATCCAGGAAGTTAATGAGCCAAGGGCTTTGTAAAGTCCAAAGCCTTATCTGGAATCCAATGTACTTAAGCTAGCCATAGATGGATTGAAATTGAGCCAGTTCAGCAGGGGAATTAAGGGAAGCACTAGCATGGATGTCTGTTTAGTTTTTTGAGTGTCTACAGCTTCCTAAAAAGACCATCTGATTTCAGATACGGGCCCTCATAACCCTCAGCTGTCCTGGAAGTTGTTAATGAGCCGAGGGCTTTGTTAGGGTCAAAGCCTTATCTGGAAGCCACTGTGTTGAGACAAACTGGGTATTAAAGGAGGCACTAGGAAGAATGTCTGTTCAGTTACAGGAGTGTCTACAGCATCCCAACTAATAAGACCATCGGGCTGAGGTCCCTCATAACCCTTAGCTATCCAGGAAGTTAATGAGCCAAGGGCTTTGTAAAGTCCAAAAGCCTTATCTGAAAGCCACTGTGCTGAGACAGACTGGAGATGAAGGGAATCACTAGCATACATGGCCAAAGTCTTATCTAGAATCCACTGAACGTTAGCTAGCCATAGATGGATTGACATTCAGCCAGTTCAGCAGGGAAACTAGGGGAGGAGCTAGCAAAGATGTCTATTTGGTTTCATAAGTGTTCTATAGCAACCTAACGTACAAGACCATCTGATTTCAGATAAGGGCCCTCATAACCCTCAGCTGTCCTGGACGTTAACGAGCCGAGGGCTTTATCTGGAAGCCACTGTGCCGAGACAGACTGGGAATTAAGAGAGTCACGAGAAAGGATGTCTTTTTAGTTTTCCCGAGTGTCTACAGCAACTTAACAGGAACATCTAATTCCCGATAAGGGCTGAGGCCTTTACAAAGCCCTGGTCTTCCCTGGGAGTTCATGAGCTGAGGACTGCGACTCAAAAAAGGCTGCACTGTAAATAGGTTTAAGGTGAAACACCAGCATCACCTAAACTTCGCTCTCTGCATATACGTGTCAGCGCGGTGGTGGCCTTTAACACCACGCTTCCACATATGCACGCAGGTGGCATTGCTCTTCTTTGCTAGGAGCATGCTCAATTGCGCGCCCCCACAACTGCGACCGCGCTGTCACCAACAGCCTTGGGTTACTTATGAGGATTGGGAGCCAGGAGGATGAGCAACAGCCAATCACAGTGATTACATGATTGGGAAGTCCCAGTGGTAAAATCCATTTAAAGGGCCGGCTCCTGCTGGCAGAAGGCGGGGTTAGGAACCTTGCTTGCTTCGGTTTTGGTTAAATCCAAACAACCTGTTCTTGTAGACCAGTGCATTTGTTCAAGATTGAAGTTTCAAGCAACAGTTGTGGTAAGTCAGGGCAGAGCTTATCAACCAGTACAGTAAACCAGCCACCTGTCTGTTTCCCTCGGTGATAGCTCACCTGTCTAGCACAGGCAGGGAGAGGGGAAGTTGCTATTGAGACTCCGGGAGGGGGAAACAAATCCCAGCGCACACAGGCAGGAAGGAAATATAACCAATAGCAATAAGATGGCTATATTGGGTTGTCCAATCGTATGCCAGTTGCCATCTTAAGTATTTTGTTTTTTACCCAAAAGGCAAAAGTTACATTAACCCTTTCCTGGAGAGCCAACTTTGAAACGAACCTCGCAAGAAGCAAGCCTCCTGTGTTGGAAGCCACCGATGGAAGCTGCCCTTTTATTTCTGGACTGCCTGCAAGTTTGGAACCCGAAGTCCCTGATCCACATTTAGAAAGTTGGAGAACGGCAGCTTCCACCTGCGGCATCTTCACCGCCATAAGCCTAACCGGCATCAAGAATGGCTTCCTCAGTGCCCACCAGTTCCTAGTCGAATTGATTAGGCCTGCCTGTAAGCCCCACCCACCCGTCAAAGAATACAGTGCCGGGGGGGCGGGGTTTGAGGCGAGCTGTCTCCGGATAAAATTAGTCATTGATACAATATTATTATTTTTCTGCATACGTTGCTGCTACGATCCCAGACATTGTGACCGGTCCCCTAATTCAACCTATATAGACTCCTATTATAAACTATCCCTTCAATTTCTCCACCTCCCCCTCTAGAAACCCTCCGCCCACCCACTTCCTTGCTCCTCCCCCTCTTATTTATTTTTAATTTATTTATTTATTCCATTTTTTTTTTTTTTTTTTTTTTTTTAAACTGAATGTAAATATATTTCAGCAGAGCAAAATGTTAGTAATGTACTGCAATTTATAATACTTGTAAAGAGGTATTAAAAAAAAAAAAAAAGAAAAAAAAAAATTAAATGCAATCCAAAGAGTATCTGTGGAATGATGTCTATTGGCTGCAGCGAACATATGCACACCTTGAGATTGGTTAAAAAAAAAAATATATATATATATATATACATACATATATGTATACACACACATACACACACCGGGTGTGAGATTTCACAGACTACATGCTGACCTTTTAGTGCCTTACATCCAATTCCTTATAGTGGACCTAGCCCTGGTTTCATGGTAAACGCAGCATGCTTAGTAATGTATCACTTCCAGGTGTTTATTACCGATCACAGTACTCCCCCCTGACTGTCTTCATCTGCTTTGCTCTCTTTTCTTGGTTGCGTTAACAAATGTCTGAAACAGATGAGCCCCTGGCTGCAGCCTCTCACCTAGTGACTTGTTACAAAGTTACAATGTGCAGTCTTGGGGGAAGAGGAGACTGAGGGAAATGCTTCCTTGCAGCAGACTGATGACGTCATCTCAGCCTAGGCAAAGTCACTCACCGGAGCTGAAGGCTGGCTTTTTAACCACTTGCCAACTGCTGCGCGCCGATATACATCGGCGCAATGGCATCGGTGGGCATGGGCATGGGCTTACCTGTACGTTCTCTTTAAGAGGCGGGGATAGCAGGCGCGTGCGCCCGCCGCGTACGGTGTGACCGTGCCCGCTGGACCGGCAGACTCAATGTCAGCCAGTCTCCCGGCGATCGTGTCACGGAGCTGCAGAACGGGGAAGTGCCTATGTAAACAAGGTATTTCCCCGTTCTGCCTTGTGACATTATTATTATTCACGATTTATATAGCGCCAACAGTTTACGCAGCGCTTTACAATGTATTGGGGGGACAACACAATTACAGTACAATACAAAAGGGACAGGAGGGTCTGGCTCGTAGAGCTTACATTCTAAAGATAGGGGGTGGTGGTACAAAAGGTAATAGATGCAGAGAAAGATTTGATGGGGGTGGCTCAGGGACAGTAGTTAGGTGGGTGTGGGATAAGCTTCCCTGAATAATTTAGTTTTCAGGGATCTCCTAAAGGTGGACAGTGTAGGGGCTGATCGGACAGACTGGGGCAGGGAGTTCCAGAGGATGGAGAGGCTCTGGAGAAGTCCTGAAGGCGAGCATGGGAGGAGGTCTCATAATTCATATTCAATAGAAAATTCATATACTACTAGGGCTGGGGAAAAAATCGATTTAAATCTTGAGGGGCTGATCGGACATACCAGGGCAGGGAGTTCCAAAGGATTGGAGAGGCATGAAAGATCGGGAGCAGTGATCGCTGTTATGTGAGTTGAAGCCCACCCCCCCCCCCCACAGTTAGAATCACTCCCTAGGACACACTTAACCCCTTGATCGCCCCCTAGTGGTTAACCCCCTTCCCTGACAGTGTCATTTACACAGTTATCAGTGCATTTTTATAGCACTGATCGCTGTATAAATGACAATGGTCCCAAAATAGTGTCAAAAGTGTCCGATTTGTCCGCCATAATGTCGCAGTCACAATAACAATCACAGATCGCCGCCATTACTAATAAAAAAATTTTTTTATAATAAAATGCCATAAAACTATCCCCTATTCTGTAGACTCTATAACTTTTGCGCAAACCAATCAATATATACGCTTATTGCGATTTTTTTTTTTACCAAAAATATGTAGAAGAATACGTATCGGACTAAACTGAGGAAAAATAATTTTTTTAATATATTTTTGGGGAATATTTATTATAGCAAAAAGTAAAAAAATATTGCGTTTTTTTTTTTTCAAAATTTACGCTCTTATTTGTTTATAGCGCAAAAAATAAAAACCGCAGGGGCGAGCAAATACCACCAAAAGAAAGCTCTATTTGTGGGGAAAAAAAGACGTCGATTTTGTTTGGGTGCAACGTCGCACGACCGCGCAATTGTCAAAGCGACGCAGTGCTGAATCGCAAAAAGTGCTCTGGTCAGGAAGAGGGGTAAATCCTTCCGGGGCTGAAGTGGTTAATGATATATAAAGTGGAGCTTTTCTGAACAAAGATATTGTGAGGTGTCAGGAATGTATCAATGCAGACTTGTAAAGTTACTGAACTTTTAAAAGAGTCAGAACTGGGCCTATACAAGGATTTACTCATATTTACTGTTGGATAATTAGTGACTAGGGATGAGCCGAACACCCCCCCGTTCGGCTCGCACCAGAACCCGCGAACGGACCTAAAGTCCGTGCGAGCTTTAGAACCCTATTAGTTATAATGGATGCGAACGTTCGAAATTAAAAGTGCTCATTTTAAAGGCTAATATGCATGTTAATGTCATAAAAAGTGTTTGGGGACCTGGGTCCTGCCCCAGGGGACATGTATCAATGCAAAAATTTTTTTTAAAAAACGGCCGTTTTTTTCAGGAGCAGTGATTTTAATAATGCTTAAATTGAAACAATAAAAGTGTAATATTCCTTTAAATTTCGTACCTGGGGGGTGTCTATAGTATGCCTGTAAAGGGGCGCATGTTTCCCGTGTTTAGAACTGTCTCTGCGCAAAGTGTCATTTTTGAAAGTAAAAAAGCTATTTAAAATCACTCGCGGCTAATGTTAATTCACGGCTCCCGTAACACAGAGAACAGTGATTCATTGAAACTCATTCATAAAAAAAAGTCATTGATAAAAAAAAAAAAAAAAATGAAAAAAAAAAAGCGTAGGGGTCCCCCCAAATTCAATAACCAGGCCCTTCAGGTCTGGGATGGATATTAAGGGGGATCCCAGCCAAAAAAAAAAAAAAAAAATGGCGTAGGGTCCCCCTCAAAATCCATACCAGACCCTTGAGGTCTGGTATGGATTTTAAGGGGAACCCTAGCCAAAAAAAATGGCGTGGGGTCCCCCTCAAAATCCATACCAGACCCTTATCCGAGCACGCAACCTGGCAGGCCGCAGGAAAAGAGGGGGGGACGAGAGCGGCCCCCCCTCTCGCCTGAACCGTACCAGGCCACATGCCCTCAACATTGGGAGGATGCTTTGGGGGTCTAAGACCCCAAAAGCACCTTGTCCCCATGTTGATTAGGACAAGGGCCTCTTCCCCACAACCCTGGCCGGTGGTTGTGGGGGTCTGCGGGCGGGGGGCTTATCGGAATCTGGAAGCCCCCTTTAACAAGGGGACCCCCAGATCCCGGCCCCCCCCCTGTGTGAAATGGTAAGGGGGTACAAAAGTACCCCTACCATTTCACCAAAAAAGTGGCAAAAATGGTAAAAAGGACAGGAGACAGTCTTTGACAATTCCTTTATTAAAATCTTCTTTCTTCTTTCTTCATCCTTCGGATTCTTCATCTTCTCCTTCCTTCATCTTCTTCCATCTTCTTCTTCCATTTTCTTCTTCCTCCGATCCGCTTCTTCTTGCGCTGGTCTTCTCGTCCTTCTCGTCCGGCATCTTCTTCCGTCGGCGTCGGCGTCGGTGTCGGTGTCTTCTTGGGCCGCTCCGCGCAATGGGAGGCTCCCGCTGTGTGAGGCTCCGCTCCATCTGACAGGTCTTTTAAAACGGAGGGCACCTGGTGACCCCGCCCCCCTCTGACATCATGGGGAAAGCCATCATGGAATTCCCCATGACGTCCCTGTGCGTCAGAGGGGGCGGGGTCACCAGGTGCCCTCCATTATAAAAGACCTGTCAGACGGAGCGGAGCCTCACACAGCGGGAGCCTCCCATTGCGTGGAGCGGCCCAAGAAGAGACAGAGACAGAGACGCCGACGCCGACGGAAGAAGATGCCGGACGAGAAGGACGAGAAGACCAGCGCAAGAAGAAGCGGATCGGAGGAAGAAGAAAATGGAAGAAGAAGATGGAAGAAGATGAAGGAAGGAGAAGATGAAGAAACCGAAGGATGAAGAAAGAAGAAAGAAGATTTTAATAAAGGAATTGTCAAAGACTGTCTCCTGTCCTTTTTACCATTTTTGCCACTTTTTTGGTGAAATGGTAGGGGTACTTTTGTACCCCCTTACCATTTCACACAGGGGGGGGGCCGGGATCTGGGGGTCCCCTTGTTAAAGGGGGCTTCCAGATTCCGATAAGCCCCCCGCCCGCAGACCCCCACAACCACCGGCCAGGGTTGTGGGGAAGAGGCCCTTGTCCTAATCAACATGGGGACAAGGTGCTTTAGGGGTCTTAGACCCCCAAAGCATCCTCCCAATGTTGAGGGCATGTGGCCTGGTACGGTTCAGGCGAGAGGGGGGGCCGCTCTCGTCCCCCCCTCTTTTCCTGCGGCCTGCCAGGTTGCGTGCTCGGATAAGGGTCTGGTATGGATTTTGAGGGGGACCCCACGCCATTTTTTTTGGCTAGGGTTCCCCTTAAAATCCATACCAGACCTCAAGGGTCTGGTATGGATTTTGAGGGGGACCCTACGCCATTTTTTTTTTTTTTTTTTGGCTGGGATCCCCCTTAATATCCATCCCAGACCTGAAGGGCCTGGTTATTGAATTTGGGGGGACCCCTACGCTTTTTTTTTTGTTTTTTATTAATGAATGACAGCTCTCTGTGTTACAGGAGCCATCAATTCATTAGCCGCGAGTGATTTAAATAGCTTTCTTCCTGCAAAAATGACACTTTTTTGCAGGGAAAGTTCTAAGCACAGGAAACCTGCCCTCCTTCACAGGCTACCTATAGACACCCCCCAGATGTGATACTGCAATGCTGTTCTAACAGCATGCACACACATATCCCCAGAAATAAAGCACATATTGTTGTCAGCAGTCAGCAGCACACTGACACGCTGACACTGTGAGTGAAACATAATATGCGAGGCCGCCGCCGCGGCGGCCTCTTATACCGTGGGGCGTGTATTAAAGCCCCTGAGCTATAATTGGCTACAGGCATCCTGCCTGTAGCCAATTATGGCTCTCCTCGCTGCCGGCGCTGTGATTGGCCAAGCATGCGGGGTCACAGTGCATGCTTGGCCAATCATCAGCCAGCATTGCACTGCGCGGGCCGCAATGCATTGCGGGGCCGCTCGCATCACACGAATTTGATGCGAGCGGTCCCAATAGTTCTGGGCTCGCCGAGCGAGCGAACACCCGGTGCTCGATTCGAACATGGGTTCGAATCGAACACCGGGCTCATCCTTATTAGTGACTTGGAAAGTAGAGAAGCCAGCCAGGCAACTAACATTTTCTTAAAGTGGTTGTAGACCCTCACATACAGTGAGGGGGGGGGAAAAAAAGCATTCGATCCCCTGCTGATTTTGTACGTTTGGCCACTGCCATAACAACGATATCCGTCCCCAAAGTTAGGACGTATATTGGGGTGCGCTATTTACACCCTGTTCTGCACACTAAGATGCTGGGAGACTCCGTAAAACTAACAAGAGCCTAGACAGCAAATAGGGCAGCAACTGTCAGATCTGAGGATGGCTGGAATTTTTTTTTTATTATTATAAATGTATCTAGATCTATATCCACTTCCCAACCGTATGTTGCTGGACTCTTTTGGTGGTTATACCAGGTAGACATATGCAATTAGTTTGTTTTTTTTTTCGTTTTCCATTAAAATTCGTTATATTCGTTCATTCGTTATCGTACGAATGAACGAATGATTCGCAAAATTTTTTAATGAATATGAAAAACAACGAAAATCCGAAATAACCAAATTAGAAAACAACGAAACTATGAAAGAAGAAAATCCGAAAAACGAAAACAGGAACAACGAAAATCAAAATGAACGAAAAAATTCGTACATTCGTAACTTTTTTTTTTTTTGTTGAATTGGTAATTTTCCGTGTCTCTTACAATGGCGCTGCTTAACGTGCTTCGAATGGATTGAACGAAAAAATTCGTACATTCGTAACTTTTTTTTTGATTCGTAATTTTCCGTGTCTCTTACAATGTAATAATAGCATACACATTACATAAAATTATAAAATTATGCTCCGATTACGAATCTACGAAAACAATGTTATGAAAGTACGAATAAATCAATCTAACGAAAGTACGAATGTAACTAAATCTACGAAAATACGAATGCGTCCGAATTTCGAATAAACGAAAATTAAACTAACGGAAAAACGAATCAACGAAAAAATAACTCTTACGAAAATACGAATCGTTACGAATACGAACACCGACGACTTATGAAATTACGAATCGTTACGAATCAATGTAAACGAACAGAAACGAAACAAATTTTTCTATTGTGCACATGTCTAATACCAGGCATCACCTGGCACCATTTTTTTAAAGCTGGCAGTCGGCTCTCCTGTGCAAGCAATCCTAGCAGCTAACTGCTTTTACAAGCAGCGGGCGGGGGGTTGTTATCCCCCCTCCCATGGCTTGCTCAGGCTCGCGCATCCCACCGGGAGACCCGAGGGACCAGCCAGCATGGTCGCCGGTGTTGTGTCGAATACTGTCCCCGGCCGGATAGTGTCCGCCCTGTACTGCGCTTGCAAGGACAAGGAGACGCCGAAAGTCTCCGATGATGAACGGCGCCTGCGCACTGAGTCCAGGTTCAAGCCCAACCATCCAAGTGGACATAGAGTTAGAACAAAAATTTGCAGAGTGAAGCGAGGCCGTGCCCGAAGCGTGGCGAGCGGCCCTGTTATTTACATCATCTATATCCCCTTGGATGGTGGGGCTTGAACCTGGACTCCGTGCGCAAGCGTCGTTCATCTTAGGAGACTTTCGGCGTCTCTTTGTCCTCCGTACTGCGCAAGCGTTGCGCCTGCGCAGTATGGGGCGGACACTATCCGATGGGGGGGGGGGACACTTTTTGGCAGAACACCGGCTTGTCAGGAAGCTGAACAAAGCTGGGATT
>CM053031.1:279496160-279586160 GCA_028564925.1 Lithobates sylvaticus
TGGAAGGAGATGGAAGTCAGAATCCAAGGTGAAGGGCAGGAGGAAAGATATAAAGTGAAACAGGCCAGAAACCAAGATGGAGGGCAGGAGAAAGATGAAAATGGAGGCCAGAAACAAAGATGGATGGCAGGAGGAAAGATGGAAAGAGGCCAGTTCATAATCAAGATGATGGCAGGAGGAAAGATGGAAAGGGACAAGGTCATTATCCAGACAGGGGGCAGGAGGAAGGATAGAAGGAGACGGATGCCAGAAACCATGATGGAGGGCGAAAGGAGAGATGGGGAGGTATGGAATGAGATGGAGGGCAGAAACAAAGATGGGGTAAGAGGAAAGAAGGAAGTAGAGGAGGACAGAAACCAAGATGGAGCGCAGGAGGAAACATGTGGGAATGGAAGGAGATGGAAGTCAGAATCCAAGGTGAAGGGCAGGAGGAAAGATATAAAGTGAAACAGGCCAGAAACCATGATAGAGGGCAAAATGAAAGATGGTGAGGGAAGGAAGGAGATGAGGCCAGAAACCATGATGGGGGGCAGAAGAAAAGTTTGGGGGATGGAAGTAGATGGAAGTTAGAAAACAAGGTGGAGGGCAAGAGGAAATATGGAAGGAGATGAGGTCAGAAACCTAGATGGGAGGCAGGATAGAAGTAGACAGAGGCCAAAACCCCAAATGGAGGGCAGAAGAAAAGATGGGAGGTCAAAAGCTAAGATGGGAGGGCAGGAGGAAATATGGAAGGAGACAGATGCCAGAAACCAAGATGGAGCGCAGGAGGAAAGATGTGGGAATGGAAGGAGATGGAAGTCAGAATCCAAGTTGAAGGGCAGGAGGAAAGATATAAAGTGAAACAGCCCAGAAACCAAGATGGAGGGCAGGAGAAAGATGAAAGGAGATGGATGTAAAAAAACAAAGATGGGAAGTAGGAGGAAAGATGGAAGGAGATGGGAGGCCAGAAACCAAGATGGAGGCTGATGGAGGAAAAAAAAAACAGGCACAGAAGATAAAAAAAAGAAAGCGGGAGGCATAAAAATTGGGCACAACAAATAGAGAGCTGTCACTTAGACAAAAAGGTGAAAAAAAAATAAATGAAAGAGATAGACCATAAATACAAAAAAAATGGAGACAACAGCAGATGAAAACAAAACACATCAATTATGGTTAAGCGAACCATTCGTAGTCCAGCCTTGTCATGGATAGGTCTACTTAAAAGAGGAACTTGTATGGAGTTCTGTTATGTCATACGGTTATGTACACTCCAAGGTCACGAGAAATTGGGACTAACAGATTTTTTTTTTTCATATGTCAGACTGCACAGTTACAAGATTAAAAAGATAAAATATTCAAATTCTTGCATAAGCATGGACGTGACTGGTTCTCTTTTCTGATGAACAACAAAGACGGAGAAATAACGTCAAAACTCAGATGGAGGGAAAAAAGTAACAAAATTGGAAAATAAATAAAAGGGAGTCAGATTGCAATAAAATATGGCTGTTGCTCAGTCACCTGTAGCTCTGGTCCGGCCAACGCGATGTCCCTAATTGTATCCGGCCCAATGGCTTCCATCATTCCCTTGAACTTCTTCACAGCGATTTCCGCAACCTCCACCTCCCTCTGAATCTCCAGCTTATTCTTCTCCTGCAAGTATTTCAGCTCCTCGGCACGGGCCTGGCGCAAACGCTGCAGCTCCGCCTCCTGCTCGCCGCACACAAATGGAGACAAAAGTCAAGCATCAGCCATGTTTAAAAAAAAAATAAATAAAAATAAAAAGTTTTCAGCCCACCGCGTCCCAAGAGGGCGCTCCACTCACCGTTTCGATGGCCAGAGCCTCGGCCCGCAGTTTGGCTTGCAGCACGGCTCCTTCGCCTTCAATCTTCGCCGCTTCCGCCTTGGACTGGGCTTCGGCCTTGGCCGCCCCTGTGCTCTCCACCCCCGTGCTGGTAACAAGAGAACAAAAAGTCATCATCTCCGTTTGACATCAAAGAAAGCCAAACCCAACCCTTTCTGTCCAATCAAAACTTACGAGTTATAGTATGCTTCTAACTGCTGGGTACATGTGTACAAAATTTAATCTTTGCCTCTTTGTGTGACCAATTCCTCCCACCCAGCACATCATAGCAGAGTGGGAATCAAAGCCATCAATGAGGGTCTTCGACACACCTGGGTGTGCAGGCAGGTGCAGTTAGCTTGGAGTCCTCTTATGTGAGTAGCGATAAGCCTGGGATTGAATGTGTCAGAACTGGGCAGATCTATGGAAGGGACATTGTGAGCGACTGGTATAACTAATGAGGGCACCTTGATTATCCTCGGTGAAGAAAGCTGAATGCTGCGTGCATACAGGGGAAGGTGGCCCCATCTCTCTGGCACCCCCAAGGCGAGAGGAAGCAAGGAGGAGAAGTTGGGTTAACCACTTCAATACCGGGGGGCACTTAAACACCTTCCTGCCCAGACCAATTTTCAGCTTTCAGTGCTGTCGCACTTTGAATGACAATTGCGCGGTCATGCTACACTGTACCCAAACTAAATTTCTATCATTTTGTTCCCACAAATAGAGCTTTCTTTTGGTGGTATTTGATCACCTCTGCGGTTTTTATTTTTTGCTAAACAAATAAAAAAGACTGAAAATTTTGAAAAAAAAATAATGTTTTTTTTTTTTCAGTTTCAAAACTTTGTAAATAAGTATGTTTTCTCCTTCACTGATGGGGCTGCACTGACGGGCACTGATAAGGCGGCACTAATGAAGTGACACTGATGAGGTGGCATTAATGGGCATTGATAGGTGGCACTGATGGGCGACACGGATGGGTACTGATAGGTGGCACGGATTGGCATGGATAGGCGGCACGGATGGGCATGGATAGGCGGCACGGATGGGCATGGATGGGCACTGATAGGCGGCATGGATGGGCACTGATAGGTGGGACGGATTGGCACTGATAAATGGCACGGATGGGCACTGATAGGTGGCACGGATGGGCACCGATAGGTGGCATTGTAGTGTATTGCATTGTACTGATGGATGCCAATCAGTGCCGAACAATATTGCATGCCAATCAGTGATGCCCATTGTGGGCCCTGATTGGCATCCATTGTGGGCCCTGATTGGCATCCATTGTGGGCACTGATTGGCATCCATTGTGGGCACTGACTGGCATCCCTGGTGGTCCAGTGTGGGCATCCTCGGGGAGGGGGGGGGATGCGCTGATAATCGATCAGCACAGACCCCCCCTGTCAGAGGAGCAGCCGATCGGCTCTCCTCTACTCACGTCTGACAGACACGAGTGAGGAAAAGCCGATCAACGGCTCTTCCTATTTAAACTGTGATCAGCCGTGATTGGACACGGCTGATCACGTGGTAAAGAGTCTCCGTCGGAGACTCTTTACTGAGATCCTAGTTGCAGGGTGTCAGACTGGCACACCACAACAAGGATCGCCGGCTCAATATCCTGAGGACGCCATATGACGCCCGGTCAGGATTTTGAAACCACTTTGCCGCCATCATTCTGCTATATGGCGGGCAGCAAGTGGTTAAGATTATATGCTGGTGTTCCATGCCTAAATGTCAGCTACAGCATGCCTGCTCCAGTGTTTGACATTCCACGCCAAAGAATTCTTTCAGAATGTCAAATGCGATGTCAGATGTCATCTTTGGGGAGTTCTAGTAAAGTGCATTAAAGTGGGTGTAAACCCAATGTCATCCTTTCTAAACTACTGCCATAGGGGTTATCTATAAGGATATACACGCCTCCTGCATGTATCTTTACCTGTAAAATGTCTCCCCTCTGTCTGCTATGAGACCCGAAAAACTGCAGATTCTGTGGGTGGGTCTGTTGTCTGGAGCTCGGTGGGTGGAGTCGTGATGTCAGTAGACTCCCCGCCCACCTCTACACTCCCCTTGTCAACATGCATTTTCTCCTGTGTATTTCTTACACTGAACTTCCGCTATGATCACTAACATCCAGTGAAAGGACAGGAAAGTAACCACATGACTTCAGCATGCCCAATTATGCTGAGGTGTGGAACATCCAATCCTGGCAGAGCAGCAGAAGAAAGGAGTGGGAGGGAATAAAAAAATAATGCATGTCTCTTAGGCTAGTGCACAAGATATGTAAATCACCCGTCACTCACAGCAAGGAGGAGGATTTGACAAAGTTTTTCTCTGTTTGTCAAGATTTATCTCACTGAACAATAAAAGAGGATTGCTCAGAGCTGGATTAACTCTTTGTGGCAAGACTGGGCTCACATGATAGGAAATCTTATACTCTACATTACCAAATGTTTTTTCAGGTTTACATCCACTTTAAGTGCATTTCATGAATATGAAGGCCTACAGCTGGGAATTTCATGAGCGGGCCTACGGCCAGGAGCTTCACACAGTATGGTGGAGGGAACCATCAGCAACAGGTGAATTGTTAATAAAATTACCACATCTCAGGGAATAAGCGTACAGTGCCACATCCCAAATACTGCAGAGACAACATATGAAGGAAGGATCACCTTCAACAGGGCTTCTTTTTTTTTTCTAATCAGGAACCCGGGAGAACGCAGTTCTGGCCCCTCCAGCACTGAATGTGGCAAGGGATGCTGGAGGGTCTATTGATGTTGGCTGCCGGGAGATCTATAGTTGCTGGAGGAGGATGGATTATTGCTAGGGGTGGGTCGTCTGCTGCTGGAGGGTCAATCATTGCTGGGAGGGGTCTAATTTAACAGCTTCCCGACCGCCGCATGTAAATATACGTTGGCAGAATGGCACAGCTAGGCAAAAGCACGTGTATATACGTCCCCTTTAATTGCCTAGCCGTGGGGTCGCGCGCGCCGGGAGCTCTCCGTGACCACGGCCGCGGGACCAGCGGACCCGATCGCCGCTAGTGTCCCGCGATCGGGTCACAGAGCTGAAGAACGGGGAGAGGTCTGTGTAAACAAACCTCTCCCCGCGCTTCCTACACTGCCTGTCATTGATCGGCTGTTCCCGGTCATCGGGAAAGCCGATCAGTGACGTCAGACGTACAGCCACGCGCCCCTACTGTAAAAAGAAAACACAACACGTCACACTAACTCCTCCCCGCCCCCTAGTGGTTAACTCCTTCACTGCCAGTGTCATTTACATAGGAATCAATGCATTTAAATAGCACTGATTGCTGTATAAATGACAATGGTCCCAAAAATGTGTCAAAAATGTCCGATGTGTCCGCCATAATGTCGCAGTCACAATAAAAATCGCTGATCGCCGCCATTACTAGCAAAAAAAAAAAATAATAAAAATGCCATAAAACTATCCCCTATTTTGTAAATGCTATAATTTTTGCGCAAACCAATCAATAATCGCTAATTGCGATTTTTTTTTTACGAAAAATATGTAGAAGAATACGTATTGGCCTAAACTGAGGAAAAAAAATGTTTTTTTTTATATATTTTTTGGGGATATTTATTATAGCAAAAAGTAAAAAATATTGCATTTTTTTCAAAATTGTCGCTCTATTTTTGTTTATAGCGCAAAAAATAAAAACCGCAGGGGCGATCAAATACCACCAAAAGAAACCTCTATTTGTGGGAAAAAAAGGACGCCAATTTTGTTTGGGAGCCACGCAGCACGACCGCGCAATTGTCAGTTAAAGCGATGCAGTGCCGAATCGCAAAAAGGGGCCTGGTCCTTTGGCTGCAAATTGGTCCGGGGCTGAAGTGGTTAAGCTGGCCGCTGGAGGGACTATTTATGATGACTGTTGGGAATCCGTTGTCGCTGGGCTGGATCCATTGTTGCTGGGCTGGATCCATTGTTGCTGGGCTGGATCCATAGTTGCTGGGCTGGATCCATTGTCGCTGGGCTGGATCCATTGGCTGGGCTGGATCCATTGTTGCTGGGCTGGATCCATTGTTGCTGGGCTGGATCCATAGTTGCTGGGCTGGATCCATAGTTGCTGGGCTGGATCCATAGTTGCTGGGCTGGATCCATAGTTGCTGGGCTGGATCCATTGTTGCTGGGCTGGATCCATAGTTGCTGGGCTGGATCCATAGTTGCTGGGCTGAATCCATAGTTGCTGGGCTGGATCCATAGTTGCTGGGCTGGATCCATTGTTGCTGGGCTGGATCCATTGTTGCTGGGCTGGATCCATTGTTGCTGGGCTGGATCCATTGTTGCTGGGCTGGATCCATTGTCGCTGGGCTGGATCCATTGTCGCTGGGCTGGATCCATTGTCGCTGGGCTGGATCCATTGTCGCTGGGCTGGATCCATTGTCGCTGGGCTGGATCCATTGTCGCTGGGCTGGATCCATTGTCGCTGGGCTGGATCCATTGTCGCTGGGCTGGATCCATTGTCGCTGGGCTGGATCCATTGTTGCTGGGCTGGATCCATAGTTGCTGGGCTGGATCCATAGTTGCTGGGCTGGATCCATTGTTGCTGGGCTGGATCTTTTGTTGCTGGGCTGGGTCCATTGTTGCTGGGCTGGATCTATTGTTGCTGGGCTGGATCCATAGTTGCTGGGCTGGATCCATTGTTGCTGGGCTGGATCCATTGTTGCTGGGCTGGATCTATTGTTGCTGGGCTGGATCTATTGTTGCTAGCTACAGGGGATCTATTTTACTGCTTTTCTTGTTCATTAACAAATTCCATCCATATTACGTAGCACCACAAAACGATACTTGGTTCTGTAATCTCTAAAAAGGGTGGTACTGGTTGGTGGGGGGTTGGGGGTGGAACCAAGGGACGGGGCTCAGAGGTGGATAGGGGCAGAGCTAAGGGGTGGCTTGGAAGGGAGGAGATCCTGCACCTATTGTCTGAGAAAAAAAGCCTTGACCTTCAAAAAGATAAAAAAAAAAAATTAAAAAAAGGGACAAAAAAGTGCCCCGCTAGCGCCCAAAAAGCGCCGCTAAATCTTTGCCAAAACCGCTAATAGAGCCGCCGCCCCAATGTGAAAGTACCCTTTAAGTCCCTTTATCTTTAAAGGTGATCCTTCATATGATGTCCCAACAGGTGGGTGGTTGTCCTAACAAGAAGCCGGGAGGGGACTTGCATAATTTGGCACCAACATCAAACCAATCACAAGCCCCCCTTACAGATGGAAACATCCTGTTCCAGTCTCATGGTGCATATTTACACACTGCTCTACAGAAGCAAAAATGATGGATGAAAAATAATATATTATACTGTGTAATACACTCTTCTCTATTCTTAGATGTCAATAAGACATCTAACAGGCACTGTGGAAGTGTTTAGTTTTACTTGTGCTGCGCAACAGCCACCAGGTGGCACTGTGCTGACATTTTGCTCATTGTGCTCTTCTTTGTTCTATATAACAACCACTAGGTAGCGCTGTGATTGGGCTTTCCTCTCTGTCATTCTATGCAGCACCCACTAGGTGGCAGTGTGTGTGGTTTTTTTTTTTTCTTTGTTCTGTGCAGTGCTCTGCGGTTGTGCTTTGCTCTTGTTCTAATGCAGTCCTTGCAGATTTCCTCCTACCCAGCACACCGTAGTTGAGGCAGGAATCAAAAGCCATAATAAAAAATAAAAAAAAGGTATTCGACACACATTGGGTGGGAACACCCGTGACACCCAGGTGTGCAGGAGCAGAGCGTGGAAATCTCACTACAGGCTCCACCAATGACTACAATATATTTGGAAGGACTGACTCTTTAACACGATTATTTTAGGTATAGCGCCATCAAGTTACACAGCGCTTTGCATATATTTATTATACATTCAGTCCCTGCCCTCAAGGAGCTTACTATCTAGGGTCCCTCACATTTATATACATAATAGGGACAATGTAGACAGGAGCCAATTAACCTCCCAGCATGTCTTTGGAGCGTGACAGGAAACCGGAGTCCCCGGAGGAAACCCACGCAGGCACGGGGAGAACATGCAAACTCCAGGCAGGTAGTGTCGTGGTTGGGATTCGAACCAACAACCCTGGTGGTGCTAGGCAGAAGCGCTAACCACTTATCCACTTTGCTGCCCTGTGTCCCTCAATAGACTAGAAAGAAATGGAATTCCAACCTACAAACTTGTTGTGGGTCAGCGAGACTCAGCGAGGGGCCCCCATTTACAAAAAGGTGAGCAGATATCACTGAACCCTCCTTGTTGAACACCCCCAAATGTTTACTGCACACTACGCCTGCAATGTGGAGTCGCAGTTTACTTCCTGGACTCGTCTCATAGATGTGGCAATCGTGTAAAACCTGATGCCTGCGCAGTTCTTGGTTGTGTTTGCAAAATGTCTGACACATAGCAGCCCCTGCTGCTACCTCGTGAAATTGCTCCAACGTTACAATGTACAGTCTAATCACAGAGTGGAGAGGAGACTGAGGAAATGCCCCATCCTGCCTGAAAAAAAAGACTCATGGCCATCATCGCAGTCTAGGCAAGGTCCGATATTAAAGCGGACCTTTAGTCATTTTTTCATCTTTCCATCTATTAAATCTTCTGCCCTTGTTGTTGTTTTTACTTTGGATAGTAAAATTTTTTTTGTTCTGCCAGTAAATCCCTTATACAGCCCACTTCCTGTTTCTTGTCTGGTCATTAGCCTAGGCTTATGACATCACGATCAGCTGTCTCTCTCTCTCACTCTTGTGAAAGTTTGCCAGGAAGGGAGGAGGGATGACCCCACTGCCGCTAATAAAGCCTACCTCAGCATGTACTATGATAAGAAAGCCAATTATGTTACCGTGGAGAGAAAGTAAGTCACGTTAATGACTTAAGAGGGGGATTGTAATAGAATGTATAAACAACCATCTTAGATTCTCTTCCATTTTACATCAGTAGAAGTGAACTTTTTCTGTGTGTGAGTTTTGCCACAATCAGCTTACAAGTTTGCATAGAACCACACCCTATGAGATATTGTGGTTAAGCCGAATTTGTGTCAGCAAGTCATCAAATATTTCTTGTTATCTAGCCGCTTGCCGACCGGCACACGACGATGTACGTCAACAGAATGGCATGGACAGGCATAAGGGCGTACAGGTACGTCCCCTTTAAGATACCCCTATGCCATCGGGCGCGCACCGGTCGGGACCCCCGTGAGGCCGGTCGCGGTTCCCGCGGACTCTATTGCCGCGGGGACACCCGCGATCGTCTCACGGGAAGGCTGAACGGGGAGATGCGGAAATAAACAGCATCTCCCCGTTCTGCCTAGCAACTAGTGACGGCGATCTCTGCTCCCTGTGATTGGAGCATAGATCAGCATTCACTAGCTGACAGCCACGCCCCCCACAGTTACAAACACGCCTCTAGGTACATGTAACCCCTACACTGCCACCTGGTGGTTAACCCCTTCACTGCCAGTGTCATTTATACAGGAATCAGTGCATTTAAATAGCATTAATTGCTGTATAAATGACAATGGTCCCAAAAATGTGTCAAAAATGTCCAATGTGTCCGTGTCCGCCATAATGTCGCAGTCACAATAAAAATCGCTGATCGCCGCCATTACTAGTAAAAAAAAAATTATTAATAAAAATGCTATAAAACTATCCCCTATTTTGTAAACGATTTAACTTCTGCGCAAATTAATCAATAATCGCTTATTGCGTTTTTTTTTTACCAAAAATATGTAGAAGAATACGTATCGGCCTAAACTGAGGAAAATACTTTTTTTTATATATTTTTCGGGGATATTTATTATAGCAAAAAGTAAAAAAAATAATGCGTTTTTTAAAATTGTCGCTCTTTTTTGTTTATAGCACAAAAAATAAAAACCGCAGGGGCGATAAAATGCCACCAAAAGAAAGCTCTATTTGTGGGAAAAAAAGGACGTCAATTTGGTTTGGAAGCCACGTCGCACGACCGCGCAATTGTCAGTTAAAGCGACGCAGTGATGAATCGCAAAAAGGGGCCTGGTCCTCTGGCTGCAAATTGGTCCGGTCTAAAAGTGGCTCGTCAAGCAGCCTAACGCTTGATAAGAAAGTACTGAGTGTAAAGTTTTTAAAAACCCTCAGACATGTATTTTTACTGGTATATATACTACTGTTGTATTCAATAAAGTCAGAGATCTTATGATCTCCAGCTTGTTTCCCGTGTCTCATGTGGTCTCTCACGGATCCGAGGATCCCGATGGTCTGCCTGAATTAACCAAGGATGGTCGTCCAGAAGCAGAATTCCTTTCATAAGAGGGCCAGTGAGAGCTGGAAGGCTGCACAGCTGGAGGTGTGTCTGTGTAAATCCAGGAAGTGAACAGGCAGCAGCTTCAGCTGCCCACAGTAAAAATGGCTGCAGCCAGACTCAGTGGAGGAAGATTGCTGCCGTATATTTGGCAAGTACAGAATCACAATATATATAAAATAATATGAAAAGTGGTTGGAGGGAAGCTTCAGAATTGCAAAGATATATTTTTAATTTTTTTTACAAATTATGCAGACTGCAATTATTTTTTAACCACAAAAAAATAAAAATAAAACACCTCTTCTTTGCCTGCCCCTTGTTGTTGCCAAAGTCTTAAATGACGCTCACTTGCTTTCCAATAGGGCATCATTAGTCACCACCGAGGCAGTCTTATTAGATGAGGCATTGAAGGTGGGTGTGGCTTAACTCCTAACTCAGGGAAGTTAGGCCCCGGGTAACTAAGTGAATCCTTTTCCAGAGGGGGGGGGGGGACACATAAGGATTAACCACTTAAGCCCCGGACCAATTTGCAGCCAAAGGAGGACCAGGCCCCTTTTTGCAATTCAGCACTGCGTCCCTTTAACTGACAATTGCGTGGTCGTGCGACGTGGCTCCCAAACAAAAATTGGCGTCCTTTTTTTCCCCACAAATAGAGCTTTCTTTTGGTGGCATTTGATCACCTCTGCGGTTTTTATTTTTTGCGCTATAAACAAAAATAGAGCGACAATTTTGGAAAAAAATCCAATATTTTTTTACTTTTTGCTATAATAAACATCCCCAAAAAATATATTTAAAAAAGTTTTTTTTCTCAGTTTAGGCGGATACGTATTCTTCTACATATTGTTTTTTTTATTTTTTTACAAAAAAATATTGCAATAAGCGTTTATTGATTGGTTTGCACAAAATTTATAGCGTCTACAAAATAGGGGATAGTTTTATGGCATTTTTATTAATAATTTTTTTTTTTTACTAGTAATGGAGGCGATCAGCGATTTTTATTGTGACTGCAACATTATGGCGGACACATCGGACACTTTTGACACATTTTTGGACCATTGGCATTAATACAGCGATCAGCGCAATTAAAAATGCATTTATTACTGTCAAAATGTCACTGGCAGTGAAGGGGTTAACCACTAGGGGGCGAGGAGGGGTTAAGTGTGACTTATGTGTTTTTTTTTTACTGCAGGGGGGCGTGGCTTGGCGTGTGACATCACTGATCGTCTTTCCCTATGACAGGGAACAGATCATCATTGACAGCCTCACTAGGAAGCGCGGGGAGAGGTTTGTTTACACCCACCTCTCCCCGTTCTTCAGCTCTGTGACCCAATCGCGGGACACCGGCAGCGATCGGGTCCGCGGGTCCCTCAGCCATGGAGCTCAGGACCCGTTCACGAGTGCGCCGCCAGCTGCGCATGCGCAACCCACCGCTGGGCTCTTAAAGGGCAATGTACCTGTACGTGCTTGTGCCCAGCCGTGCCATTCTGCCAACGTATATCGGCATGAGGCGGTCCTTAAGTGGTTAAAGAGTTAAAAGCAATTAGCCATTAAAATGGATTTTCTGTAAGCCTCTCGGTACAAAGGGTGAATTTCATTCAGTTATACTAAAGACTCATCCTCTCCCCGAAATCCCAGGTGGCAGATCAGCATAGAATAAATGAGCCTACATCAATTCACCCATAAAGTCCTCCTATGCCCACCTACCTGAGGGCTTCCAGCTCTAGAAGCTCCTTGCGGGCTCTCTCCGCCTCGGCTTGATCTGTGATACGCTGGCGCTCCAGGCGACCTTTTGCCTCTTGTTCCAAACGTTCTGCTTCATGTCTGCACAGAGATATATACAGCTTTAATGTGCATATACAAAACACTGCTCTACAGAAGTATTGGATTAAAAAAAAAATTATATATATATATATATATATATATATATATATATATATTGTACTGTATAATAGTGTAATACATTCTTCTACCATTAGAGGGCAATAGCACAACTAACAGGCACCGTGGAAGTATTTTTCTCTTTTTTGTGTTCTATAAAATGCCCACAAGGTGGCACTATGGATCCATTTTGCTTTCTTAGTGCCACAAGTTGACGCTGTGGATACATTTTTTGCCAATTGTGCACTTCCTCTGTTCTAGAACAGGGATATGCAATTAGCGGACCTCCAGCTGTTGCAGAACTACAACTCTCATGAGGCATAGCAAGACTCTAAAAGCCACAAGCATGACACCCAGAGGCATGATGGGACTTGTAGTTTTGCAACAGCTGGAGGTCCGCTAATTGCATATCCCTGTTTTAGAAGATCAGTGGTCTCCAAGCTGCGGCTCAGGGGCCAGTTGCGGCCCTTTGCTTGCCTTTATCTGGCTCTTGGGGAACATTTTCCTCCCACAGATACAAACAATGGGGCATAATTTCTGCTACGCGATGGGTCCCTATTTCTCCCATTGACACCAACAATGGTGCACTATTCCTCCCCCTATTACCATATATACTCGAGTATAAGCCGACCTGAATATAAGCCGAGGCCCCAAATTTTACCACAAAAAAAACTGGGAAAACGTATTGACTCGAGTATAAGCCTGGGGTGAGAAATGCGCAGCTACTGTAAGTGGAAAAGAGGGTCAACAATGCCCATTTGCAGCCTCACTGTGCCCATTTGCAGCCATAGAACCCCCGAACTTCAAACTTGGTAGTTAAGGGTTCCTAGATGCCCCCTAGCTGCAGCCAAAATTTGGGGTCTCTGGACCCAAAGGGTCCCGAAATGACATTGCTGCAGGTGGACACAGTTGTCCGTATCTTGGGGGCAACTTGGTGTAGGAATCCCAAATTCGGTGGAACTAGCACTACAACATATCCAAAGCTGGGGTTCCTAGCACCAAGTGGCCCCGAGATACGGGCCCCAAAGTCGGTTCGGAAAATGTCAAGCACTTTTCTACAGCAGAGAATGACATTTTCTGAACCGACTTTGGGGCCCCCGTATCTCGGGGCCACTTGGTGCTAGGAACCCCAGCTTTGGATATCTTGCAGTGCTAGTTACTGGGTTTAGTGTACTGGGGAAAAGATGATCCGCACTCCGGTGATTGCTCTTAAAAATCTAGTATTTATTAACAAGCTACAGTGACCAAACGCAGGTTTAGTGTACTGGGTTTGTACACCAAATTTGGGGTTCCTAGCACCAAGTGGCCCTGAGATACGGGGCCCCAAAGTCGGTTCGCAAAATGTCATTCTCATAAGCCGAGGGGGGGCATTTTCAGCACAAAGAAAAAAATGTGCTGAAAAACTTGGCTTATACTCGAGTATATACGGTACCAAAGATGTATTGTTTACTCCCACTAACACCAGGACAATTTTTACTCCCAATGGCTTCAGTCCATCCCCCCTCCCGAAAGTCTGAATGACAGCAAAAGGGCCCTTTGTTTAGAAAGTTTTGGAGAGCGCCGTTCTAGATAATAGCCACAAAGTGGCACTGTGGTTGGGGGTTTCTCTTTGTTGTTCTATGCAGCATCCACTAGGTGGCACTGCGTTTGTGTTTTTTTTTTCTCTCTATGTTGTTTTATGCAGTGCCCACTAGGTGGCTCTGTGGTTGTGCATTGTTTTGCCTTGTTCTAATGCAGTCCTCGCAAATTCAATTTCCTGCATCTATTTTGGTTCAGGGTCATTCGCAGCCCATTTTCCGCATACGCAGCAGGCCTAATGTGCCAAGTTCGTGATCTGTATTGAGTTACACATAAGACGAGCTTTCTCCCGGCATGGCCATAGATCAATCTAACTTTTTTGTGTATTGGTAGATCATTAATCTCCTTTTTCAGTTTATATCTGATGTAGGCAGAGCTGAACAACATTTTCTCCAAGTTATACTTCATACAAAAATATTCTGTTCATGTTTTGGATGAAGTGGGAACGGGTGGCAACCTCTATCAGGTTTTATTGCTATCCCGAGTCCCCATCTGGGAGATTTCCCCTCACTTCCCATCCTGGTGACAAAAGTCATCTTGGCTCTCTTGGCATTGTGGAACTACAAGTCCCAGTGTGCTCGCTCACCTGGCCGTGGCCTCTTGGGAGTTGGTGGTGATCTCTATAGCCAGCTGGACGCTCTTCTGCAGTGCGTCTCTGGTGCGCTGGTCTACCGGCTCCACCGACTGAATGTCCACGCTGGTGATGACCAGACTGTTCTGTGGGAATTTGAAGGAGCTTCGGATCTTCACTGCATCATCGAATCCAAACACAGCCGAGCAGATGATCCTGTTGGAGTTCTGTGTAATAGAGGTATATAAAAATCAGCCACCAGGGGGTGCTAGGGTTTGGGGGGACACATGACACCTGGGCCTCTGAAACCGACATTCAGGGATTACAGGACAATGACACGCAGACACCCAGGGCCACAAGATAATGACAACACTGGGATCCCAGAACAATGACGCCCTGAAATTCAAGTTACCAGAACATTGGCACTCGGGGGCTCCCAATACGACACCCCAAGCCTTGAAGCTGCTAGAACAAGGACACCCAACCCTTGGGGCTCCAAGTAAAATGACACTCTGAGATCTGGGGTCCTAGATCAAGAATATCCCAATCCTTGGGGCTCTCTGTTAAAAGGCAACCTGATTCTATGGCTTCCAGAACACCACCACAACTCTCTGGGCTTCCAGAACAATGACACAATGATTCTCAGGGTCTAGGAATTATGACTGACATCTGGGGTCCCAGAACAGTGACACTCCGACCCCTGAGGGTTGCAGAAAAAAAATGACACCTTGACCCTTGGGGCTCAAAGAACAATGAGATCCTGACATCTGGGGACCCAGAACAATGAGCCCAACCCTTGGGGCTCTCGGAATATTTACACCCCAACCCTGGTGCTCCCAGAACCCTGACGCACAAATATTCAGTCTCAGGACACTGACACCCTGACTCTTGGGGCTCCGAAAACACAGACATTCTGATGTCTGGTGTCCAAGAAAAAGGATACCCCAACCACTGGGGCTCTCAGAACAATAACATATTGATACCCAGGGTCTAGGCACCATGACACCATGTCTAAGGACAATGACACTCTGACATTCATGGTCCCAATACGACACCACAACCCTTGAAGCTGCCAGAACAAGGACACCCCAAATGACACTGAGATCTGGGGTCCCAGATCAAGAATATCCCAACCCTTGGGGCTCTCTGTAAAAAAGGCAACCTGATTCTACGTCTCCCAGACCACCACCGCGACTCTCGGGGCTTCCAAAACAATGACACAATGATTCTCAGGAATCTAGAAATTATGACTGACATCTGGGGTCCCAGAACAGTGGCACTCTGACCCCTGGGGGTTTCAGAAAAAATTACACCTTGGGGCTCAAAGAACAATGAGATCCTGACATCTGGGGACCCAGAACAATGAACCCAACCCTTGGGGCTCTCGGAATATTTACACCCCAACCCTGGTGCTCTGACGCACAAATATTCGGAGTCTCGGGAAACTGACACCCTGACTCTTGGGGCTCCGAAAAACACAGACATTCTGATGTCTGGTGTTCAAGAAAAAGGATACCCCAACCACTGGGGCTCTCAGAACAATAACATATTGATACTTAGGGTCTAGGCATCATGCTAAGGACAATGACACACTGACATTCATGGTCCCAGAACGACACCCTAACCCTTGGGGCTCCCAGAACAATGAGATCCTGACATCTGGGGTCCCATAATAATGACATATTGATACTCAGGGTCTAGGCACCATGACACCATGTCTAAGACCAATGACACTCTGACATCCAGGGTCCCAGAACAATGACACCTTAGCCCGTGGGGCTCCCAGAACAATGAGATCCTGGCATCTAGGGTCCCATAACAATGAACCCGACCCTTGGGGGTTCTCAGAATAATTACACTCCCATAACAATGACACCTTGACCCTTGGGTCTCCCAGAACAGTGTCTCACAAATATTCAAGGTCTCAGGACAATGACACCCTGTGACTCATGAGGCACCCAGAACAATGACATATTGATACTCAGGGTCTAGAAACCATGACACCATGTCTAAGGACAATGACATCCTGACAAACAGGGTCCCAGAATAATGAGATCCTGGTGTCTGGGGTCCAAGAAAAATGATACCCCAACCCCTGGCACCCCCAGATCAATGGCACATTGTCTAAAGACATTGACACACTGACATCCAGGGTTCCAGAACAATGACACCTTGACCCTTGGAGCTCCCAGAAGAATGAGATCCTGACATCTGGGGTCCCAGAATAATGTACCCAACCCTTAGTGTTCTCAGAATAATTACACCCCAATCCTGGTGCTCCCAGAGCAATCACTCACAAATACTCAAGGTGTCAGGACAATGACATATTGATACTCAGGGTGTAGGAACCATGACACCATGTCTAAGGAAAATGAGACCCCGACTTTCCTGGTTCAAGAGCAATGACAGCTTGACCCTTGGGGCTCTAATAGCAATGACACAGATACCCAGGGTCCCAGAGGAACGACATCCTGTTACTTGGGACTTCCAGATCAATGACACACAGATGCTCGGGGCCCCGGTACAATGACACCCTGACACTCTGGCTCTAAGTACAATGACACTCTGCTCTTCGCCGCTCTGTACAAACCAGAATGAAAATGTGGTCAAAGCATCCCAGACTGATGTCAGACAGAAGGATTTCTCCCTTGAAAGCCCCTCAAAAACACACCCTATGTGAGCAATTCCCCAAGCCAGGCAGTTGACACGCACACCTTGCAACCAATCCGGAGCCAGGCAGATGGTCACTTACCTTGTGGAAGTCATCGAACTGCACAGAGGCCACAGCCCCTCTGATACGGGAGGCGATGGCTTTGCATGCGTCGCCCACAAAATCCGGAACGCTGAAAATATTAGAAGCCTCAACAGAGTCCGTCTTGTCTTTTATTTCAAAATGCCTGTGAAATATATTTATAGGACCGACAGTTAGAACAGAACATGGTAAAATTTATGACATAAGTGCTCCAGACTTTTCGGTGGGTCTCACCAGTTGTAGGACAGTTGGATCTGGAGCCTGGCGTGGTCAGCGGTCTCTATATTGATAAGATCGGTGCAGAAGTCCGGTCCCAGGAGAAGGCAGATGGCCTTGATGACGTTGGAGCGTTTGGGTTTCCCTCCAGAGAGGCTGAGCACTGTGAACTGCTCGTCTGGGCCGAGAATCACCAACTCCGGGCCAAACACCACCCTGGAGGGAGAGGAGAGTGCAATTAGACAAAAGCTGAGCCTACCTAATACTGAGATTTCAGTTATGGGCGGGGGCTGATATCTGGAATCTTCTAATGGCTTCTAAGGCTGGATTCACACCTATGCATTTTGCACTAAATCTGACAGAACTTGGAGATATTTTACAAAGAAGAATGGGCAAAAATGTCCCTCTCTAGATGTGCAAAGCTGGTAGAGACATCCCCAAAAAGACTTGCAGCTGTAATTGCAGTGAAAGGAGGTTCTACAAAGTATTGACTCCGGGGGGCGCCATACAAATGTACCCCCCACACTTTTCACATATTTACAGGGGGTCCCCGAGTTACGAACTCGTTAGGGACTGGCCGCCTGTACGGAAGTCGGAAATGTTCGTAAGTCGGCCGCGCATGCGCAAACCGACAAATACAGAGATTTCCGGACATTTCCGATGTTCCGTCTAATGCCGTTCTGCGCATGCGCGGCAAATTACGGACATTTCCGGCATTTTCCGACGCTCCGTATGGCCGCGCATGCGCAGAACGGCCGAAAGACGGCGAAAACCACCGAAAAATGGCGGAGGGTCCCCGCAGCACCCCGTTCGTAAGTAGGGGTTGTTCGTAGGTCGGGTGTTCGTAAGTCGGGGACCCCCTGTATTTGTAAAACATTTAAAAGCATTTATCATTTTCCTTCCACGTCACAATTATGGGCCACTTTGTGTTGGTCTATCACACAAAATCCCAATAAAATACATTTACATTTTTGGTTGTAACATGGGAAAATGTGAAAAATCTCAAGGGGTATGAATACTTTTTCAAGGCACTGTAGAGATGTAGATCTCAGGAGAGGC
Source organism: Lithobates sylvaticus (assembly GCA_028564925.1). NCBI lineage: Eukaryota > Metazoa > Chordata > Amphibia > Anura > Ranidae > Lithobates > Lithobates sylvaticus. Next base: position 279,514,297 of record CM053031.1, read on the forward strand.
AGAGTTCAAGCATTTAACATCAAATGATCAGCAAGAGGCAGCCTTCCTGTTCCTGTGTCAGAGGCCTTGTGAAAGTCCTGCTCAGCCAGCCGATTAGTTTTTTTTTTTTTTTAATGATTACTCCATCTGAGCCATATATTTTATTAGGGGTGACCCATGTACACCAAGTTTACCTGGCCTTCTTCTCGCGGTAGTCGTAGACTTGGACAGCGGCGTTGTGCGGTACGCGGTAGGTGACGGCCCTCGTTTTGTCCCGCGGCTCGGCCTCCTGGGATTGCCGCCCTCTTTCGGATCGGTCGGCCACTGGGTCCTTGCCAGAGGCCAGCAGAGCCTCCACATTGGCAGGCAGCTCCTTCTCCCACAGCTCCTCGTCTTGGGTCAGCATGTATGTGTGTCCTACCACGGAACGGACCTGGGGGACAGATTTATAAATCACTGAATGTGGAACCATGGGGGGGGGGGGGGGGGGTGAACTAGATTACAAATTCTACAATGTTCCAAAAAGTCATGTCTACGACTGTTCTCTCTACTCAAGGTGCCAGAAGCGTAAATACTAACCCCTTGGCTAGACTGGTTCACACTAGTGCAGGGGCAGACTGACCATTCGGCCACTGCCCGAGGGGCTTGGCCACTAGGGGGCCCCAACAGGGTTGACAGCCTCAGTAAAACCAGGGATAGTATGTAAAAATCTGTGTTTTTTTTTACATCTGTCTCTGAAATGTCTCTTACCGACATCCTTTTGGTCTAAAAATCCAGAGATTATAGCTGCCCCACCTCTCCAGTACCTTCTCAGCCAATAGAAACATGTCTGTGTATACTGTGTGTACATGTATGTGTATACTGTGTGATTGTATACTGTGCGTGTGTATACTGTGTGGCCCCATAATCTCCGATTGCCTGGGGGCCCCATAATCTCCTATTGCTCAGGGGCCCCATGAGTTGTCAGTCCGCCCCTGCACTAGTGTGATTTTAGGTGCATCTTTATTTGCACAGAATCGCACGACACTAGAAATTAATGTTTTTCAATGCTGTCCGTTCCCGTTGACTCAGCATGGAGTAATTTTGGAAAAGGTTCCTGTGCTACTTTGGAGTGATTCAAGCATGGCCCCATAGAATATGCAAAACGAAATCCAAGTAGCACTACATAAATCGCACTGAAAGTCGTATCACAACAGTGTGAACCACCACTGGTGAAGAATACCCAGACCATGAAAGTCTGGATCTGACTGTTGGATGGAGGTGACACTGATATTCCTTAATCACATCCAATTTTTTTTTCATTTTTTATTTAGGAGTTAAGAGTTGTAAAGGCAGAAGGTTTTCTTTATCCTAATGCATTCTATGCATTAAGATAAAAAATCTTCAGTGTGTAGCAGCACCCCCCTAATTACCTACCTAAGCCCCTTCTCTCTCCAGCGATGTCCACGATCCCCTCAGCCATCCAGGACACTCCTCCCGATTGATGGACAGCTGCGGGAGCCAATGGCGCCGCTGCTCTGTCTCAGCCAAAGTCAGTCAGCCAATCAGGGGAGGGAGGGGGTGGGGCCAGGTCGGGGCTCCGTGTCTGAATGGATACACAGAGCTCTGACTCGGCTTGGGTGCCCCCTGTAGCAAGCTGCTGGCTGAGGGGAACTCAAATGAGGGAGGGGCTAGGAGCAGCAAAGAGGGACCCGGGAAGAGGAGGATCCGGGCTGCTCTGTGCAAAACCAACTGCACAGAGAAGGTAAGTATAACATAAGTGCATATGGTGCCATTAAGAATTAAATGTCATTGCAGCACCCCAAATGTGCATTTTCGCATGTGCCCTCACCGTGCAAAAGTGCCAACCAAGCCTAGGAGTCCTGTAAAACTCTGCCATGCGTTTGCTTTTTTTTGTGCTTTGTTAATAATTTATTTCTTGCTATAGCTGCAGCTGTTACTACCATGAATGATCGGGATTAACTGGCGATTGCTGGGATTCCTGTGGCGGCATAGCACAGCCAATCACAATAAAGCATCGGCTGTGAAACATGATTTTGTGTCTTTTTATAAAGTAGAAACCTGCGGGCCTCAGATTTACCGTAATTATGCAAAAAATAATAACAAAATTAATTAGTATTAATTATCTGTGAGAGTGATCAGTTACTCCGGAGGATTCAGCAGTGGGCGGGATTTATCTTGCGGTCTACGTTGAGCTATTCCTGTCCCCTGGAGTGGAGTGACAACAGCTGAACCTCTTATGTGTAGGAGGTAGTCAGTGATCATATGGAGCCATATCTCTTGTGTTGAGGGGTAAAAGTGGACCTGAGCAAGATGGAAACATCAACCAAAAGCTAGCAAGTAATAGTCATCCCATTCATCCAGACTTGTTTTGTAATGTTGAAGACTTTTCCGGAACTTCCCCAAGTCACTTCTTCAGTTCTAAAGAGTGTCAGGAAGATACCTCAACATTTATATCCACACAGGTAGCACAGACACCTTCATCTAATCACCATAGAGTGTATCAAGGCAGATACTGATTGTCCAAAAACTGCATAGAAGGTGTGATAAGTTGTGCCCCCTCCCCCATTCCATGCGAGTTACATCATCCCATCTTTGGGGGTCAAGAAGTCTGCATAGATGAATAGAAGTATTGACACATGCTCAGACTCAGGGTCGGTACTACTACCACTAGGCAAACTAGGCAGCTGCCTAGGGCGCGCGGCCACTGGTGTTCCTACACTCTTCTCTCAGCATCAGCAGACAGCCGCCGCTCCGTTTGCACATAGTGTCAGCGGCGGAGGACTGGATCTGTGTCCCGACTCCCGAATGAATGGAACAAGCAAACATCCATTGATGGGCGCTGGTGAGGCTGCATTTGATGGGCCCTGGTGAGGCTGCATTTGATGGGCCCTGGTGAGGCTGCATTTGATGGGCCCTGGTGAGGCTGCATTTGATGGGCCCTGGTGAGGCTGCATTTGATGGGCGCTGGTGAGGCTGCAGTTGATGGGCCCTGGTGAGGCTGCATTTGATGGGCCCTGGTGAGGCTGCATTTGATGGGTGCTGGTGAGGCTGCATTTGATGGGCCCTGGTGAGGCTGCATTTGATGGGCCCTGGTGAGGCTGCATTTGATGGGCGCTGGTGAGGCTGCATTTGAAAGGCTGCATTTGATGGGCCCTGGTGAGGCTGCATTTGATGGGCCCTGGTGAGGCTGCATTTGATGGGCGCTAGTGAGGCTGCATTTGATGGGTACTTCTTTAAAGAGGTGGGGTTTACATGGGCAGGGGAAAGGAGGGGATGAGTCGGGGGCGGAGCCAGGGGGGGTGGCAAAATTAGGTTTTGCCTAGGGTGTCAAAAATCCTTGCACCAGCCCTACTCAGACTTCCAGCCACCATGGATTATGCAACTCACAGGGTGGGTCCACAACTTCCACGCCTTCCATTCAGTTCTTGAACAATCAGTATCTGCCTTGACACATTATATAGTGATTAGATATAGGTGTCTGTGCTACCTGTGTGACTATAGATGCTGGGGCATCTTCTGGACACTCATTAGAACCAAAGAAGTGGCTTGGATAAGATACAAAATGAAAAATGCATTACTGCACAGCGGTCATTACAATGTCCAGATGTTGTGCCAGTTGCCATTCACACTAACTCCAGCCAGATCTTGCTTTTTCAGTTTAGGACACAGTGGGGGAAGGTAAGATGTTTCAAAGTTTTATTGCTGTCCATTAAGGTTTTCCACAGATCCCAGTATGACAACTTAGTACAGGAACATCCAATGGGGAAATAGAGAATCCTTATGCAGGTTCTAGCCCCTTCCAAATTAGAATTGCTGTTCTGTTCCTCTTGCAGAGATTCAGTCTCACTTCCTGTCCAGGTGACAATGTTGTGAATAGGACAGGAAGAGAGGACAAATCTCTGTAATGGAGACACATACAACAATAAAAACTTGAGAGCTTCGTCATGCTGCCCAAAAAGCTAGGGGAAAAAGTTCTGAACGTTCCTTTTCGATTAATATACAAAGTTTAGAGAAAAAAAAAAACAACACGCATGAAGTTCATGAATGATGACCAATCAGTGATAATATCAACAAAGATTGCTACCAGCCATTCTCACCTTTCCAGTCTTGATGTCCCGTACATAGATGCCTTCATTTTCATCCAGAGGTATAGAGTCCCTCCTAATTATAACCTCCACCTCCACCGGAGGCACATACTCCAGTGGGCCTCGAATCATCCAGCGATCACCTGGCTTCCGATCAACATCATTCCCATCCTGGCAGGAAATAATGGACAACAGTGAGGCTCTGGACTTCTGAAAGTATCAGATATAAATCTGTAAAAATACTACGTTACCTCATCTTTCTCCTCCAGGACCTGCAGAGCTCTGAGCACCAATCCCTCCTCCTCGGACAGGATGTAGACATCTTGGATTCCCTCTTCTAGGCTCTCACCCGGCTGCAGGAAAAACGACTTCTCACCCTGCAAATGGAGACCTAACATTAGTCTGGTGACGACACAGTAGAACTGTAAATATAGGAAGGCAATAAATAAGGTCCATAAGGGTGGAGGTCTCCTACTTTTGGGTTTCGAATGTGCGCTCTGCTAAATTCTGATCGTATATATGGCCAAGAATCGGAAACATATGACCTACAAACTGGGCCTTACGATGGGACCTGAGACAAGACAGCAATGCAACCTGTCCTCAAATGAAAAATATACACAATTGTGGATAATTGGTGCGCTAAATCAACCTTCATAAATAAAGAAAATCAGTAGCCTTTAAATAAATAAAATAAACAAACATTGTTGCTCCTGTGCAGTACTGTGTGTAAAATTGGTGAATAATATTTATATCTTAAACTTCCTTTAGAGTGCACAATAAATAATGTGCATACTTCCTTAACCACTAGCCGACCGCCGGCTGTCTATTGACGGCCAGGCGGCGCAGCTCTCAGGACGGGAGGGCGTCATATGACGTCCTGCACTTCCCAGTCCTCCAGGGAGCGCACGCCCGCCGTGTCACTGGGCACCCGATGCGCGTGCCCAGCGGCCGCGATGTCCGCCGGGCACCCGCGATTGCCCGGTAACACAGCGGGACCGTGGATCTGTGTGTGTAAACACACAGATCAACGGTCCTGTCAGAGGAGAGGAGCCGATGGTGTGTTCTCTGTACAGAGAAACACCGATCGGTCTCCTCCCCTTGTGAGTCCCCCTCCCCCGATAGTAAGAATCCCTCCCAGGGAACATGTTAACCCCTCCCCGCCCCCTAACGGTTAACCCCTTCACTGCCAGTGTCATTTACACAGGAATCAATTCATTTAAATAGCACTGATTGCTGTATAAATGACAATGGTCCCAAAAATGTGTCAAAAATGTCCGATGTGTCCGCCATAATGTCGCAGTCACAATAAAAATCGCTGATCGCCACCATTACTAGTAAAACGAAAATTATTAATAAAAATGCTATAAAACTATCCCCTATTTTGTAAACGCTATAATTTTTGCACAAACCAATCAATAATCGCTTATTGCAATTTTTTTTACCAAAAATATGTAGAAGAATACGTATCGGCCTAAACTGAGGGAAAAAAAAGTTTTTTTATATATTTTTTGGGCTATTTAGTATAGCAAAAAGTAAAAAGTATTGTTTTTTTTTTTTTAAACTTGTCCCTTTTCTTTTGTTTATAACGCAAAAAATAAAAACCGCAGAGGTGATCAAATACCACCAAAAGAAAGCTCTATTTGTGGGAACAAAATTATAACAATTTAATTTGGGCACAGTGTTGTATGACCGCGCAATTGTCATTCAAAGTGTGACAGTGCTGAAAGATGAAAAATGGCTTGGTCAGGAAGGGGATGAAAATGCACTGTACTGAGGTGGTTAAAATGACTAATTTTCCCAATTTAATTAACCTGTCCTCAAGAGCCCTTTGTATTGCCTGTGCTACCTCACAAGGTCCCTAAAAGAAAAGAACAATTATGGTTGCCATCAAAAGAGCTCCAGGGCGATCAGTAGATAGGAGAATCTTGGCACCAGGTACCCTTCTCCATTGTTGGTTGCACAACCCATATACATAAAGGCATTAACCTTGATCAAGTATATCAACTACTCCAGTAGGATGGCGTTAAATCAGTATATCATAGTTTGCATGGAGCATGCTCAAAAATTGTGCTAACCAATCGTCATATTGCCCAATTCACGGTCTCCCCAAGTGACCACTGGAAACACAGGTCAATGCAAAGTAAAGCTCTACAACTGCTGAGTTTCTTCAAGCCTTTGTGCTAGTTTCTGGTTAACAGTTAGGAGCTTGAGGTCAACCAACTGTTAAAGATGTCCTACTGCCTCGGATAGAGCCTGCTGTTAGGACTTACGTTAAGACAAGGCAGCAATGCAATCTGTCCACAAGGGCCAAGCCTGATCCCTGTTCTCATTAAACTCATTTTCAAGGGATCTCTGGGATGATCAGCAGATGAGGAGTCTGGTGCCAGGTACTCATCTCCATTGTTGTTTGCCCGATCTCATACATACAAGCATTAGTCTTTGATCAGTTATAGCGACTATACAATAGGATCACTGGAATATCATAGTTTGCACCAAGGATAGCAATGAATTTTCTAACCAATTAGCATGTTAGGAAGTGGTGGGAAAAGAGACTAAAGGAAGAGGTGGACCTAAGAAAATGTGGGATGCAGGTCCTAACAGAGACTGTTGGAGATATAAACTTTACTGTAGCGGAGACCCAAAATAACTAGCCAATGTTACAACTGGGCACTGCTATTAACAGGTCTTTCCTTCTGCAAATTCCCATAGAAAAAAAAAGTTCCTTTGGGCCATAGGACAATCAACTCGAATTAATCAATCAATGCACATATAGCCAAACTCTGGCTTTACATCACAGTTTTAAAAGCCAATGCCAAGCCAGGTGCCAACTCTCCCACCTTCACAACCCTCTTCTGTCCAAGTTGTGGCTTGCCATCAGCTCCCACCGGATCCAGGATAACGCAGTACTGACGGCTATTCAGAGTGGTGATGTCAACCACCCCCACCACCTCCTCATACACGTTGGGGATGTACGCTTCACTGTCCTCCATGGTCACCAGCCACTCTTCTCCCGTACGACGTAAGTGACCCTTCTCATCGCGGAACGTCTTGGTGGCGCGGATGTGCAGCGCTTTCTACAACATGAAGAAAAAAAGAGACATTTAGGGAAAGTAAGAGCAAATCTATAGTTGTGTGTGTATGGACACAAATCTGTTAAAAGAGAAAATCTAAATTTTTCCCCATCATAAATATATTAAAAAAAAAAAAAAAAAAAAAAGGAAGAAGAAGGAAGAAGGAGGAAGAAGGAGGAAGAAGAAGGAAGAAGAAGGAGGAGGAAGAAGGAAGAAGAAGAAGAAGGAGAAGGAGGAAGAAGAAGGAAGAAGGAGGAAGAAGAAGAAGAAGAAGAAGGAGAGAAGAAGGAAGAAGGAAGAAGGAAGAAGGAGAAGGAGAAGAAGAAGAAGAAGAAGAAGAAGAAGGAGGAAGAAGGAGGAAGAAGAAGGAAGAAGAAGGAGGAAGAAAGAGGAAAAAGGAGGAAGAAGAAGAAGAAGAAAAAGAAGGAAGAAGGAGGAAGAAGAAGAAAAAAAAGGAAGAAGGAGGAAGAAGAAGAAAAAGAAGGAAGAAGGAGGAAGAAGAAGAAAAAGAAGGAAGGAGGAGGAAGAAGAAAAAGAAGGAGAAGGAGAAGAAAAAAGGAAGAAAGAAGAAGAATTGGCTGACTAATCTTGGATGAAGAATGGTTGGACTGGGATAGATTTTTGCCCAAAAATAAGATGAGACCAAGTGTTGTCACTATATTACTAAGCTATCTAAGCCACAGTCAAGCATGCCAGGTTATGCTGCCATCATTCTGCTGGACCCTCAAAAGTTCATCCAAAATGGTCTACGCAAGTTTTGATATGATTGTACAATCTCTTTATATTGACCAACAATGATTTAGCCAAAAGAGGCTACCCAAACAATGCATTGGATTTATATCCAGCCATGCAGACCAAGGTTTCTCAACCAGAGTTCCATGAACTTTAGGGTTCCTCCAGAGGTTGCTGGGGGTTCCATGAATAATGAGCAATTTCTGCCTCTCAGATAACTTCCCAATGACAATCTGTAAGGGGATAAACCTTCCCAATGACCACAAGTGCAAGGAGCATTCTTCCCATTGACCATCACACTAATGTACCATGAGTTGTAGATATAGTCTATTTTAGCATGGGTTCCCTGAGACCGTAAAGTTATTTCAAGGGTTCCTCTGTGCTGAAAAGGTTGAGAAAGGCTGATGCAGACCCTCTCACTATGGGGGTGTTGGCTAATCCAAAGAAGATTGTCCAGGTAGATTGTCATATGTGGCCAGTTATAGGTCTTTGGATAAATGAATGGGGACACGGCATAGTGAAGAACCATCAACAGGAGAAGTTCAACATTTCGTATAACTCATGGTTTAACGATTTCCAGCCAAGGAAAGCCACGTTTGACCCTTTCTTAGCTATAAAGGATGCTAATCTGCTGTAATATATGCCATTTATTTGTATTCATTTATAAAATATGTAGCTTTTTAAAGTGGAGTTCTGCTGTAGCTGACGACTTTTAATATATGGATAAATACCTGTCCAGGGAGCCCGCCATGTCGGCACCCCAGACGATTTTTGGATCGGCTGTCTGGTGCTGCCACCATTCCTGGTAAGGGATGTGATAAACTCACCCAGGACAGGGGCTTTTGGAGGCGACTGAATGCTAGCCTCTTGCCCACCGACAATGGGCCCTGGCATGATCTCGTGTTCCAGAGCTTAGGAAGCGATATACTGATGGAAGCACTCAAGCAGAGTTACAAGGGAAACCAACAGTGAAGCCTTTCGGTTTCACATCCGGCTGCCTACTGCGAATGCGCGAAGTGCGCTGTACTTTCTAACTAGACTGGCCCGGCTGCAGAGGGGGAGGAGGAGAGGGGGCATAACTTTCAAGGGATGGCGCCATCTCCTGGACATGGGGAAGGGTACCTGTCAAAAACAGACGCCACCCCCCCCCCCCCCCCCCAAACACCCCTGAAAAGGTGCAAAATGTGGCACTGCAGGAGGGGAGGAAGCAGATAAGCGGAAGTTACACTTTTGGGTGGCACTCCGCTTTGAGTACCTCTTCCTATCAGCCTCCTGTAATCCATGACAGATTTTTTTCTGTTCAGGTTTAAGAGTAAAATATTAAAGTCTATACACTGGTAATGCAACTTCGTATTGGCAAATCTAAGCTTTCATCTGTACAGTCAGTCTCTATATATAGCCAGGTCTGGTATAGCGAGGGGGCGGATGGACTTAGGACAGGCGCGGTTATCTGTGAAATTGGTCCTTTAAAACAGCCAGATCTTGTGATTACATTTCATGCCGGTGATGTCAGGCAATAAAATGCTCTCTTCCTGTACAAAGATCAATGATCAGACAGTTGCTGGGGAGACACACCTGGATCACAGCAACTGATCTGTTTCATTGTGACAACTCTCGCCACAGTTCAGATTCAGAATATCAGATTCTTATCACATTTTGGCTAAAGTAAGCGATTATCATGTCTGCAGCCACATCTTCTGTGTGCGGTATGTTCCAGCACCGGGTATCCGCTCCACAAAAAGGACAATGCTTTCTGCTCCCCGCTCTGACTGCTGGAAACAAAGCCCATGTCACGCCTGTGACTCAGCAGCCAGAGATTGGAGCCCGAAAAGCCGGAGCTCCTGGAATCATCCCGATTAGCGGGCAACTCTGTCCAAAAGCCGTCAAGTTCTTAAAGCGGACCTTTATCCAAAACAACTTGATGAAAAATAATGTTCTTTAGCCAGAAACACACATTCCACACGAATATTTATACTACCAAAATTAGTTTGTGCTGTAAATGGTCTCCAGCATTGCTCCCGTTTCTTCTTGCTGGAGGCGGCCTTTAGTCCCTGAGCAGCAGTAAATATTTAGACTTTCAGCAGATCGGCCTTTAGTGACCTTAATTTTCAGCACAGTGACAAAAAATGGAGAGCAACTGAGCATGTGCAGAGCACATGGCAGAGGGAGTCTCCACTGGTTATTGGGTTATCATTGTTTTTAGCCCCCAACCCTTAAAAATATTGGTGTAATTCAGTAATCCAGTCACCAGGAGGCAGTATAATAAAAGTGGCCGCACCCACACAATATACTGGTAACAGACATAATATACTGGTAACATAAATACGGTTTCTGATGCCTTAAATGCTAGTCTTACCTTGTCAGTTAAGACGAAAGCATCCACAATATCTTGGACTTCTTCATACACACCGGGAAGATACGCACCGACCTTTTTCACCAGCCACTCCTCCCCTGCGGAACAGAGAGGCAGGCAAACAGAGGTGAGAAACTGAACACCAGTCAAGTGATAAGGTTCTATAATCTCCAATAAAAATATATTTTTGGGAAAAAAAAAAAAAAGCTGCCAATGTCAGCTGTCATATGGGCTGCATGTATCACATAACTTGAGGCATTGACTTGGATCATCATATTCAATAAATAAAATAATGGCAGAAAGGTACTGACCTGTGACCCGGGCATGGTCCTCCCTGTCCTGGCACTCCTTGCGGGCGCGAAGGCGGATGGCCTGGTTGTGGCGTATGACACTCGATTGGATGGTCTGGACCACCTCTACCTCCTTGCGGGGGATGTAGGTACCTGGCAGGGTGAGAGTTCAGAAAGGGAGATTCATCTCTAATGCTGACATTGATTAAGAAAGAAAAATTGGCTGATAAATCCATTTTTTGGGTCGGCGCTAATTTGCTGACGCACTTGCGGCTTCTAAATCACCCAAGAATGAAAGTGGCAAGAGTTCAATGCAGTTATTTCTCTATCTCTTCCAGTTAAGCCACAACTAACCATCAATGCTGGAGCGTGACAACATCCCTTGACTTTGCACTGACCACCATGGCTCAAAAGAGGCAATCCCACTGTTGGGAGCATAACTCTTATCACTTGCCTTTACAATGGCCACCATGGCTGAGAAGAAGTGGAAATTCCACTGGGGTGATCTTACTGTCTGGAGCATGACCCCATCACATAAGAAGTGTGAATCCCATTGGAAAGGTCTCACTGTTTGAGGGACACCATCACTTGCCGTAGAAATAGCTAAGAAGTGTGAATCCTATTGGGGAGGTCTCACTGGTGGAGGGACACCATCACTTGCCTTTGCATTGGCCACCATGGCTAATAAGTGGGAATCCCATGAGATCTTACTGTTGGAGTGGGACATTATCACTTGCCTTTACAATGGCCACCATGGCTGAGAAGAAGAGGAAATTCCACTGGGGAGATCTTACTGTCTGGAGCATGACCCCATCACTTGCCTTTGCAATGGCCACCATGGCTAAGAAGTAGGAATCCCATTGGGGAGATCTTACTGTTGGAGTGGGACATTATCACTTGCCTTTACAATGGCCACCATGGCTGAGAAGAAGAGGGAATTCCACTAAGGAGAGCTTACTGTCTGGAGCATGACACCATCACTTGCCTTAGAAATGGCTAAGAATTGTGAATCCCATTGGGAAGGTCTCACTGTTTGAGGGACACCATCACCTGTCTTTGCATTGGCCACCATGGCTAAGAAGTGGGAATCCCGTTGGGGAGATCTCACTGTTGGAGTGGGACACTATCACTTGCCTTTGCAATAACCACCATGGCTAAGAAGTAGGAATCCCATTGGGGAGATCTTACTGTTGGAGTGTGACACCATCACTTGCCTTTGCAATAGCCACCATGGCTGAGAAGAAGTGGAAATTCCACTGGGGTGATCTTACTGTCCGGAGCATGACCCCATCACTTGCCTTTGCAATGGCCATCATGGCTAAGAAGTGTGAATTCCATTGGGGGGGTCTCATTGTTGAAGTGTGACACCATCACTTGCCTTAGAAAAGGCTAAGTGTGAATCCTATTGGGGAGGTCTCACTGGTGGAGGGACACCATCACTTGCCTTTGCATTGGTCTCCATGGCTAAGAAGTGGGAATCCCATGATATCTTACTGTTGGAGTGGGACACTATCACTTGCCTTTACAATGGCCACCATGGCTGAGAAGAAGAGGGAATTCCACTGTGGAGAGCTTACTGTCTGGAGCATGACACCATCACTTGCCTTTGCAATGGCCACCATGGCTAAGAATTGTGAATCCCATTGGAAAGGTCTCACTGTTGGAGAGGGACAACATCACCTGTCTTTGCATTGGCCACCATGGCTAAGAAGTGGGAATCCCATTGGGGAGATCTTACTGTTGGAGTGGGATACCATCACTTGCCTTTACAATGGCCACCATGGCTGAGAAGAAGAGGAAATTCCTCTGGTGAGATCTTACTCTCTGGAGCATGACCCCATCACTTGCCTTTGCAATGGCCATCATGGCTAAGAAGTGTAAATCCCATTGGGGAGGTCTCACTGTTGGAGAGGGACATCACTTGCCTTTGCATTGGCTACAATGGCTGAGAAGAAGTGTGAATCCCATTGGCGAGATCTCATTGTTGAAGTGTGACACCATCACTTGCCTTTGCAATGGCCACTAAGGATGAGCTCTGGCGTGTTCGCACAGCCCACCACGAAGTCGGCACTGCGCTGCACTAATCACAGGCAGTGAGACATTGTCCCGATGCGCGGCTGCAGAGATGGGGAAATGTCTGACCGCCTGTGATTAGCACAGCGCAGTGCCGACTTTGTGGCGGGCTCTGCACGTGGGCTGTGCGAACCGGTCTGAGCTCATCCTTAATGGCCACCATGGCTAAGAAGTAGGAATCCCATTGGGGGAAGAGATCACTGTTGGGGCCCCCAGAAGTCAGCAAAGTTCCCTACCTGGGCCTTCAAACAGCCACTCATCACCCGCCACAAACTTCTCGTTGTCATCTTCAAAGTCCAGCAGCGCTTTCAGGTGCAGCGCGGTGTTGGCGAGGACCACAGTCAACGCTTGGACACCCTACACCAGGATGGAAAAGCACACAGAAATTATCTCCCGTGAATAATCTAAATTCTCATACATTCAAAATTCTCACTACAGTCCTTTAGATTTGGTTGGCTATAGGCGGGCAGATCTCCAGAGTTTAATTCATGATAGAGAAAATGCATCAGCTACAGTGATACATTATTGCCTATGGGGAGGAAGGCAGGCCACAGTAAATTTGCTGCTTTCGGATCAGAATGCATGCAGCCTGTTCATTTTGTCATTATCTCCCAATCAGTATCCTTCAGGAAAATTTATTGTAAGAAAAGCCAGTTAAAGATTTTTTTTTTTTTTTTTTCTGTTACGACCAGGTGATCAAGTTCCCATGCCAATGTTGCAATGCCAAACTAGGTGTTGGTCCCATTAAATTTAAAGGGGAATCTTCCAGGCGACTTTATATTGCTGGATCCTAATCCTGAACCTGCACACATAGGATATATATTGCAAATCGTCCCCATGAAATGAATCATTTTGGATGAGCCCCGTTTTAAAGGGTACATGATGCCCCCTTCGATCACGGTAGCCATCTTCTGGTACCACGTGACATCACCTTTTTAAAAGGGCGATCTTGGAAACACAGAGGGCATACCTGCTGTAACTCCTCCCCGGGGTAAAGGGGGAAGGGATCCTGGGTGAGACGGATCTCCTGATCTCCATGCCGCAGTTTGGCCTGTCCGACGTCATCGAACTGCGCGATACGGGTTGCGTCCCTCTGCACCGGGTTCTGAATCACGCAGTAGTGCCGGGGAGGCACCATCACCATACGGACCGGATGGAACAGCACCCTGCGCAACATGAATGCAATTTATGACCAAGCAACAATGCGTTAATATCAGGTTAAGCAATACAAAAATGAAAATGCTAAATGAAGAATCAAATCGATTGTTGCTGTAAGGACAATGCAAACCACTTAGGAGGTCTATTTGAAAAAAGTATTTGTCTCAGCAGTCGCATAAATGTCGCAAATACATCCCTTAAATATTTGCAATACGTGTGAAATGTCATTTATATGCATTTTCCATGGTTGTCAGTTCCATCTAGTGGCCATAATGCAGGATTTTCCTGAGAAAGCATAAATCAGAAAAATACCACATTTTGGCCACTAGATGGAGCGAACGATCATAGGAAATACAAAAGATATGGTGGAGAGTCCTCACTGGTTGCAATGTTGATCATAATGACACTTAATGCCCATTTCTACACTAGGGGCAGCCTGTGAGATGTACTCAATAAGAAAATTCAAGCTGTAGGTGGCCCTGCAAGCACCACCCAGCTTGACCAAAAAAGTTGATTAAAAAATATATACAGAGACAGGCAGAAAAGTATTGGCCAAACAATGACTGTGTCCTATCAGATTGTAGTTATTGTTTGGGTATTCAGGCATCCGCAGATGGCTGCTATGGCTATACAGCCTCCCTAATGGGATCCCCTCCTATCACAGGCCCCACAGCTGACGTGTGAATCCCATGGCTATACAGCCTCCCTAATGGGGCCTCTCCTCCTACCCCAGGCCCCATAGAAGTTGCATAAGCTAAATGATACCTCTTTGTACCCCAGTCCCCAAAGCAGCCGAATGGGCTGCTATGGCTATACAGCCTCCCTAATGGGATCCCCTCCTATCACAGGCCCCACAGCTGATGTGCGAATCTCATGGCTATACAGCCTCCCTTATGGAGCCTCTCCTCCTACCCCAGGCCCCATAGAAGTTGCATGAGCTAAATGATCCCTCTTTATACCCCAGTCCCCAAAGCAGCCGAATGGGCTGCTATGGCTATACAGCCTCCCTAATGGGATCCCGTCCTATCACAGGCCCCACAGCTGATGTGTGAATCTCATGGCTATACAGCCTCCCTAATGGGGCCTCTCCTCGTACCCCAGGCCCCATAGAAGTTGCATGAGCTAAATGATCCCTCTTTGTACCCCAGTCCCCAAAGCAGCCACGTGGGCTACTATGGCTATACAGCCTCCCTAATGGGGGCTCTCCTCCTACCCCAGGCCCCATAGCAGTTGCATGAGCTAAATGATCCCTCTTTGTACCCCAGTCCCCAAAGCAGCCACGTGGGCTGCTATGGCTATACAGCCTCCCTAATGGGGCCTGTCTCCTTCCCCAGCCGCCATAGCAGCTGCGTGGGCTGCTATGGCTATACAGCTTCCTTAATGGTTCCCCCTCACACTCCAGGCCCCCTAGAAGCAATGAATATACAGCCTGCCTATTGGGACCACCTCTCTACCCCATAAGAACCGTGTGCGCTGCTATAGCCATACAGCCTCCATAATCATGCCCCCTCCCCAATCCAGGCCCCATTGCAGCACTGACGGCTCTTATGATTATAGAGCCTCCATAATAAGACCCCTTTTCTACCCCAGGCCTCATAGCAGCCCCCTGGCTTCTATGGCTATTTTTACCCTACTGCCTAGGACAGTGGTTTAGCTTGACAAATCCAGACCACACAGCAAGAGTGATGTTATATACAATATACACACTCCATTGAGTGTTCTCTCCCCCCCCCCCCCCATTTAAAAATCAATATAGCGCCATTGTTAAGCAAAATGCCAAAGCAGCAGACTTCCGCAGCTAATGTATATACACACAAGTATCCAATTCAGATCAGCTGTCAGTACATCGCCGTCCATAGGTGAGGCGCCTATGATCGATATAAAATCTAAATCCGAATAATTCATGGAGTCAGACAGACAATCTGCTGATGGTGCAGCAGCTTAGTATTTGCACTGGTTATATACCCAGAGACTATTTTATTGGGTTTAGAAGGTACAATCCATACTGTTGTTTTAGGTGGAGGATGGGGCGAGTTCTTCAGGTTTCGATATGGGATGTACTCTGGTGATCTCACCTCTTTAGCTTTGTCTTCCTCCATGCGTTGTTCTCTTTATTCTATTCAGATCTCTTCCAGGTGCTTTTCACGCAAAGTAAACACAGCGTAAAATCTTTTCAAATGCAGTAAAGGCTCCATTCGCACATATGCAAATTGGATGTGGTTTGAACCACAGCCAATTTGCATGGATTTCTTTGGAGCTGGTTCACATATGCGGTGCAGCTGCAGTGCAAAAATTTGCTGTTAATTTAAAAAAAAGTCCTGCGCATTTTCTGAGCACTGCGGTGTGATACGGATGCCAATTCCAGGCTCACTGCCTTTTATAGCCATGCATCTGAATTGTACATCTCATGAATTTTTTAACAAATTCAATCAGAAAAAAATAAATAAAAAATAAAAAAATTTTTTAAAAAAAAAATAAATAAAAAACACACAAACATAGCGTGGGGGTCCCCCCACCCAAATGAATACCAGGCCCTTTTAGGTGTATTAAATAAATTAAATGTATTCATTTTTTTTTTTTAAGACTCGCGTTGGCTCCCCCCAAAATCCATACTAGACCCTTCTTTGAGCATACAGCCTGGAAAGGGGGGGAAGGAAAATGAACCATACCAAGCCACATGCCCTCAACATGAGGGGGGTGGGGGGGTTGCTTTGGGGCAAAGAACCTTGTCCCCATGTTGATAGTAGGGACAAGGGCTTCTTCCCCACAACCCTGGCCAGTGATTGTGGGGGGTCTACGGGGGGCTTATCAGAATCTGGAAGCCGCCCTTTAAAAAGAGTGCTCCCAGATCCATACCCCTCCCCATGTGAATGAGTTTGGGCAACCATTAATTATACAGATTTTTTTTTTTTTACAGTGTGTTTTTTTACTGTAGGGGGGCGTGGCTTGGTGTGTGACATCACTGATCGTCTTTCCCTACGACAGGCAACAGACGATCAGTGACAGTCTCACTAGGAAGCGCGGGGAGAGGTTTGTTTACACTTATCTCTCCCCGTTCTTCAGCTCTGTGAATCGATCGCGGGACACCGGCTGCGATCAGGTCCGCGGGTCCCGCGGTCACGGAGCTCAGGACCGTGTCGCGTGCGCGCCGCCGGCGGCGTGCGCGACCCTCGGCTGGGCTCTTAAAGAGCAACGTACCTGTACGTTGATGTGCCCAGCCGTGCCATTCTGCCGACATAAATGTGCAGGAGGCGGTCCTTAAGTGGTTAAAACAAAATGATAAGAACACAATGTTACTTTGATGCAGCAGTATCCAGACCGCCACGGGGCGCTCACCTCTCATTGTCCTGGCGGATGTAGGTCTTGGGCCCGGTCTCCACGCGGGCAATGTTGGTGTTCTGGTCCAGCACATGGATGTAGTGGTACGGGGGGATACGGATGATGGATTCTTCACTCATGGTTAAGCCGGAAAGGATGAAGCTGGAAGGTGAACAGATAAAGGATTAGCCACATGTTATCCTGGTCCCTTTCTAGGTTTTAATTTTTTTTAATATAATCTTTTATTTGCAAAACATATACATAGCATACAAAAACAAAGTCAAGGGGATCATGGTCATCCACCACTAGTGTGAGTCCAAGCATACAATTAAAATATACTTCTAGGTAGACATGTGCACAACAAAAAAATTCGTTTATTTTCGTTTCGTTTTTGAAAAAAATTCGTTTTTTTTTTTCGTTTCGTTTTTTTCGTGTCTGTTGATTTGTAACGATTCGTACATTCGTAAGTCGTCGTTATTCGTATTCGTACATTTGTAAGAGTTATTTTTCGTTGATCCGTTTTTTCGTTAGTTTAATTTTCGTTTATTCGAAATTCGGACGCATTCGTAGTTATTCGTACATTCGTAACATTCGTAATCGGAGCATAATTCATAATTTTCTGTAATGTGTATGCTATTATTATATTGTAATAATTTACGAATCTAAAAAAAAGTTACGAATGTACGAATTTTTTTGTTCAATCCATTCATTACGAACCGAACAAAAAAGTTACGAATGTATGAATTTTTTTTGTTCAATCCATTCGAAGCATGTTAAGCAGCGCCATTGTAAGGGACACGGAAAATTACCAATTCAACAAAAAAGAAAAGTTACGAATGTACGAATTTTTTCGTTCATTTTCGTTGTTCCTTTTTTAGTTTTTCAGATTTCGTTGCTTTTCGGATTCGTTCGATTCGAACGATTCGTTAATCGGATTCGTACAATTCGTTATTCGGATTCGAACGATTCGTTAATCAGATTCGTACGATTCGTTCATTCGTACGAAAACGAACGAACGAAAAAAGCGAAAAAAAACGAAAAACGAAACGACTTGCACATGTCTACTTCTAGGTTTTACTTAGCAGCAGCGTTTGCACATGCAGTGATCATATCCTTTGACAGGCCATTCAGATGAATGGACAACTTTACCATGAGAACACGCAGCATAATGGGTGCTGAGTGCAATAGTGTGCGATGAGCCCTAAGAATCAACGCTAGTACAGTGCATAACTGATGGGGGGAGGGGGGGATCGATCTCTGCCCATACCATTATACAAATGGCACCAATCATATACAAAAACACCAAATATGATAAGAAAATGAGCGAGTAAGCGATTGAGTGCGGGGGCACCAAACTGCTGGTATTTCCCTATGCCGGCCATACACGGTTCGAATTTCGAAAGAATTTTTTTTTTTTTGAAAATCGTATCGAAGAATTTTCGTACAAATTTCGCACCATTAGTGGGCTGCAGCAACAGCCAATTTTCGTGCGGAAATCAAATTTGAGGAATCTGACATTTTTTGAAAAACGAACGATTTTCTAATCAATGATGGGCTAATTGTGCGAGAAATGTAATAAGAAAAGAAAATTTACGGAGAGAAAAGAAGATTCCCGGCCAAGAAAATTATTTTCTGTAGCAACATAAAGGTGAAATTGAAGGTTTGGTCGGCCGAATTTCGAAAATCAATGGTGGCA
This sequence comes from Lithobates sylvaticus, assembly GCA_028564925.1. Lineage (NCBI taxonomy): Eukaryota > Metazoa > Chordata > Amphibia > Anura > Ranidae > Lithobates > Lithobates sylvaticus. Next base: position 279,533,055 of record CM053031.1, read on the forward strand.
CCATCCGATCACAAAAAAAAAAAAAAAAAAAAAAAGAGCTTTCTGATTTTGAAAAGAAAATTCGACCATGTATGGCCTGCATTAGGCTCCATTTGCAAGGGACGCGTTTGCAATGCCGTTATTTTCCCAATGGCATCCCAAATGCAGTGCAATTTTGCCGCACTGTAAAAGCATGCAAAAAAAAAAAACGTGAGATGCGTGTTGGCCAAAAGAAGTTCCAGATTCCCACGATTCGAATCGCCCAGGTGTGAATGCCTCATGCACACTGATCATTAACCACTTCAGCACCGGGCGATTTTACCCCCTTCCTTACCAGAGCACTTTTTGCGATTCGGCACTGCGTCGCTTTAACTAACAATTGCGCGGTCGTGCGACATTACACCCAAACAAAATTGACATCCTTTTTTTCCCACAAATAGAGCTTTCTTTTGGTGGTATTTGATCACCTCTGCGGTTTTTATTTTTTGCGCTATAAACAAAAGAGCGACAATTTTGAAAAAAAACACAATATTTTTTATTTTTGCTATAATAAATATCCAATTTTTAAAAAAAAAAAATATTTTTATCCTCAGTTTATTCTGATACGTATTCTTCTACATATTTTTGGTAAAAAAAAAAAATCGCAATAAGCGTATATAGATCGGTTTGCGCAAAAGTTATAGCGTCTACAAAATAGGGGATAGATTTATTGCATTTTTATTTTAAATTTTTTTACTAGTAATGGCGGCGATCTGCGATTTTTTTTTCGTGACTGCGACTTTGCGGCGGACACTTCGGACACTTTTGACACATTTTTGGGACCATTCACATTTACACAGCGATCGTTGCTATAAAATTGCATTGATTACTGTGTAAATGTGACTGGCAGGGAAGGGGTTAACACTAGGGGGCGCTGCAGGGGTTAATATGTTCCCTAAGGTAGTGATTCTAACTGTGGGGGGAGGGGACTCACAAGGGGAGGAGACCGATAAGTGTTCCTCCGTACTGGGATCACATGATCAGTCTCCTCTCCGCTGACAGGACGAGGAGCTGTGTGTTTACACGCACAGCTCCACGGTCCCGCACGGTCCCGTTGTTTTAACGGGCAATCGCGGGTGCCCGGCGGACATCGCGGCCGCCGGGCACGTGCGCACCCCCTAGGCGGGTGGGAATGGGAGGACGTCATATGACGCCCACCCAGGATGGGAGATCCACCTTGTGGGCGGGTAGGGAAGTGGTTAAAATAACGTTATAAAAACGTCAGTAGCTTTGCATTGAGTGTTTCAACTTTTTTCAACGTTTTTGCAGTAGCGTTTTTCCCTGAGTTATCTTTTTTTTTTATCTGGATCAAAAAACGTTAAACGCTGTTGAGAGACGTTTTTGAGCGTAATGCCGCGTACAAACAGTCGGAATTTCCGATGGAAACAGTCCGATGGGAGCTTTTCATCGGATTTTCCGACCGTGTGTATGCCCAACGGTCTTTTTCTGTCGGAATTTCCGACGGACTTTGAATTGAGAACCTGTTCTCAATTTTTCCGACGGAAAACCTTTCTATCGGATTTTCCGATCGTGTGTATGCAATTCCGACACGCAAAATTTACGACGCATGCTCGGAAACAATTCGACGCATGCTCGGAAGCATTAAACTTCCCTTTTATAGTGCCGTCGAACGCGTTTTATGCCGCTGTGTTACTGACCGTCGGAATTTGGTGTGACCGTGTGTAGGCAAGACAGTTTGAGCGAAATTCCGTTGGGAATTCCGATGGGAAAACCATCAGAGCTTTTTCCGACGAGAATTCCAACCGTGTGTACGCGGCATTAGAGCGTTTTTACACCTGAAAGTTATCTCTCAGAACCCCACTAGTTTTATACTGCTCAAAAACGCCACTGTCCAAAATTGCTGATAACGGCCTATGTGTGCATGGACACATAGGGTAACATAATGCAGAGTTTGACGACTGTAAAAAAAAAACAAAACAAACAGCTGTAAAAACGTCAAAAAACGTCCAGTGTGCATGAGGCCTAATAGTGCAAGCTATCCAATAACGAATGAAATTAAATTAAATGAATGAATGAAATCTTGTCTTTTAACATGCGATTACCAATTCAATATAATCCTGCCATGAAGGGTTGTATCAGGCGACTGTCAGATGTGCAGACAGGTGTCAGGTTTGCAGGCAGGTGAAGATCAGGTGTACAGACAGTTGGGTATCGTGTATACAGTAGAGCTGGGTGTGGCAGGGAGACCAACCCTGGGGAAATCCTTCACCTTCGGACACAATTACCTGCATGCTTCTGTTAACCCCTTCCACTACCCGAGTATTGCTCTGCCCCATGTACAGCCAATCCCAAGCAAAGTTGATGTATCTAAAGTGGGGCTGTGGAAATTAAAGATTAAATTCCTCGATTAATCGATACATTTTTTTGATCGACCAAAATTCTTTTGATCAGTACTCACCTCTCTGCCAGGCTTCCGGGTCTTCAGGGAGTTCCGTCGGAGATCCGGTGACGTCGCGGACATAGACGTCACCGGACTCCTCCCCTCTTCCCCAAGTGCCCTTGTCTGCTATTGAAGGGAAAGGGGAGGAGTCCGGTGACATCACGGACATCGATGTCACCGAACTCCTCCCCCCTTCCCCAAGTGCCCTTGTCTGCTATTGAAGGGAAGGGGGAGGAGTCCGGTGAGGTCACGGACATCGACGTCAACGGCCTCCTCCCCCCTTCCCCAAGTGCCTCCGTCTGCTAACAAAGGGAAGGGGGGAGGAGTCCGGTGACGTCACGGACATCGATGTCACCAGACTCCTCCCCCCTTCCCCAAGTGCCCTTGTCTGCTATTGAAGGGAAGGGGGAGGGGTCCGGTGACGTCATGGACATCGACGTCACCGGACTCCTCCCCCCCTTCCCCAAGTGCCCTTGTCTGCTATTGAAGGGAAGGGGGAGGAGTCCGGTGACGTCGCGGACATCGACGTCACCGGACTCCTCCCCCCTTCCCCAAGTGCCCTTGTCTGCTATTGAAGGGAAGGGGGAGGAGTCCGGTGACGTCACGGACATCGACGTCACCAGACTCCTCCCCCCTTCCCCAAGTGCCTCTGTCTGCTAATAAAGGGAAGGGGGAGGAGTCCGGTGACGTCGAACGTAACGTGTACGGGGGAGGAGCTACGCATGACGTCACCCGCTGCTGCCCTACGGAACTAACACGATTGTCGGCTTTACATGCTGTGTTTTTATCATCTTTATGTGAGTAGTTTGTGTTTTGAACACAAAAATGTAATCTTATACATAAGCGGTGAGCACTTCGATCTTTTCTTCCTACCCATGACCCGGCGTCCTTGCTGAGATCTAAGGAGACGTGAGAGAAGTTTATGGTCCGTGTTAACCCTTTTGATACCCGCTTGCATGACCACCTTGTTTGCACAGGGGTCCATGCCATGATGTGAGGGTGATTAGTTAGACCGGAGGTGGAGGGATTGTCGCGCTACTGTGGAAAAAAAAAAAAAATGACTTCAGTCAGTGCTACAGTTTGAATTTAAAACGTATTTGTGTGAACTGTGAAGTTAAGTCATGGATTGTGGAAACTAACTAGTGTCGGGTGATTGTATATAGTGTATACCACATTTACCACTGACTAATGCAGAGTTGCAATGCAAGGAGATCAGCTAAAAGTAGTTGGATCTGTATGTGCGTTATAATTAATCGAAATTAGTTGATTAATCGATAAAAATAAAAAAAAAGATTAATCGAACACGAAAATTTTAATCAGTAACAGCCCCAATCTAAAGATAACCTATCACACCACTGCGGGTCTCCCTCTGAGACGTCATAATGCTGATCCAAAGGCTTCACTACTATGAGAGTCGCCAGTCCTGAAGAAGAAGTGAACTAAGAAGAGCTCCCGATCTGCGATTTGGCTCCAGGAAAGTATTGAAGCCTGGGGACAAACATGACTGCCAGGAGGCTCACATTTCACAGGTCAACAATGGAGGGCAATCAACTCCTCTCACTTTTGCGGGGGATGAAAGGAAAACGGCTCATGAATGAAATATGGGAGGGTTACTGAAAATGCTGACTGCCTGGCTCTCATGCAGCGGGATGGGAAGAAAAAACAATAAGCAGAGCGGCACAGCCAATCAGATGGACGCTCCTTCTGAGTAACTCGAGTACCTGTCATCTTGCGTCCAGACGATTGAGCAGCACAATCACAGTGCCTCCTCCACTATCAGAGCTCTGGCAGCAGCTCCCTTTTATCTCTGAAGTTGCCCTTTAAGAGAGTGACGCACCCGCCGCCGCAGCATGCGAATACTGACAGATGAACACATTGGGAAGATCCTGGAGGAGGAGGAGGGGAGAGCCGCTATCATTTCCTGTAAAACTCAGCAAATGATGATCGATACACAGAACACATGTCCAGAGCCCAGATTACAGCAGGACCCATTCGCAGCCAAGCCTTTCCCGCACATCAGGGGCGTTGATAGGTCTACAAAAGATCTGGGGCTAGAGCCCATAGCAGCATAGTAAAGAAATTCATACGCTTGGGTGGGCATACACATGTATATACAGTAATATATGTGTGTGTATATATCCCCAGAGAGCCCCCACTTACATCAGGGTCCCCAGAGAGCCCCCCACTTACTTCAGGGTCCCCAGAGAGCCCCCCTTACATCAGGGTCCCCAGAGAGCCCCCCTTACATCAGGGTTCCCAGAGAGCCCCCCACTTACATCAGGGTCCCCAGAGAGCCCCCCACTTACATCAGGGTTCCCAGAGAGCCCCCCACTTACATCAGGGTCCCCAGAGAGCCCCCCACTTACATCAGGGTCCCCAGAGAGCCCCCACTTACATCAGGGTCCCCAGAGAGCCCCCCACTTACATCAGGGTCCCCAGAGAGCCCCCCACTTACATCAGGGTCCCCAGAGAGTCCCCCACTTACATCAGGGTTCCCAGAGAGCCCCCAACTTGCATCAGGGTCCCCAGAGAGCCCCCCACTTGCATCAGGGTCCCCAGAGAGCCCCCCTTACATCAGGGTCCCCAGAGAGCCCCCCTTACATCAGGGTTCCCAGAGAGCCCCCCACTTACATCAGGGTCCCCAGAGAGCCCCCCACTTACATCAGGGTCCCCAGAGAGCCCCCCTTACATCAGGGTCCCCGGAGAGCCCCCCTTACATCAGGGTCCCCAGAGAGCCCCCCCCTTACATCAGGGTCCCCAGAGAGCCCCCCACTTACATCATGGTCCCCAGAGAGCCCCCCACTTACATCAGGGTCCCCAGAGAGCCTCCCCTCCCCTTGGGGTCCCCTGCAGAGACTCAGGGCTATGGGCCCCAGATTCGGGGCTATAGCCCCAAAAGCCACCCCCCTAGCGACGCCACTGCCACACATTTTCCATTGTCAGTGCATTGCTGCAGGTTGTAAAGCCTATTGATGACTATGGCAGCACATGATTGTTAAAGGCTAAAAGTTTCACCTGCTTCTATTTTGCCTTCCCTGGTTCCTCCCTTTGCCCCCCAAATAAAGCCTTCCCATTGTCATTACATGCCTTATTTTAGAGCCAGTGACATCACTGGGTTCCGGTGCTTCTCTATGCACTGCAAGCAGATCGTGGCTGGTGGGAGGGGCCAGCAGAATGACGCGTACACAGCTTCCTGAAAACATTCCCAGCACCCGGACACAGTACTCCTCTCAAGAGCCCTCAGTCCTGACGCAAGGAGCTGGCTGGCTCTTGAGAGGAGTTATGCAAATATCAAATGCCAGGATGGGTGGGGGTCTGGAGAAGTGGGCGTTCCTAGGCAGGCTGCATTTACATAGGTAACGCCCACATGTCATGCGCTCAGCATGAGCCTCCACGATTGAAAGACCTGAAAGCCAAATGAATGAAAGGGCGGGCCAGGGACAGTCAGGCTGAGGAGGAAAGCGCTAGACCCGGGGTCTCCAAACTTTATAAATAAAGGGCCAGTTTACTGTCCTTCAGACGTTAGGGGCCATTGATCTCAGTGGGAAAAAAAAACAATGCATTGAATTGTGCCCCTCGCCTGCCGAAGTGTCTGGTAAACCGCTTCGTAGCCGGCCGTGCTTTCTTTCTTCCTCTTAAAGCTCCTTCAATCGCGTTAATGCGCCTCGCGTCATGCGCTCCCCCTCTAGCTCCCGCTCTCGCTCTTGCTTTTCGGCTCGTCGCTCGTCCTCGCTCGGCGCTCCGGTCTTTTCGCTCTCGCCGCGTCTGCTTATCCTCGCGGCGCGCTGTCTCCGTCTCTCCTATCGCTGCTTTCGGAATCTATCCTCAGCTTCTACTTCGTCTTTTCGTTCGCACTTGCTCTCTGGTCCTCTTCTATCTCGTTTATGCTAAGCGTCTCTATCTGTCTCTCTAAGCTAGCTGCGGCGCTCGAATCTCTTCCTATCCTTATCCTGTCTCCCGCTTCTGCGATCCTCGCGGCGCGATTCTTGTTGCTCATCTGCCCTCCCCTTCCTCGCGCTTTCCGTGCTTCTCTATCCCAATCTAGGCCTTCTCGCGCTCTCTTGATCGCTCTCTCCTTCGCTCTCCTTGATCGTGCGCTCGGCGCTGTCGCTTCGCGTCGTCGCTCGAATCGCTAAGCGCTGATCCTGCGAGCTTCCTCTTCCGGCGTTTGCGCAGCTTGGCTTTGTTCCGATTGATCCTGTCCAGTGCTTCGCGCTCCTCTCGGTCGCTTCTCCTCGTCAGCGGCAGCGCGTTCTTTGATCACCCGTCGCCCTGCGGCGTGCTGTCATTCTGGGTCTCCTTCGCTTCTCTTCTCTTCCGTGCAATTGTCTCATCTCGTCTCTCGCGCTCGCCCTCCGAGCTTCTTTAGCGCTTCTCTAATATCGCCGCGTCGCGCTCTCGCTGTTAAGCGCTCTTTCGTCAATCTATCTCTCGTCCTCCCGTCTCTCCTGCCCTGCTGATCTAATTCGTCTCTATGCCGTGTGTCTGCATCGCTAATCCGTCTTTTATCCCGCGAAGCTCTGTCCTTGCTCTTCGATCGCTGTCTCCGCCGCCTGCATCGATGCCTTCCCGCTCGAAGCTCTCGTTGTTGCGATCTCTTAATCCGAACTCTCTTCCTCCGTTCGTCTCTTTTTACAATCTGTCTCGCTAGCGATCTGCGTGCTCCCGCTCTTATCGCGATCTATCTCGCGAATGCCTCTCCTAGCTCCTCCTACTCTCTCATCTCTACTCTCGGCGCGCGCTTCTCTCGCGCGTCGACAGTGCTGGCGTATTCTCGCTCTCTTCTCGTGCTTCGCGCTCTCGTTGAGCTTTAGCGTGCCCGTGCTAATCTCTATCGTACGCACCGCTCTCGTCGCTTCTCTCTCGCGTCTCCGTTCTCGCTGAATCGCTCTCTCTTAGCTCTTTCTCTCTTCCTCGTCGCGTCCCCGGCTTCCGCGCTGTCCTATGCTTTCTCTCTCTCGCTTTATCTTCTTCTTTCTTCCTCTCCTATCGATGCGCTGCTGCTCATTATCGCTCCGTCTTCAAGCCCGCTCTCCAAATCTACTGTCCTTCAGACGTTAGGGGCCATTGATCTCAGTGGGAAAAAAAAACAATGCATTGAATTGTGCCCCATTATTGGTGTCATTCGGCCCAATTGTTGATGTCATTGGGAGGAATTCGGCCCAATTGTTGGTGTCAGAGGGGAGCAAGAAAGCCTCATTGTTGGTTTCAGTGTGTCCCATCGTTGGTCTCATTGGGAGGAATTGTGCCCCTTCCTTGGTGTCATTGGCAGGTATTGAGCCCCTTCCTTGGTGTCATTCGGTCCAATTGTTGGGGTCATTGGGAGGAATAGTGCCCCATCATTGGGTGGAATTGTGCCCCATCACTGGTGTCATTGGGAAGAATTGTGCCCCATCACTGGTGTCATTGGGAAGAATTGTGCCCATCATTGGTGTCATTGGGAGGAATTGTGCCCTCTTGATTGTGTCAGTGAGCCCAATTGTTGGCGTCGGGGGGGGGGGGGGTGGGGATAGAGCCCATTGTTGGTTTCATTGTGTCCCATAGTTGGTGTCATTGTCAGGGATTGTACCCCAATATTGGTGTCATTCAGCCCAATTGTTGGTGTCATTGGGAGGAATTGTGGCCATTCATTGGCGTCATTGGGAGGAATTGTGCCCTATTGTTGGTGTCAGAGGGGAGGAAGAGAGCCCCATTGTTGGTTTCAGTGTCCCATCGTTGGCGTCATTGGGAGGAATTGTGCCCCTTCTTTGATGTCATTGGCAGGTATTGAGCCCCTTCCTTGGTGTCATTCAGTCCAATTGTTGGTGTCATTGGGAGGAATTGTGCCCCATCATTGGGAGGAATTGTGCCCAATTGTTGGCGTCAGGGGGGGGGGGAGAGAGCCCATTGTTGGTTTCATTGTGTCCCATCGTTGGTGTCATTGTCAGGGATTGTGCCCCAATATTGGTGTCATTCAGCCCAATTGTTGGTGTCATTGGGAGGAATTGTGGCCATTCATTGGCGTCATTGGGAGGAATTGTGCCCTATTGTTGGTGTCAGGGGGAGGAAGAGAGCCCCATTGTTGGTTTCATTGTGTCCCATCGTTGGCATCATTGGGAGGAATTGTGCCCCTTCCTTGGTGTCATTGTTGATGTCATTGGCATGAATAGTGCCCCATCACTGGTGTCATTGGGAGGAATTGTGCCCCATCATTGGTGTCATTGGGAGGAATTGTGCCCCATCATTGGTGTCATTGGGAGGAATTGTGCCCCATCATTGGTGTCATTGGGAGGAATTTTGCCCTATTGTTGGTGTTAGTGGGCTCAATTGTTGGCGTCAGGGGGAGGAAGAGAGCCCCATTGTTGGTTTCATTGTGCCCCATCATTGGTGACATGGGGGTGGGGGGGGAGAGAGAATTATGTTCTAATGTTGGTATCAGTGGATGAAATAGTGCCCTGAGGGCTAGATAAAGGTAATCAAAGGGCAACATCTGTCCTCCAAGCCGCAGTTTGGAGACCACTGATACCTAAACTTTTTGTACCCCAATACATGGAAAGCATTAAGGTAAGAAATGTTTAGGCTTTAGAACCACTGAAAACCTGCATGAAATAATAATGCACTTGAGGTATAACTCCACCTCAAACTGCTTTTCTTTCGACTTTGGACAGTCAGGCTTTTATTGCTATCCAGGGATCTATTGGGGAGATTTGCCTTCACTTCCTGTCCCGGTGACAACAGACAGGAAGTGAGGGAAAAAATCAGCATTAGGGATTCAGCAAGAAAAACCTGACATGGGTTCCATGCGCCAAACTTGCCCCCCCCCCCCCCGCCCCAATTACATTTTTTTAAACATTTCTTTAGTCCACACTGCTGTCGGGGAGTTTCTTCACACTGGTGTTGTTGTCACCGGGACAGGAAGTGAGGGGGGAATCCCGGATAGCAGTAAAAACTTAGCAGGGGGATATAATCCTTCCCTCTTCTATCCAAAGCTGATTTTTGTCCTGTAATCGGCCAGTTGTCATGTGAGCATCTGTTGGTTCACACCGGAGATGGGGGGGGGGGGGGGGGGGGCACATTGCTCAGCCATGAGCTGTACTACTTCCCTATTGTATGACTAAGACCCACCCGACTGCAAGGCCTGTGGGCGCCTGCAGGGGGAGTCACTTTTTGCAAGCAATGACACAGCACCCAGGGAGTGGAGGAAGAAAGTAGGAGGATATGGAAATTTTATATTTTTCATAGGAAGTTATAGTAAAAAAAAAAAAAAAAGAAGAAAAAAATAAAATCTTTCAAATTCAGCAAATCTTCAACCCCAACATTGTCTATATTTATATTGTTTCATAGAGTTAAAGTAAAACTATAGGGAAAACTTTTTTTTTTTTCTATTTTGGATAGAGAAAAGGAAAGTTATAAACCCTGTTTTTTTTTGGACCATCTGTGCCCCATTGCAGAGATTTCCCTGCACTTCCTGTCCCATAGTTAAAACAGGAAGTGAGAGGAAATCCCTTCAAAAGTGAGGGGGACACCCGTTTGTCACCAGAACTAGTGTCCCCCATTGAAAGATTTCTTCCCTTTTCTGGGGACAACCCAAAAAATCCAAAGATTTCTCCTGCAGTATTTGTTTTCTGACACTAGATGTCCTCAGTAACCCAGGTAGTCCTCCTGGACCTGCCCCCTCAGCATTTGACTGGACAGTGAAAGGAGAAGCAGCAAAGTGATGAGCTCATCTCTCTGTCACTCTGCTCTCTCCTCTTATCAGAATGCTCCTCATCAGCAGATAAACTGATTGGCTCCTTGTGCTGCTTCTTCCTCTTACACCCCCAGCCCTGCTGGACAGGAGCTGCAAGAGGCCGACACCAAGTCATATCCAGGCAATGATGTATTAAAGGTTAGAGAGTTGCATTCATGTATGTCTTTATTTCCGTCAGGTTCCCTTTTCTGTCTCCATGGTGGAGATTTCCCCTCACTTCCTTAACATGTGACACCAGAATGAGAAATGGGGAGTTCTCACCAGCATAGGAAGACCGCAATAAAAACATTCATATTCTCTAGCCTGTGTGGTTTTCTTTTAGTGTCCCCATTGGAAACATTTCTGAGCACCGACAGGAAGTGAGGGCTGACTCTGTTCAGTGGGGACAATGGTGGCAACAATAGTTTAACCCTTTCCGTCCCTATTCAATGCCAAAATTAACTTTTTGTCTTTAAGCATGCTGGTTCGTGCGCCCAACCTCCCAGGGTCCCTGCTCCCCCCCCCAAAACCTCCCAGGGTCCATGACTCCCCAAAACCCTCCCAGGGTCCATGACTCCCCTAAAACCTCCCAGGGTCCATGCCCCCCCAAAACCTCCCAGGGTCCATGACTCCCCAAAACCCTCCCAGGGTCCATGCGCCCCCAAAACCTCCCAGGGTCCATGACTCCCCAAAACCCTCCCAGGGTCCATGCGCCCCTAAAACCTCCCAGGGTCCATGCCCCCCCAAAACCTCCCAGGGTCCATGACTCCCCAAAACCCTCCCAGGGTCCATGCGCCCCTAAAACCTCCCAGGGTCCCTGCCCCCCCCCCCCCACAAAACCTCCCAGGGTCCATGACTCCCCAAAACCCTCCCAGGGTCCATGACTCCCCAAAACCCTCCCAGGGTCCCTGCGCCCCTAAAACCTCCCAGGGTCCATGCGCCCCTAAAACCTCCCAGGGTCCATGCCCCTAAAACCTCCCAGGGTCCCTGAGCCCCCCTCCCCCCACAAAACCTCCCAGGGTCCATTGCCCCCCCCCCCCCCAAAACCTCCCAGGGTCCATGACCCCCCCAAAAAAACCTCCCAGGGTCCATGACCCCCCCAAAAAAACCTCCCAGGGTCCATGACCCCCCCAAAAAAACCTCCCAGGGTCCATTGCCCCCCCCCCCAAAACCTCCAGGGTCCATGACTCCCCCAAAAACCCTCCCAGGGTCCATAACTCCCCCAAAAACCCTCCCAGGGTCCATAACTCCCCCAAAAACCCTCCCAGGGTCCATAACTCCCCCAAAAACCCTCCCAGGATCCATGACTCCCTCCCCAAAACCTCCCAGGGTCCATGTGAAACTCAGTGCATATAAATAGAATCCAGTGCTGAGGAACTACAAGAACCAGCCTGAGCTGCTGGTTAAGAAGCAGACCAATCACACGCCTCCGCTTATTAAAGAGAACCTGTACCACAACAATATGTAGGTTGCCATTGCTGCTATTAAAATGCTGGTTGCCTGGCTGTCAAGTTCATAGTTACATAGTAGGTGAGGTCGAAAAAAGACACAAGACCAACCTATGTGTGTGATCATAGGTCAGTATTACATTGTATATCTTTGTATGTTGCGGTCCTTCAGGTGCTTATCTAATAGTTTCTTGAAACTATTGATGTTCCCCGCTGAGACCACCGCCTGTGGAAGGGAATTCCACATCCTTGCCGCTCTTACAGTAAAGAACCCTCTACGTAGTTTAAGGTTAAACCTCTTTTCTTCAAAATTTTAAACGAGCGGCCACGTGTCTTGTTAAACTTCATCCTCTGGCTTCAGTACTGAAGGAAGCACGCAGGACTTCTCACCTTGCTCTGACTTTCGAATCTGCGTGGATGGACTTTGGAAAGTACTGGTCACAGACAGCCAGGCATGCTGCATTTTCCAGCATTGGGTCTTTACTGCTGCAGCTGCCATTGCCCACAGGTGAGGTAGTCATCGCTTCTCTGCAACACACAACCGCAGGGGAGTGCTCCACCCAACACTGGTATTCCAGTTACAGGTGGAGGCATCTGATAGGGGCGAGGTGACCCCCCCATCAGAGGAGTCTCACTTCTCCTGCATCATTAAATACATTGCATTAAACGGGGAGGACAAAACCTTCCATCTCCTGAAATCTCACCAATGGAGATCCCTGAACAGTGGGTGGTACAACCTGTCCTCCTCCGACACCGAATCGTCCCTGTAGGGTGGACTGGCCCTTTAAGAGGCAGTTTAGAGTCAGAAAGATACAAATGTAACAAATCCAATGAAAGTTTCTGCTACAAAACTACAAATTGAGGATCTTCCACTTCCTCCCCACCTTGGGGTGTACGCAGCTCTGATCTACTCCGGGACCCCCCCACCCCTTCATCTTCCCGGAATCCCCCCACCCCCCTCTGCCCTGGAATCTAGAGGGGCACAGCAGAGAGAGGGGTGTGGGGGGGGGAGAGGAGACCCCTAAAGAAGGGGAAAGGATTGGAATCCCCCCAGAAGAGCGCACGTTACCTGTGTCCCTGCTCTGTGCTGGATCTCAGGGAGGACAGGGGTGTGAGGGGAGGAGGGGGCTAAGGAGACAGAGGACACGCCCCTGGGCGTCACTGCACCAACGTCAGCTTTTTAAAGGGACAGTCCAACCCTTCAGAGACACCTGACAGTGAGATCAGGAAAGAGGACCTGTCCCGTCTGTATTGGAAGTTTTTGTGGATAATGAAAGGAATCAAACTCATTCTTTTTACCGTACGCTAGGGTGCGTCACATGAAGGCGGCACCGCGCAAATGATAGGCTGCCAACGCACCAAAATGTCCTAAGAATTAGACATATTACACAATTTGTAATGCAGAGACTATGGTGAATTACTGTGTGTTGTGGGGTGCACTGAACAATGCATGGGGAATGCACGCGCGACTTTGTATACACGGGCGACTGTTTTACCGCCCCCCTCTGAAAGGGAACCGCATTGAATTTTTAGGGGCAGGCGAGAGGGGGGGCTCGGAGTCGTCGTCCTCCTGGACGCCTGTTTTAACCACTGAAAGCCCCCCAGCTAAACGCCGCAGGCGCCTGCATTGCACAGTCCCAGGCACGTGACTAGGGCGCCGTTCACACATAGGAATTTGCGGAGATAATAGAGCGATTCTGCCCGCTATTGCAGAATTGCGGCAAAACACGCAACATGCTTGCGGTGCCATCGTTTCTCAAAATGGCATCCCAAACGCAGTGCGATTTTTCTGCAACCGTCTCGGGATTATTGCGGCACAACATGCAACGCCAAAACGCACATGGCTCAGTGCCAAAATTTGGTCCATGAGCTTCTTGGGTGTGTTTTTGGAAAGGAGGGGGCGATTCAGAACGAATGGTGCCGCCAGGGGTGTTGCTAGGTCTACAAAAGATCTGGGGCCCATAGCAGCGTAGTAAAGAAAGTCACACGCTCGGGCGGGCATACACATGTATATACAGTAATACAGGTGTGTGTATATATCCCCAGAGAGCCCCCCACTTGCATCAGGGTCCCCAGAGAGCCTCCCCCTTACATCAGGGTCCCCAGAGAGCCCCCCCTTACATCAGGGTCCCCAGAGAGCCTCCCCCTTACATCAGGGTCCCCAGAGAGCACCCCCTTACATCAGGGTCCCCAGAGAGCCCCCCCCCCACTTACACCAGGGTCCCCAGAGAGCACCCCCCTTACATCAGGCTCCCCAGAGGGCCCCCCCTTACATCAGGGTCCCCAGAGAGGGCCCCCCCTTACATCAGGGTCCCCAGAGAGCCCCCCCCTTACATCAGGGTCCCCAGAGAGCCCCCCCCACTTACACCAGGGTCCCCAGAGAGCCTCCCCCCACTTACATCAGGGTCCCCAGAGAGCACCCCCCTTACATCAGGCTCCCCAGAGAGCACCCCCCTTACATCAGGCTCCCCAGAGGGCCCCCCCTTACATCAGGGTCCCCAGAGGGCCCCCCCTTACATCAGGGTCCCCAGAGAGCCCCCCCCTTATATCAGGGTCCCAGAGAGCCTCCCCTCCCCTTGGGGACCCCTGTAGAGACTGGGGGCTATGGGCCCCAGATTCGGGGCTATAGCCCCAAAAGCCACCCCCTAGCGACACCACTGGGTGCCACCATTAAAAAATGTGACGCGATAAAGCCGCTCAGGTGTGCATAGGGCTAAGTCACGGCTGGCAGCCAAAAGGTGCAGGTTGTAAAATGTTCACCGTGCCGTAATGGAACTGCGACATTGTGCGCTGACATGGCCGCCAACCCTGCAGATTTGCATCACAGCAGTCAAGGGATGGCAAAACCGCAGCTCACCTGCCTTTACCGCCGCCTGTGTAAGCTTGGCATGACTGCAACATAAATCAGGGGCGTTTTATGAAATCAGTGCAAAATCGTACGCTGAGCCTCATGGCTTGATTAAAAAAAAAAAGTGCGATTAGTGTGCTGTGGCAAAGAGTGGGTGTGGTTCTCATTGTGGCGGGGGGGGGGGGGGTAACAAATCTAGGGGGGGGGGGTGTTTGGGAACCCTAACTGGAGTAGTAATGCGGAGTGCAACGCGCAGCGAATAGTGAATGTTGCCAACTGGCGTTAACAGTGGGAGGGGCTTAAAGGGGCGCGGTCAAATAAAACCCTTCTTGTACCCGTTATATGTGCTTACATTGCTGTGCCACAAGCAGGAGTCTCACAGACATGTACTGTATAAACCTCAGAACAATCGTTAAAAAAAATAACACAAAATAGTGAAAGAGCTGGCACTTTATCTGAGCCGAATTTACTTCATGAGACTAATCAGGGACGGTTTAATCCTTTAGTGCCACGCCGGGCATTTCAGTTATGTAACCGCCAGGATCATGTCTTCACAGTCCCTGCGCCCGCCCGCCCCAACACACACATCCTCAGGCTTCGCAGCTCCCCCCCTCACATCCTCAGGCTTCGCAGCTTCCCCCCCTCACATCCTCAGGCTTCGCAGCTTCCCCCCCTCACATCCTCAGGCTTCGCAGCTTCCCCCCCTCACATCCTCAGGCTTCGCAGCTTCCCCCCCTCACATCCTCAGGCTTCGCAGCTTCCCCCCTCACATCCTCAGGCTTCGCAGCTTCCCCCCCTCACATCCTCAGGCTTCGCAGCTTCCCCCCCTCACATCCTCAGGCTTCGCAGCTTCCCCCCTCACATCCTCAGGCTTCGCAGCTTCCCCCCCTCACATCCTCAGGCTTCGCAGCTTCCCCCCCCTCACATCCTCAGGCTTCGCAGCTTCCCCCCCTCACATCCTCAGGCTTCGCAGCTCTCCCCCCCTCACATCCTCAGGCTTCGCAGCTCTCCCCCCCTCACATCCTCAGGCTTCGCAGCTCTCCCCCCCTCACATCCTCAGGCTTCGCAGCTCTCCCCCCTCACATCCTCAGGCTTCGCAGCTCTCCCCCCCTCACATCCTCAGGCTTCGCAGCTCTCCCCCCTCACATCCTCAGGCTTCGCAGCTCTCCCCCCCTCACATCCTCAGGCTTCGCAGCTCTCCCCCCCTCACATCCTCAGGCTTCGCAGCTCTCCCCCCCTCACATCCTCAGGCTTCGCAGCTCTCCCCCCCTCACATCCTCAGGCTTCGCAGCTCTCCCCCCCTCACATCCTCAGGCTTCGCAGCTCTCCCCCCCTCACATCCTCAGGCTTCGCAGCTCCCCCCTCACATCCTCAGGCTTCGCAGCTCTCCCCCTCACATCCTCAGGCTTCGCAGCTCTCCCCCCTCACATCCTCAGGCTTCGCAGCTCTCCCCCCTCACATCCTCAGGCTTCGCAGCTCCCCCCTCACATCCTCAGGCTTCGCAGCTCTCCCCCTCACATCCTCAGGCTTCGCAGCTCTCCCCCCTCACATCCTCAGGCTTCGCAGCTTCCCCCTCACATCCTCAGGCTTCGCAGCTCCCCCCTCACATCCTCAGGCTTCGCAGCTCTCCCCCTCACATCCTCAGGCTTCGCAGCTCTCCCCCTCACATCCTCAGGCTTCGCAGCTCCCTCCCTCACATCCTCAGGCTTCACAGCTCCCCCCTCACATCCTCAGGCTTCGCAGCTCCCCCTCACATCCTCAGGCTTCGCAGCTCCCTCCCTCACATCCTCAGGCTTCACAGCTTCCCCCCTCACATCCTCAGGCTTCGCAGCTCCCCCCTCACATCCTCAGGCTTCGCAGCTCCCCCCTCACATCCTCAGGCTTCGCAGCTTTCCCCCTCACATCCTCAGGCTTCGCAGCTCCCCCTCACATCCTCAGGCTTCGCAGCTCCCCCCTCAAATCCTCAGGCTTCGCAGCTCCCCCCTCAAATCCTCAGGCTTCGCAGCTCTCCCCCTCACATCCTCAGGCTTCGCAGCTCCCCCTCACATCCTCAGGCTTCACAGCTTCCCCCCTCACATCCTCAGGCTTCGCAGCTCCCCCCTCACATCCTCAGGCTTCGCAGCTCCCCCCTCACATCCTCAGGCTTCACAGCTCCCCCCCTCACATCCTCAGGCTTCGCAGCTCCCCCCTCACATCCTCAGGCTTCGCAGCTCCCCCTCACATCCTCAGGCTTCGCAGCTCCCCCCTCACATCCTCAGGCTTCGCAGCTCCCCCCCTCACATCCTCAGGCTTCGCAGCTCCCTCCCTCACATCCTCAGGCTTCACCGCTCCCCCCTCACATCCTCAGGCTTTGCAGCTCCCCCCCCCCTCACATCCTCAGGTTTTGTAGCTCCCCCCTCACATCCTCAGGCTTCACAACTCCACTCCCCTCCCCTCCCCTCCTCAGGCTTCACGGTCCCTGCCCCCAGAACTCACAGAGCTCTCATCAGAGTCTCACTTCTCTCTCAGCCATGTGAGATTTCTCTCTTCCGGCTCCAGTGGATGACATCATCGCCCCGCCCCCATCCCTCACCATCATTGGATGTACAGTATTTGTGACTGAGAATGGAGTCACACAGATCCAGTGACACCCCTATAGATCCAACACCATTGACTAGTCATGTGTGGTGGCAAAAACTCCCACTGAAAGTGACATGGCAAAAATCAGATGTGACCCTTTATGTAACAGAACACTGGGCATTGTTTCATTCTATCAGCCAGATGTATTGCCTTAGTGTGTTGGGATTTCATTAAAAATAATGGTCACTGCCGCTCAGCAATTAAGCATGTTACATGCGATAACATGCACATCACCACCAATCACTAGTCTAAGTGGCGTGTTGTGGTCATGTTACATGTTACATGCATATGCCACCATTTGTTCTTAACCACTTAAGGACCGGGCCTAGTTCTAAAACTTGGTGTTTACAAGTTAAAATCATGTTTTTTTGGTAGAAAATTACTTAGAACCAACAAACATTATATATATATTTTTTTAAGTAGAGACCCCAGAGAATAAAATGGAGATCGTTGCAATACTTTATGTCACACCGTATTTGCGCTGTGGTCTTACAAACGCAATTTTTTTTCCCGCAAAAATACACTTTTTCTGAACTAAAGAATAAGAAAACATTAAAGTTCGCCCAATTTTGTTCTGTGATGTGAAAGATGATGTTAGGCCGAGTAAATTGATACCCAACATGCGAGGCTTCAAAACTGCGCCCGCTCTTGTGGAATGGCGACAAACTTTAGCACTTAAAAATTTCCATAGGCGACGTTTAAAAATGTCTACAGGTTACATGTTTAGAGTTACAGAGAAGTTCTGGAGCTAGAATTATTGCTCTCACTTTATCGATCGTGGTGATACCTCACATGTGTGGTTTAAACACGGTTTATATCTTTTTAAAAGAGGCGGGGTCTGTGGGACTTTATATGAGGAGATGACGTTATCATCAGCCTCCATCCCTATTATTCTTTTACAAAAGAGAACAAGGGGGCGGGACTTTAAATAAAGTACGCGGCGGGTCAAGTGTTGTGTGGCAATATAATTTACAGATCTATAATATATGTAAAGGAGTAGGTATTTTGTCTCATTATTATTATTATTATTATTATTCACGATTTTATATAGCGCCAACAGTTTACGCAGCGCTTTACAATGTAGAGGGGGGACAACACAATTACAGTACAATTTAATACAAAAGGTACAGGAGAGCCCGGCTCGTAGAGCTTACATTCTAAAGGGAGGGGGTGGTGGTACTATAGGTAACAGCTGCAGAGAAAGATTGGATGGGGGTGGCTCAGGGACAGTAGTTAGGTGGGTGTGGGATAGGCTTTCCTGAATAAATTAGTTTTCAGGGATCTCCTAAAGGGGGACAGTGTAGGGGCTGATCGGACATACTGGGGCAGGGAGTTCCAGAGGATGGGAGAGGCTCTGGAGAAGTCCTGAAGGTGAGCATGGGGTCTCATAATTCATATTCAATAGAAAATTGATATACGACTAGGGCTGGGGAAAAAATCGATTTAAATCTTGAAACGAGCTGAGAGGTCAAATCGATTCACAATTTCAGCAAATCCAATTTTTTGAATTTTTTTGTTTTCCACCAGGACCGGCGCTGACACCACGCCGGTCCTGAGGGGAACGGCAGGAGTTTTTAGGCAAGGCCGTGGCTTCGGCCTAGTCCGCAAGGCTGGACGCTGCGGACTAGGCCAAAGCCACGGCCTCGCCTAAAAAACTCCTGCCTGCAGCTCCCCAGGACCGGCGCTGACACCACGCCGGTCCTGAGGTGCTGCGGGCAGAAGTTTTTAGGCGAGGCTGCGGCTTCGGCCTAGTCCGCGAGGCTGGACGCTGCGGACTAGGCCAAAGCCGCGGCCTCGCCTAAAAACTCCTGCCCACAGCTCCTCAGGACCGGCGCGGTGTCCATAAAAAAAAAACTCGATTTGAATTGTGAATCAAGTTTTTTTTTAAAAATCACAGTTTTTTTTTTTTTTTTTTTTGAGAAAATCGCCCAGCTCTATATACTACACATATAATTAAATACCTGCATGGGGTAAAATATTCAATTAAAAACTTTATTTCATACAGCAATGCATAATACATAAATAATCCAAAAATGGATGGCACATGATACATATAGAAAAGCCCAAAATTGGATAGCACGTGATTAGAATATAGTCAAATACATAATACATAAACAGAATCCACAATGACGTGGTAGGATGAAGTGTGCGATTTGAACACGCCATCTGTTAGCTCAACGCGTTTCGTGACTTGATGTCACTCATCAGGAGCAAGCGCGTACACGTGCAAGATATCTCTGTATTGATATATTGTGCATTTCTAGTTAGTCTATTATAATCACAGGGGTGAAAAATATAAAACGAAATGGGCGGTAAAACACCCTATATGATACTTACAGGGCATCCATGTGCAAATTGGTATGGTATTGAGGGTCATGAATACGGTATTGAGGGTCATGAATGCGGTATTGAGGGTCATGAATACGGTATTGAGGGCCATGAATGCGGTATTGAGGGTCATGAATACGGTATTGAGAGTCATGAATACGGTATTGAGGGTCATGAATACGGTATTGAGAGTCATGAATACGCTATTGAGGGTCATGAATACGGTATTGAGGGTCATGAATTCGGTATTGAGGGTCATGAATACGGTAATGAGGGTCATGAATACGGTATTGAGGGTCATGAATACGGTATTGAGGGTCATGAATACGGTATTGAGGGTCATGAATACGGTATTGAGGGTCATGAATACGGTATTGAAGATCATGAATACGCTATTGAGGGTCATGAATACGCTATTGAGGGTCATGAATGCGGTATTGAGGGTCATGAATACGGTATTGAGGGTCATGAATGCGGTAATGAGGGTCATAAATACGGTATTGAGGGTCATGAATTACGGTATTGAGGGTCATGAATACGGTATTGAGGGTCATGAATACGGTATTGAGGGTCATGAATACGGTATTGAGGGTCATGAATACGGTATTGAGGGTCATGAATACGGTATTGAGGGTCATGAATTCGGTATTGAGGGTCATGAATACGGTATTGAGGGTCATGAATACGGTATTGAGAGTCATGAATGTGGTATTGAGAGTCATGAATACGGTATTGAGAGTCATGAATGCGGTATTGAGGGTCATGAATGCGGTATTGAGAGTCATGAATACGGTATTGAGGGTCATGAATGCGGTATTGAGGGTCATGAATACGGTATTGAGGGTCATGAATGTGGTATTGAGGGTCATGAATACGGTATTGAGGGTCATGAATGTGGTATTGAGGGTCATGAATACGGTATTGAGGGTCATGAATACGGTATTGAGGGTCATGAATGTGGTAATGAGGGTCATGAATACGGTAATGAGGGTCATGAATGCGGTATTGAGGGTCATGAATGCGGTATTGAGGGTCATGAATGCGGTATTGAGGGTCATGAATGCGGTATTGAGGGTCATGAATACGGTATTGAGGGTCATGAATACGGTATTGAGGGTCATGAATACGGTATTGAGGGTCATGAATGCGGTATTGAGGGTCATGAATACGGTATTGAGGGTCATGAATACGGTATTGAGGGTCATGAATGTGGTATTGAGGGTCATGAATACGGTATTGAGGGTCATGAATACGGTATTGAGGGTCATGAATACGGTATTGAGAGTCATGAATACGGTATTGAGGGTCATGAATGTGGTATTGAGGGTCATGAATACGGTATTGAGGGTCATGAATGTGGTATTGAGGGTCATGAATACGGTATTGAGGGTCATGAATGTGGTATTGAGGGTCATGAATACGGTATTGAGGGTCATGAATACGGTATTGAGGGTCATGAATGCGGTAATGAGGGTCATGAATACGGTAATGAGGGTCATGAATACGGTAATGAGGGTCATGAATACGGTATTGAGGGTCATGAATACGGTATTGAGGGTCATGAATGCGGTATTGAGGGTCATGAATACGGTATTGAGGGTCATGAATACGGTATTGAGGGTCATGAATACGGTATTGAGGGTCATGAATGCGGTATTGAGGGTCATGAATGCGGTATTGAGGGTCATGAATACGGTATTGAGGGTCATGAATACGGTATTGAGGGTCATGAATTCGGTATTGAGGGTCATGAATACGGTATTGAGGGTCATGAATGCGGTATTGAGAGTCATGAATACGGTATTGAGGGTCATGAATACGGTATTGAGAGTCATGAATACGGTATTGAGGGTCATGAATGCGGTATTGAGAGTCATGAATACGGTATTGAGGGTCATGAATACGGTATTGAGGGTC
The DNA here is from genome assembly GCA_028564925.1 of Lithobates sylvaticus. Classification (NCBI taxonomy): domain Eukaryota; kingdom Metazoa; phylum Chordata; class Amphibia; order Anura; family Ranidae; genus Lithobates; species Lithobates sylvaticus. The sequence goes on from CM053031.1 coordinate 279,554,342, forward strand.
ATGAATACGGTATTGAGGGTCATGAATGTGGTATTGAGGGTCATGAATACGGTATTGAGGGTCATGAATGTGGTATTGAGGGTCATGAATACGGTATTGAGGGTCATGAATACGGTATTGAAGATCATGAATGCGGTATTGAGGGTCATGAATACGGTATTGAGGGTCATGAATGTGGTATTGAGGGTCATGAATACGGTATTGAGGGTCATGAATACGGTATTGAGGGTCATGAATACGGTATTGAGGGTCATGAATACGGTAATGAGGGTCATGAATACGGTAATGAGAGTCATGAATACGGTATTGAGGGTCATGAATGCGGTATTGAGGGTCATGAATGCGGTATTGAGGGTCATGAATACGGTATTGAGGGTCATGAATACGGTATTGAGGGTCATGAATGTGGTATTGAGGGTCATGAATACGGTATTGAGGGTCATGAATGCGGTATTGAGGGTCATGAATGTGGTATTGAGGGTCATGAATGCGGTATTGAGGGTCATGAATACGGTATTGAGGGTCATGAATACGGTATTGAGGGTCATGAATACGGTATTGAGGGTCATGAATGCGGTATTGAGGGTCATGAATGCGGTATTGAGGGTCATGAATACGGTATTGATGGTCATGAATACGGTATTGAGAGTCATGAATACGGTATTGAGGGTCATGAATGTGGTATTGAGGGTCATGAATACGGTATTGAGGGTCATGAATGTGGTATTGAGGGTCATGAATGTGGTATTGAGGGTCATGAATGCGGTATTGAGGGTCATGAATGTGGTATTGAGGGTCATGAATGCGGTATTGAGGGTCATGAATGTGGTATTGAGGGTCATGAATGCGGTATTGAGGGTCATGAATGCGGTATTGAGGGTCATGAATGCGGTATTGAGGGTCATGAATACGGTATTGAAGGTCATGAATACGGTATTGAGGGTCATGAATGCGGTATTGAGGGTCATGAATGTGGTATTGAGGGTCATGAATACGGTATTGAAGGTCATGAATACGGTAATGAGGGTCATGAACGCGGTATTGAGGGTCATGAATACGGTATTGAGGGTTGCATTTCATCACAGCGCAATCACCCGTGGTTGTAAGCTTTGCATCGCATCTAGATTTTCAGAGCGTTTTGGTGCAGGTTAATGTGTGGCATGACGTATGTTCCCACATGTGCGATAAACATTTTCAGATCTCCATTTTTCACCCAACCTTGGTCACTGGACCGTCCTCACCAACCCTCGATGGGTGATAGATACGGTATACAAGGGATGTTATATTTACCCAGATTAGAGCAACCCACACACCTTTCCACCAGATGGTACAATTCTGTACACAGGCTACAATCACCTTTTATTAGCTCTTATGTTGGCACTGAATTGCAGGGCGAGGTCACGTTCGACACATTCCAGCCACAGGTGTGAGGTTGTGTGAAAACGTGACTGGATAACTGGAAACGTTCCATCCACCTGGCCACGAATGTTACAATCTTAATATACAATCCAATTGGCTTTAGGTTGGATTATATACCCTATTGTTTTTAACCCCTTCCCACCCAGAAATAAAAGGGTTGGGAGCCTGGTCTCCAGCCAGAGTTCACCAAAGAGAAAAGGGGGCAAATGGACTATCTCGGTACAGTGCAATGAGGGTAAACTCAAATGTATAGACTACAATTATGTAAAATAGTACAAAAGTTTATTAATACATAACACAAGACAGAGAAGTCAGTTACAAATTAAAAACATGGGTAATAGTCCATGTATACGGTAAATCACCAAAATAATGCTCCCAAATGGGGAAGATTACAGTGGGATAGTTGATCACGGGTAGCATATCAACTAGTTTCGTGGACTGAGACGCTTCATCAGGAAGATATCTGTAATTTAATTGGCACATGATCAATAACAATGTAATTAATCACATACAAGGAAAACAGTATTGAAGGCAACATGTCAATCAAGCAATATGCTAATGTTACATAGGGGCAGATGTGAGACTGCCCCCTGACGTTTACCAGTAAAAGGGGTCTCCTGCTGCGCCCTTCCCACCCAGCCCCAGTATCCTTTTAACAGGGCTATTATTGCTGGGGGGGGGGGGGGCAGGGAGGTCTGCCCGATCGCATAACCACTGTGATTGGCAGTCACGGTGGTCACATGATCTGGAGCTGGCTTCCAATCGTTACTAGAGACCGGGAGCTATCTTTGACAGCTCATTCACTGTGCTAGGAGCATGCAGCGAGCGCATACTTATCCCAGAAACCTCTGCCGCCCATGAACACATATTCGTGGCACATCTGGGCATTAAAGCCTGCCCTCTTTACTGCCACACTTATGCGTTACGTGGGCAGCAAAAGGTTAAAGTGGTTGTAAACCCTTACATATACCCAGTGAGGTGCCTGGCCTTGAGTGATAGACAAATCCTCCTACATAAGTTGTACCTGTTTATCTACAGCCGTCTTCCCCCACAGCCATTTAAAGTGCAGAATTTACACAGGATCTCTCAATTCTAATGCCCCGTACACACGGTCGGAATTTCCGACCACAAAATCCGTCGGATTTTTTCCGACGGATTTTGTCCGACACTGGTGTTGCATACACACGGTCGGACAAAGTTGTCGGAAAATCCGATCATTCTGAACGTGGTGACATTCGTTGCGTACGACGGGACTACGTAGAGGCTAGTAGCCAATAGCTTTGGTCTTGTAATGTGATCTGAGCATGCGTGGTACTTTGTCCGTCAGAAATTCGCTACACACGAGCGGAAAAATTCCGATAGGACTTTGTTGTCGGAAAATTTGAGAGCAGGATCTCCGACAACATGGCCCGATAGGACATTTTCCGTAGGAAAATCCGACCGTGTGTACGGGGCATTAAAGTGGGTGGGGGGAGTGAGGAAGTTGCATAAGTGATTAGAGCTGATTGGAGGGAAGGGACATGCCCCATTCATACAGGAACAGAGCTCTTGGTATCAGGAAAACTTCATGCTGATAGCAGAGGAAGGAAGCAGCAGATAGAAATGACACTTAGAGCTCTGGAGTGAGACAAGTACACACTATAGAGGGACATGCTTTGTTCATATTTCTTGTCTGAGGTTTACAACAGCTTTAAGTAAAGTTGTAAAAACTGACAATTACTGTATAGGTAAAGCTGCCTGTTCACAATACAAGCCGGGTTGGGTACAAATTGAAATGTTTTGTCACATTACACAATTTTGGTGATTATACATGGAACGATTTTTATATACGATTGTATTGTCAATAGTTTTACTTCCTGGTCAGAAATCAGATTAGATGAATGAAAAGATTTTTCGGCGTTCCATAATCAGCTGTGGGCATCATCCTAGCATAACCCCCTAGAGCCGAGTACGCATATCTGCGTACGCTCAGCGAGAAAGGGATAAAGGCTATTTTTTGAAGTGCGGCTGTCCCGAATTTTTATCAAATTTCATTGGGGTCCCTTCAAAGCCGCATGACTGAGGTCGCGGGCAGTGTGAACCCGGGCAAAGGGCTGCCCTACCTGCGACAAAGGCATCAAAGTAGCTTGTGTAGCTTTATGAGTGTGGAGCTTCACACAGTTTTTAACAGATTTTTACATGTCTGCTTGAAGCGATTTTGGTGCCTTTAACGATGAATGGCAATGCATGCGTGACAGGGTTTTTTTTTTATATTTATTTTTTGGGGGGGGGGGGGGTTTTTGCTTTTTTTTTTATTTGTTTTGTTTTTTGTTTGTTTTTTATTTCTTTTGTTATGTTTTTTTATTTGTTTTTTTTTTTGTTTTTTGCACTCATTCATAGAACACTAAAGTGTTAATGCAGCCTTATGCGGTGTACACACGGTCGGAATTTCCGATGGGAGCTTTTCATCGGATTTTCCGACCGTGTGTATGCCCAACTGTCTTTTTCTGTCGGAATTTCCGACGGACTTTGAATTGAGAACCTGTTCTCAATTTTTCCGACGGAAAACCTTTCTATCGGATTTTCCGATCGTGTGTACGCAATTCCGACACGCAAAATTCCGACGCATGCTCGGAAACAATTTGACGCATGCTCAGAAGCATTAAACTTCCCTTTTATAGTGCCGTCGAACGTGTTTTATGCCGCTTTGTTATTGACCGACGAAATTTGGTGTGATCGTGTGTAGGCAACACAGCTTGAGCGGAATTCCGTCGGAATTCCGTCGGAAAAACCGTCAGAGTTTTTTCCGACGAGAATTCCGATCGTGTGTACGCGGCATTAGGATGACCATACACGTTAAAATCTAGTTGTACAATCTCTTTGAAATTTACCAAACCTGTGTGATGGGGGAAAACCTAAAGAATTTATTCACTTTGTCAACTTATATAATCACACGGGCCCTTATACTACATACTGTAGAGAACAAGAACTGTAGTTCTTGGTAGATCTAAAGCCCCATACACACGCGCGGATTATCCGAGGACCAGGTCCGTCGGATCATGTCCGTCGTACTTTGTCCGATGTTGGTTTTGCGTACACACGGTCGGACAAAGTTGTCGGAAAATCCGATCATTCTGAACGTGGTGACGTTTGTTGCGTACGACGGGACTACGTAGAGGCTAGTAGCCAATAGCTTTGGTCTTGTAATGTGATCTGAGCATGCGTAGCACTTTGTCCGTCAGGAATTCGATACACACGATCGGATTTGGTGTGATCGGACTTTGTTGTCGAAAAATCTATCCAGCAGGAGATAGGACTTTGTCCGTTGGACAATCCGATGGAAACTGTCCGATGGTGCCTACACACGGTCGGATTTTCCGACAACATTGTCCGATAGGACAGAATCCATGGGAAAATCCGACCGTGTGTATGGGGCTTAAGCCCTCGTACACACGGTCGGACATTCCGACCACAAAATCCGTCGGATTTTTTCCGACGGATTTCGTCCGAAACTGGTGTTACATACACACGGTCGGACAAAGTTGTCGGAAAATCCGATCGTTCGGAACGTGATGACGTTCATTTGTTACGACAGGACTACGTTCAGGCTAGTAGCCAATAGCTTTGGTCTCATAATTTGATCTGAGCATGCGTGGCACTTTGTCCGATCGGAATTCTCTACAAATGATCAGACAAAGTCCGATCGGATTTTGTTTTCGGAAAATTTGAGATCCAGCTCTCTGATTTTTTCTGTCAGGATTTCCGACGAAAAAAGTCCGACAGAGCCCACACACGATCAGATTTTCCGACAGTATAATCCGATCGGACCTTTTCCGACTGATTTTCTGACCGTGTGTACAAGGCATAAGGCTGCGTTGACCTTAAGGCTGAACGCACATAAAAGCGTGCAATTTTGCACACTTTTACAAAATGCACAGAAGAACGTAGGCTGTGCTTCCGTTGCCTACTCATTGTTCATGGAACCACAAACGCGGCAAACAGACACGCGTTTTTTTTCCAAGTAAAAAAGCACTCAACAAAGAGGGGTCAAAGCTCACGGCTAAAAAATGCGCAAACCTCAATGCTCAAAAAGTTACATGAGTTGTTCCAGAAACATGCTTGTAATACAAAGCACTTGTATATCAAAGCGAATTTCCCCATAAGAAATAATGGAAACTCAAATGATTCGTTCCCACAACCATTTATTCATAAGTCCTTTTGTTTGTAGTCCATATAAAAAGATTATAGCAATGTGATAGGTTGTGTTACCATAAAATGTCCATCCACAAATTGAAGTCTCCACAAGGGGATTAGAAGCGAAATCCAGCAGGAGCTCCAGAGTATAAAAGAGAAGAGAGGCGTCTCTAAGTGTAGCAATATGTTGCTAAATGTTGGACCTTCATTAAATGTAACCATATTGCTACACTAATGCCCCGTACACACGAGCGGATTTTCCGTCGAAAAAATCTTGGATGGTTTTTCCGATGGAATTCCGCTCAAGCTTGGCTTGCACACACACTGCCGCACAAAAGTTTGCTGAACTTTCGACCGTCAAGAACGCGGTGACGTACAACACTACGACGAGCCGAGAAAATTTACGTTCAATGCTTCCGAGCATGCGCCGAATTGTTTCCAAGCATGCGTCGGAATTTTGCGCGTCGGAATTGCTATAGACAATTGGAATTTCCCATCTGAACTTTTTCAGACCGGAAAATTGAGAACCTGCTTCTCAATCTTTTGCTGGCTGGAATTCGGCCAGCAAAAGTCCGATGGAGCAATACACACGGTCGGAATTTCTGACCAAAAGCTCTCATCTTGTCTTTTGCTGGTCGAATTTCCGATCGCGTGTACGGGGCATTAGAGGCGCCTCTCTTCTCTTTTATACACAGTTGTGACATGACGCTACTTGTATATCAAGACATCGCTGGTATATCAAGACATCGCTTGTATATCAAGACATCGCTTGTATATCAAGTCAAAATCTATTAAAAAATTTTGCTTGTGTTGCAAAACGCTCTCAACCCGAGTTACTCTCAAACCAAGGTTTTACTGTATAAGGCCCCTTTCACACGGACGGCCCGTTCAGATCCGCCTGTCAGTTTTGACGGCGGATCTGAACGGGCGCTCCATGTTACTCTATGGAGCGTCGGATGTCAGCGGAGACATGTCCGCTGACATCCGATCCGGTCCGATCCGCCAAAAGCAGACGTATGGGCCACACGTCCAGATCCGTCGCGGGCGGATCGGATCGGGTGAGATCGGGTGAAAACGGACACACTGTCCGTTTTCATCCGATCTCTCCATAGAGATCAGCGGCGCTCGCAAGCCCCTCCCCGCTCAGTGAGCGGAGAGAGGCTTGTCATCCGCCGGCTCAGCGGAGATCAACGGACAGATCTCCCGCTGAGCCGACGGACAGAGGCGGGCTCCGTGCAAGCGGAGTCCGCCTCGTCTGAAAGGGGCCTAAGAATCTAGTCTATGCTTTTGCAACTATTACCATTAAAATCAATAACCAATCACAACGGTGCTAAAAAATAAAGATCTCATTTAATTCATACAGAAAAGAAGCGTTCGATTAACCAATTGTAACCAAATAAAACGTAGATGGTAAAACCTTAAAAGCAGCGATGTTACAAATACAGTGTTGCCAATGGACAAAGTCAATTATAGAAAGAGGACATTATACACAAAGAACGTACAAAAAACGGGCAACTTGGCGCACGTTCACGAAAACGCTCGGATGTGAAGGGAGATTGTACCAGAGGAGTTAACCATGTATGGCAATTATTGCAAGCTAGGCTGTGCAAACCAAACTGTTGTTTGCAAACCTTTGCATTGAAAAGAAGATGAGTAAAGAGAGAACTCTGCATGCAAAGGGAGAGAATAAACGTCTGATAACACAGGAACCCGGCGGCCATTCTGAGGGCTCAGCAAATAATCCAAATATAGAAAGCTGCGGGAGTGTCATTGTGTCTTCTTCTGGGCGTAGATCAGGTTTAACCACATTTTACTGACCAAAAAAGCTAACTGAGATGTTTGAGTTAGGGAGCGGTGCCGCACAATGGACAGGGGAGGCGGACTACCGCATTCACTACAATTACAGTGACATCAAAGACGGACATTCTCGCCGTCCGTGCGTCAGAAACCCAAGAACACCTAAGGGTGACAGTCTGCAGCCTCTGCCTGGCTATTGCTTCACTTCAAATGCCAATTTTCCCAGAGCTGCCGATCAGAAGATCTATACCCGTATTCAACACAACGAAGAACTGGACCAATAAAGTTGCATAGAAAATTCACGAAATTAACATCAACGTTATTATTTCTATTAATAGTCAATATAAAGAAAAAATTTTCAAAACACAAAAATTTTTTATAAAAATAAAAAAATCTAAGAAAAAGATTAAAGCTGAGCTCTGGGCATAAAAGCTTTCATTTAAATATATTGATAGGAGACACAAAGGAAATAAACTCGCTTTGTGCGCACCAAATGCCTTTGCCAACCAAAGTAGCAGAACATGGCCTATGCAGAGAGCAGAGCTGTGGGAGGGGCCCAGCAGGCTGCCTGCAGATAACCAACGGGGGGGTGGAGACAAGACCAGTCACCCTGCACAAGGGGAGAGGGCAGCAGTGAGCGGTCTTTATTATAGGAAGCTCCTGCACAGAGGCAATTACAATAGATTACTGCACAGATCTGGAACAAAAATGTACAAAGCACCCCAAAGGGATGTATTTTCTTTTAAAAAGCAGACTTACTTGTCTTGTGATGTGGGTGTCAGATTGTTGAAGCAGAGGTAAGTATTGTGGACTTTCAAATAAACAATGGTCTGGTATAGCTATAAGCCCAAAAAGCTGTTGACCTCGTCCACAAGGCCCTCTATACAGTATGTGCAACAACTAGAACTGAGATGTACAAACCTATGATCCTTCTATGATCTACCCATGATTTATCTATGATCCATCTATCTATGATCCTTCTATGATCCATCTATCTTCCAAGTATGATCTAGTCTACCTATGATCCATCTATGATCTATCTATAATCCTTCTATGATCTACCTATGATCCATCTATGATCTATCTATAATCCTTCTATGATCTACCTATGATCCATCTATGGTTTTTCTATGATCTACCTATGATCCATGTATGATTTTTCTATTATCCATCTATGATCTACATATGATCCTTCTATGATCCATGTATCCTCCATCTATGAACATTCTATGATCTACCTTTGATCCTTCTATGTTCCTTCTATGATCTATCTATGATCCTTCTATGATCTCCCTATGATCATCTATCATTCATCTATGATCCTTCCATGATCTACATACGATCTATCTATGATCTATCTATGATCCATTTATGATTGTTCTATCATCCATCTATGATCTAAAAATGACTCATCTATGATCCTTGTACAGTATCCGCCATCTATGATCTGTCTATGATCAATCTATCTATGATCCTTTTTATGATCATTCTGTAATCTATTTTCCATACATCTATGATCCATGTATGATAGATTTTTCATCCATTTACCTTTTATGATCATTTTATGGTAATTTTATTATCTGTTTTTCAACCATCTATGCTCCATCTATGATATATCAATGCTCCATCTATGATATATCAATGCTCCATCTATGATATACCAATGCTCCATCTATGATATATCGATGATCCATCGATGATCCATCTATGATATATCGATGCTCCATCTATGATATATCAATGCTCCATCTATGATCCATCTGTGATATAGCGATGATCCATCTATAATATATCTATGCTCCATCTATGATCTATCAATGCTCCATCTATGATCCATCTATGATATATCGATGAACCATCTATGATATATCGATGATCCATCTATGATATATCGACGATCCATCTATGATATATCTATGCTCCATCTATGATATATTGTTGCGCCATCTATAATATATTGATGCTCCATTTATGATACATTGATGCACCATCTATGATATATCGATGCTCCATCTATACTCCATTTATGATATATCGATGCTCCATCTATGCTCCATCTATGATATATCAATGCTCCATCTATGCTCCATCTATGATATATCAATGCTCCATCTATAATATATTGATGCTCCATCTTTGATCCATCTATGCTCCATCTATGATATATCGATGCTCCATCTATGATCCATCTATGCTCCATCTATGATATATTGATGCTCCATCTATGCTCCATCTATGATATATTGATGCTCCATCTATGTTATATTGATGCTCCATCTATGATCCATCTATGCTCCACCTATGATATATCAATGCTTCATCTATGATCCATCTATGCTCCATCTATGATTCATCTATGCTCCATCTATGCTCCATCTATGATATATTGATGCTCCATCTATGATATATTGATGCTCCATCTATGATATATTGATGCTCCATCTCTGATCCATCTATGATATATTGATGCTCCATCTATAATCCATCTATGCTCCATCTATGATATATTGATGCTCCATCTATGATATATCGATGTTCAATCTATGATCCATCTATGCTCCATTTATGATATATAGATTCTCCATCTATGATCCATCTATGATATATCGATGCTCCATCTATGATCCATCGATGCTCCATCTATGATATATTGATGCTCCATCTATGATATATCGATGCTCTATCTATGATATATCAATGCTCCATCTATGATATATCAATGCTCTATCTATGATATATCAATGCTCTATCTATGATATATCGATGCTCCATCTATGATATATCGATGCTCTATCTATGATATATCGATGCTCCATCTATGATATATCGATGTTCAATCTATGATATATCGATGCTCTATCTATGATATATCGATGCTCCATCTATGATATATCGATGTTCAATCTATGATATATCGATGCTCCATCTATGATATATCAATGCTCTATCTATGATATATCGATGCTCCATCTATGATATATCGATGCTCCATCTATGATATATCGATGCTCCATCTATGATATATCGATGCTCCATCTATGATCTATCTGATGGATGATTTAGCATTGAATTTCTGATGCACCTTCATTAGGTTAGACCTCAGTAGTGTTGGATACTGGCACAGATTGTTTGCAAAGTGGGTGATAAGGGGTGATCTATATTATGGTATATTGGATGGGCTTTTTATATTGAAGACAGTGACAACTATTATATGTATTTGTATCGTATGTCAGATCGGAAGAGTGCTGAGACTTATTTCCTGTCCTCCTACCCACAGTACACAACATGCTTGTCTCACAGAGTATTAACCTTATATATATGATCATATAGATATAGTTATCATATATGAGCGCCTCGAGTAATTTGAGAAACTCATTCTCATACAGGAAGATTTTTCAGTTTTGGAAAGAGAAGAGAAAGTTCAGACGCACCAGAGAATTCCCAACACTTCATGTCCTGGTGACACAACAGGAAGTAAGAGAAAATACAGATCAAGTGTCCCCTGAGATTTTTCTTCTCTATTTCTCTTACATAGTAGAGAAGGATGTACAAAAGAACAGGTCCATCCAGTCCAAACTATGTGTTTGTCTATGTCAGTTTGTGCATGTGTCAGTTTGAATTCTAAGGCTTGGTTCAGATCTATGTGTGTTGAGAATGCCTACAAAATAAAACGCTTTCCCGACACGCACAGAAATACGCTGCTCTTTAGTAGACGCACAGGGTGGCACTAACGTTTAATGGCATTCCCATGCATCTGCAAAACGCACATTTTTTAGCATGCACCAAGCCGCATGGTGCCGCAGCGCCATTTGTTTCTGTGCGACATAATTTTACAAAATGGTCGTGGACTTCACTACCCACATTTCTCGTGGGCAGGGCAGCCCATTGCAATGAATAGGCTGCCCTACAGGCAACATGTGGAAACATGGGAAAGACGTGAGGAAATGTGCGTATACTAGATCACACTGTGCCGGTGTGAACCTTGCCTTAGGGCTCATTCACACTAGCTTTGGTCTCTGAATAGCAATGCGTGTTTGGGTCGCTCTTCAGAAAGCATTTGACACGTTGTGAGAAGGCATTGTATCGCCTCCTTAACAGCTGCTTTAACCCTTTGAACCCAGTACTAGCATGACCCATCTGCGTACAATGTAGAGAGTCCCCATTCACTTGGCAAGGGGTATCATTCCTGCCACGGCCGCAAAGCATCACGGCTGAGGCATGTGTACACCTCTGGCCACTGCCTCCACAATGGGAGTGATTGGGGGGGGGGGGGGCATAAAAAAGCAGCTTTACCACGTGCCTGTACCACTTCTCAACTGTTAATGTGAGCAAGCCCTTAAAGAATGGATAGCCCTCTATCTTGTTCTCATCAAGGAAGACAACTAGAAGTTTCTTCAATACTTCTGATACCAGTACTTGGTGGGGAAAGGTGGCACGCTGCACCAGGTCTGTGCTGCCACAAACATAGAACTAATGTTTGCTCCAGGGCTGTGCTACCACGGGCGAAGTACTTATGTCTACAACAGGGCTGTGCTGCCACGGATGTAGTACTAATGTTTGCTCCAGGGCTGTGCTACCATGGACTTAGTACTTATGTCTGCACTAGGTCTGTGCTGCCACGGATGTAATACTTATGTCTGCTCCAAGGCTGAACTGCCATGGTCGTAGTACTTATGTCTGCTCCAGGGCTGTGCTGCCACGGACGTAATACTTATGTCTGCACCAGGGCTGTGCTGCCTCGGAAGTAATACTTATGTCTGCACCAGGGCTGTGCTGCCACGGACGTAATACTTATGTCTGCACCAGGGCTGTGCTGCCACGGACGTAATACTTATGTCTGCACCATCGCTGTGCTGCCATAGATGTAATACCAGTACTTGGTGGGGGAAGGCGGCACCTTGCACCGTGTGTGACATTCGGGTGAACACAAAATACTTATGTCTGCACCAGGGCTGTGCTGCCACGGATGTAATACTTATGTCTGCACCAGCGCTGTGCTGCCATAGATGTAATACTTATGTCTGCACCAGGGCTGTGCTGCCATAGACATAATATGTCTGCACCAGCGCTGTGCTGCCATAGATGTAATACTTATGTCTGCACCAGGGCTGTGCTGCCATAGATGTAATACTTATGTCTGCACCAGCGCTATGCTGCCATAGATGTAATACTTATGTCTGCAGCAGCGCTGTGCTGCCATAGATGTAATACTTATGTCTGCACCAGGGCTGTGCTGCCATGGACGTAATATGCCTGCACCAGCGCTGTGCTGCCATAGATGTAATACTTATGTCTGCACCAGGGCTGTGCTGCCATAGATGTAATACTTATGTCTGCACCAGGGTCATGCTGTCACGGACGTAATACTTATGTCTGCAGCAGCGCTGTGCTGCCATAGATGTAATACTTATGTCTGCACCAGGGCTGTGCTGCCACGGACGTAATACTTATGTCTGCACCAGCGCTGTGCTGCCATAGATGTAATACTTATGTCTGCACCAGGGCTGTGCTGCCATAGACATAATATGTCTGCACCAGCGCTGTGCTGCCATAGATGTAATACTTATGTCTGCTCCAGGGCTGTGCTGCCACGGACGTAATACTTATGTCTGCACCAGCGCTGTGCTGCTATGGACGTAATACTTATGTCTGCACCAGCGCTGTGCTGCCACGGACGTAATACTTATGTCTGCACCAGCGCTGTGCTGCTATGGATGTAATACTTACGTCTGCTCCAGGGCTGTGCTGCCACAGATGTAGTATTTATGGCTGCTCCAGGGCTGTGCTGCTATGGATGTAGTACTTACATCTGTGACAGTGAAAGGGTTAAACCTCCTTTCCACCAACCCTGAATTGTGTCCACGTGGCACCGTAAGGGACCTAGGATTACACACGTTGTTACCGGCTTTACAGTCACCATTGATTCATTTAAAGATATATGTCTACTCTTAAGTGCCCCCTCTCAAAGGTAAATAAGTAATTTACGTAATGGTTCCTAATAGCCAAGGCTCTCCAGTCGCATTATTAATTGCATTCCTTTTTCTATAATGACCTTCTTGTTGATTGGTGACCAAAACTGAACGGCAAACTATTGTGATCCCCCCCCCCCCCCCCCTCAAGAAAATTGAGCACCAGGCTTCAGGAGGTACATAAATGGCCTACACACACATATAGCAAGGACATTATTCAACTTCAGTCAGAGCTGCACAGCTTGTTTTTATCTACCAACACCCCTTACCTGCATGGCAGTTTTTTTGGTAAAGGTGAAATTACCCTTTAACCGCTTCAGCCCCAGAAGATTTTACCCCCTTCCTGACCAGAGCCCTTTTTGCGATTCGGCACTGCGTCGCTTTAACTGACAATTGCGCGGTCGTGCGACGCTGTACCCAAACAAATTGACGTCCTTTTTTCCCCACAAATAGAGCTTTCTTTTGGTGGTATTTGATCACCTCTGCGGTTTTTATTTTTTGCGCTATAAACAAAAAAAAGAGCGACAATTTTGAAAAAAACACAATATTTTTTACTTTTTGCTATAATAAATATCCGCCAAAAAAATATATAAAAAACGTTTTTTTTCTCAGTTTAGGCTGATATGTATTCTTCTACATATTTTTTGGTAAAAAAATAAAATCGCAATAAGCGTATATTGATTGGTTTGCGCAAAAGTTATAGCATCTATAAAATAGGGGATGGTTTTATGGCTTTATTATTATTATTTTTTTTTTATTAGTAATGGCGGCGATCTGTGATTTTTATTGTGACTGCAACATTATGGCGGACACATCGGACACTTTTGACACTATTTTGGGACCATTGTCTTTTATACAGCGATCAGTGCTATAAAAATGCACTGATTACTTTGTAAATGACGCTGGCAGGGAAAGGGGTTAACACTAGGGGGCGATCAAGGGGTTAAGTGTGTCCTAGGGAGTGATTATAACTGTGGGGGGGAGGGGCTACCTCGGACATGACAGCGATCACTGCTTCCTGTTTACAGGGAGCAGTAGATCTCTGTCATTACACAAAACAAATCTATGTAAACAAGGCATTTCCCCGTTCTACCTCTCCACACCGCAATCGCGGGCCACCGGAGAACGTCAAGGTTCCGGGACCCGCGGGCGGCGCACACTCGCCTGAAAGGCGGCAGATTTAAAGGGACGTACCTGTACGCCCATATGCCTGCCTGTGCCATTCTGCCGACGTACATCTGTGTGCGGCGGTCAGCAAGCGGTTAATATATCCTTTAATATTCTTTCACTTATTACCCAATTTCATACCACAGGCCGCCTAATGGCAACCTCGGCTTTCAGTGGTGATATCTGAATGATGGGCGCAGCTGCGATTCTTCGCTACACCATAAGAACAATCATTGCGGCAGTTCAGCCACTTGATCGTTATTACTGGTGGCGGGAGGGGACATCCACCCCCTCTCCTCCGCCGCCCTCTGGTGCTTCTCCGGGCAATCGGCGAGCCAGAGAAGGAATCCACCAACACTGGAAGGAAGCCATAGAGAAAACCGAGGGACAGATGGTCCCCGGCAATCTCTAGGACTCTCAGAGGCCTGGGCGCGACGTTATGATGTCACATCCAGGCCCGGCGAAGTAAACATAGCCGTAGAATGTTAGTGGGTGCGTTGCCACAAAGCCCAAATGTGAATAGGCCCTTATAAGATGGAGACACTGTGGGGGGGGGGGAGGGGGGTCAGGCAGTTAGCGGACAGGTCAGTTACTGTGAGATTTTCAGGTGACCTCCGGCCTTCTTCTGATTCCACACCTTCCTTAGAACAAGGAGCCTAAAGCTGACACCAAGACGACTGTGTATACAGATGAAGGTGTGTGCAGGAAGAGTTAATCCCTGTGTATACTGACTCGCCCGGCAACGGTTGCTATGGGTGTGTTTGTGACCTGGGGACCTTTGTTTACTGCGGTTGTAAGCATCAATTATGTCCTATCCGGGTGATTTTCATGTCCTGCTGTTATGCAAAGCTCTGGCTTACATGTGCCGTTGTCCAGGAATCATGAGGAGGCATTATAATCTCTAAAGACCGGTAAAACCTGGAGCTGGATTTAGTTCTCCCTTCCACCCCTGCAGCCCATTAACATGCAGTACGTTAACCCTTTCCTGGTCCTGCAAGTTAATTAATGGATCGACTTCTGTACAACTAACCTGCCCATAGCTGGATAGAAATGTATCCGGTTCTTGTTAAACTATTGCATTGGGCTCTGGGGTTTAGCCGTGGACGAAGGACACTGGTGTGCCACCCAGCCCAGCCGCTGGCAGCCTGTCAACCGAAGGACACCGGTGTGCCACCCAGCTCAGCCGCTGGCAGCCTGTCAAACTCTACAAGAGTCTGAGAGCTGGACTCCTTTTACAGGGGCGATCCGAAGGTCCATGCAGGTCTATGGACAGGCGGGTGTGAAAGAGACTTGTGTCCGTTTACATCCCAGCCTACCTCTGGGTCCGATCTGGTATAAACTAATTTAAAAAAAAAAGAAGATGGAAGGGGATCCGTCTTCTTCTATCTAGGTCAGGGATATGCAATTAGTTGACCTCCAGCTGTTGCAGAACTACAAGTCCCACGAGACATAGCAAGACTGACAGCAACAAGCTTGACTCCCAGAGGCAGAGGCATAATGGGACTTGTAGTTTTGCAAAAGTTGGAGGTCCACTAATTGCATATCCCTGATCTAGGTGAATTGGATCAGAACGGTAGTCAGGTATAAACAGACAGCAGATTCTGTTTGCTCCCAGTCATTCACAGAGCAGAGTGGGCTCTGTCCGTGTCTAAGTGGACATGAATGTGTCATCCACCCCTCTGATCAGCAGGGGGGATCTGTGAGCTGATCAGAACAGAATCTGCCCCATGTTAAAGGGGCTTTACCATGACAGTGCGGCAACTGTACTTACTGTAGTGCAGTACGTGCTCAGGGACAAATGCCTGGCACGCAAGAAGTCTGAGTTCCAAGCATACATTCCTGGCCCTGCCCAAAATGTTCATACTGCACCACCCAGCCGCAGCAACTGTCATCCTCTCAGAGTCTGACAGGCTTTCTGCAGGGGTGCCAAATGGGACACCTGTGCCCTCTGCCCGTGGCTACACACCGGAGGTGGGCAAGGCCGTCTTTAGGGCAGGGCAAAAGGGGCAGCTGCCCTGGGCCCCATCATTGTTGTGGGGCCCAAAGCAGCTGCTTCATACTTGCCAACTATCCCAGTTTAAATTCCCTTGTCCCATGAAGTTTTAGTCCTGTGCTGTGTCCCGATATCTCAGTGTGAAGTTCTGTTACTAATGCTGCCCAGCTCTGCCCTATTACAGATGACTTACCTGCAGACCCTGTGTTTACATGTAAATAACCTGCATTACTATGTAAATAGCAGTGGCCTTAATATGTAAATAGCGGTGGCATTAATATCTAAATAGCCGCAGACTGACAGTAACCTTTAACAACCAATCAGTGAGCAGTAATAATGTGCAATAGCCTCTAGCAACTGCTTAGTGAGTGGTGAGGATGTCCAGTAACCTCTAGCAACCAGTGAGCAGTATTGATGTACAGTAATCACTAGCAACCAATCAGTGAGCAGTATTGATGTACAGTAATCTATAGCAACCAATCAGTGAGCAGTAATCATGTACAGTAATCTCTAGCAACTAATCAACAAGTAGAAGTCATGTTCTGTAACCTCTAGCAAATAATCAGTGAGCCATGATGTGTGCTGTAACCTATAACAGCCAATCAGGTAATGATACCTCTGGCAACCAATCGCAATTGCTGCCTGATCTGATTCAGTAAACTGATTTTGAGTCTAGCTGCTATTTATTGTATGTCTCAGAGCAGGAGAACAGCGAAACTGCATGGGGGGGGGGGATTTTTTGCCCAGGGTCCAATCAACATTTAAGACGGCCCTGGAGGTGGGCCTTACCGATAGCCGACCTCTCCCCCCCCCCCCCCCCCGGACCTGAAAAAGAGTCATCACTAGGCAGCGGCAACACAGAATTCAAAATGGCTGAAGGCCGATGTCATTCTGGCCTGTGCGGCTGCCTAGTGAACGGCCCATTCAGTACAGGTACACTGCATCCGGAAAGTATTCACATCGCTTCACTTTTTTCACATTTTGTTATGTTACAGCCTTTTTCAAAAATTGATTCAATTCATTATTTTCTTAAAAATTCTACAAACAATACCCCATAATGACAACGTGAAAGAAGTTTGTTTTAAATCTTTGCAAATTTATTCAAAATAAAAATTAAAAAAAGTATCACAGCCTTTGCTCAATACGTTGTTGAAGCACCAATTACAGCCTCCAGTCTTTTTGAGTTGATGCTACAAGCTTGGCACACAAATTTTTTGGGCAGTTTCTCCCATTCTTCTTTGCAGGACCTCTCAAGCTCCATCAGGTTGGATGGGGAGGGTCGGCGCACAGCCCTTTTCAGATCTCTCCAGAGATGTTCAATCGGGTTCAGGTCTGGGCTCTGGCTGGGCCACTCAAGGACATTCACAGAGTTGTCCCGTAGTCACTCCTTTGTTATCTCGGCTGTGTGCTTAGGGTCGTTGTCCCGTTGGAAGATGAACCTTCACCCCAGTCTGAGGTCCAGAGCGCTCTACAGCAGGTTTTAATCAACCATGTCTCTGTTAATTGCTGCATTTATCTTACCCTCGATCCTGACTAGTCTCCCAGTTCCTGCCGCTGAAAAACATCCCCACAGCATGATGCTGCCACCACCATGCTTCACTGTAGGGATGGTATTGGCCAGGTGATGAACGGTGCCTGGTTTCCTCGAGACATGATGCTTGTTTCATCAGATCTCAATCATCTGTTTCATCAATTCATCTGTTTCATCATTGATCTCAATCAATCTTTGTTTCATCAGAATTTTGTTTCTCATGGTCTGAGAGACCTTCAGGTGTCTTTTGGCAAACACCAAGTGGGCTGTCATGTGCCTTTTACTGAGGAGTGGCTTCCGTCTGGCCACTCTACCATACAGGCCTGATTGGTGGAGTGCTGCAGAGATGGATGTTTTTCTGGAAGGTTCTCCTCTCTCCATAGAGAAATGCTGGAGCTCTGTCAGAGTGACCATCGGGTTCTTGGTCACCTCCCTGACTAAGGCGCTTCCCCCCTGATCGCTCAGTTTGGCCCGGTGGCCCTCTCTAGGAAGAGTCCTGGTGGTTCCAAACTTTCTCCATTTACGTATGATGGAGGCCACTGTCCTCATTGGGACCTTCAATGCTGCAGAAATGTTTCTGTACCCTTCCCCAGATCTGTGCCTCCATACGATCCTGTCTCTGAGGTCTACAGACAATTCATTGGACTTCATGGCTTGGTTTGTGCTCTGACATGCACTGTTATCTGTGGGACCTTTATATAGACAGGTGTGTGCCTTTCCAAATCATGTCCAATCAACTGAATTTACCACATGTGGACTTCAATCAAGTTGTAGAAACATCTCAAGGATGATCAATGGAAACAGGAGGCACCTGAGATCAATATTGAGTGTCATGGCAAAGGCTGTGAATACTTATATACATGTGATTTTTTAATTTATTATAAAATTTGCAAAGATTTCAAACCAAAAATTCTTTCACGTTGTCATTATGGGGTATTGTTTGTAGAATTTTGAGGAATATACCGTATATACTCGAGTATAAGCCAACCCGAATATAAGCCGAGGCACCCAATTTTACCACAGACAACTGGGAAAACGTATTCACTTGAGTATAAGCCTAGGGTGAGAAATGCGCAGCTACTATAAGTGGAAGAGGGTCAACAAGGTCCATTTGCAGCCTCACTGTGCCCATTTGCAGCCATAGGTCCCCCAAACTTCAAACTTGGTAGTTAAGGGTTCTTAGATGCCCCAGCCAAAATGTGGGGTCTCTGGACCCAAAGGGTCCCGAAATAACATTGCTGCAGATGGACACAGTTGACCAACTTTGGGCCCTGTATCTCGGGGTAACTTGGTGCTAGGAACCCTATCTTGGATATGTTGTAGTGCTAGTTCCACAGGGTTGGCACACCAAATGTGGGGTTCCTAGCACCAGGTGTCCCCGAGATATAGGGCCCCAAAGTCGGGTCTGAAAATGTCAAGCGCTTTTCTGCAGCAGAGAATGACATTTTCAGAACAGACTTTGGGGCCCCGTATCTCGGGCCACTTAGTGCTAGGAACCCCATCTTGGCTATGTTGTAGTGCTAGGTCCACAGGGTTGGCACACCAAATTTGGGGTTCCTGGCACTAAGTGGCCCCGAAATAGGAGGCCCCAAAGTCGGGTCGGAATTTTTTTTTTTTTGCTGCAGAAACGTGCTTGACTTGAGTGTAAGCTGAGGGGAGCACTTTCAGCACAAAAAAATGGGCTGAAAAACTTGGCTTATACTCGAGTATATACGGTAATGAATTTAATCCGTTTTGGAATAAGGCTGTAACATAACAAAATGTGGAAAAAGTGAAGCGCTGTAAATACTTTCCGGATGTACTGTAATCATTTCCACAAACATTTATACACAAAACTGAGTAAATACTCATAAAAATCAAAGATTATTTGGTTTATGTATCTCAATGTTACAGGGGGAACCCTGATCACAACGCAGCCATGTGCACGGGCCCTATAGGCCTACAATAGTGCAGAGTTCAGATCCATAGAACACTGTATGCACTATGGACCTGAACACAACAGTTTATACACCCGTGTTCATCATGAGGCCTGAAAGATCGATTGGTGTCATGCTACAGACCCTGCCAAGTGGCATAGGTCCCAGAATAATAAGACACCATCCCAGAACCAAGACACCATCAAAAGCTCCGTGAACCCCCAGCAACCTCTGGAGGAACCCCAGTTGAAAATGTCTGCTCTGGATACTACACAACCGCATGAAACCTGCTCTGTTATAGCACCACCATGTGGCCAAAACTAGATACTGCAGATAAACCACAAAATAAAAAAAAAAACACATTTATTTACACGGCATCGGCAACATACACATAATTACATTGCTGGTTCCATACAGAGGAAGCTGTTGGGAGACCCTTCCATTGCTGACTTGCTTTACTCCAAGGGTTATCTTCCATCTCCATCCTCATTTAAAGCCAAACTCCACATTTAATGCCTATTTAGATTTGTTTGTACCAAGCTGGCCCAAAGGAACCATTTTATTCAGTAACAGGTGCACTCGCAGAGAATGCTGTATAAATTGCCTCAGCTCCATACAGTATACAGCGTATATACAGGGGGGGGGGGGGGTGAAGATCTGCTTTAAAATATATCTAAACCCAAGAACAAAAAATGTAATAAATTGAAGCAGCTTACCAGTCCCTTTGGGATCATGCACACCGCAGCTCAAAAAAAAAAAAGCTGCCTTTACAGGCATTTGAGCTTTTATTTCTCTGCCTAAAAGCTTGAAGAAGAGTGTGCTTTTTTTGTGCTCTTTTGCGTGTTTTTATTGAGCTTTTTTGAGCATAAAATTCCCCCCCCCCCCCCCATTAGCTCATTTACCTTTCTTTTGTGCGGTTTCGCGCTTTTTCACAAGTGTTTGCTGCTTGAAAGCTTCTCTCAAAATTGCAAGTTTGGTGGGGGGGGGGGGGGGGGGGGGGTTGGTTGTGCCTGTAAACTCCTGAAAGAGCCATAGTGTGCATGGACACATTGGCTAACATGGAGGGGAGATTCCAGGCAGGAAAAAAAAAAAAAAAAACGTTAAAAGCCTGTAGGAGCCGCATCTTTGAGATGCAGTGTGCATGAGCCCTTTAGAGGCGGTGGCTGCATTAGTTTTCTTTTATTAAAGAATTCTTATTCCTCTATTTTCTGGTCAGTAACGCATTCCCTGTTCTGAGATGACATCTTTCCCTCGCCATATTATATCCATGGAGGAGCAGGACCTTTAGTAGAAGACTACAGACCCCCTCAGCCCTCAATAATAAGCCCTCAAAAGCACAGTGAAGGTGTTCCGTAGTCCAAAGTGAGCTAGAAACAATGTAACTGATAACAGTCAGAACATGCAGACAGCACAGAAGTTACCAGCTCTCAAGATTTCCGCCAGGACCCCCCCCACCACTTATTTCATATAGAAATAAAATCATACTGGCGCCATCTAAAGCGGAGTTCCACCCAAAAATGGAAGGAAGGTGACCCCGACATGCCACATTTGGCATGTCAATTTTTTGGGGGGTAGAGGAAACCCTCTTTTTAGAGGATTCCAGCTCCCACTTCCTCTTGGTACACCGGCAGCGCCGGAAGGGAGATCACCTCTCCCCTCTCGGCAATCATCTGGGACACGTCACAGGTCCCTGATGATTGTCCCTGGCCAGTCGCAGCGCGGCTCGTGCATGCGAAATGCGTGCCTGGCTGTGAAGTGGGCGCCCGCAGTGACAATACACAGGACACCCATATTCCGAAAATTGCTGAGGATGAACGGCACTGTAAAGAGGAGGGGGAGACGAGCGGGGCTTCCTTCGCCCACATCGCTGGACCTTGAGACAGGTAAGCGTCCGATTATTAAAAGTCAGCAGCTGCAGTATTTGTAGCTGCTGACTTTTAATTTTTTTTTAAATGGAACTCCGCTTTAATGAACAATTCAATCACACTGAAGAATACCTTGTCCATTCTCTTGTGGTCTGCACCTTTTCTCAGTTAAAGGGAATCCTTATACAGATTTTTTTTTTAAGCTATATACAGTACGTCATTCTCATCTTTTTCATTTAACTTCCTGCTTAGTGATGCTACACAGCGGATGCGCTTTATAGTTCCTCTGTTACAAGGCAAAGCTTTTCTTCTGCTCACACTTACAAAAACCAATCCCCGCCTTATGTGGCCGACTGGATTTCTCTCAGTAGTGATTTAGCTAGGTAGCCGACTCCGCCACATAATACACAGAATGCTATGTAGACAGAGACCCGGCAGATCACAGTACAGAATACGACAAGCATGTACAATGTGAATGTCACACCACAATTAACTTCTCAGGTAAACTGTACAATCATGACACAGACTGTGTGACCACAAGTGTTTCCCAGTAGAACATCTGCTGGAGATCCTGAAAATGAAAATAGGCAATCCAAGAAAACATTTGTCAGAGAAAGGCGTGACTAATCGAGGAGACATTTGGCGCAACAATCAATCACGTAAACCCCAACGCCGGACTAATTTACTTCCCTAAAAAATGTCCTCCAGTTCAGGCTGCAATCTAGAGTCCCCTACAGCAGTGGTCATCAACCCTGTCCTCAGGACCCTCTAACAGGCCAGGTTTGCAAGATAACTGAAATACATCACAGGTGATATAATTTGCTGCTCAGTGATTGCAGTATTCTAGTCTGCATCTCCCCCAAGGTAATACATAAAACCGAGCCTGTTAGTGGGCCCTGAGGACGGGGTTGATGAACCACTGCCCTACAGTACCTCTCCTCTGCCACAAGACGTCCTCGGTTCCCCAAGCTGAACGGAGTCAACAAGGAGGAGCGAGGATATACCTTGAGTGCAGGGATGTCACCCTGGAGCCTTGCATTCACTGTGTAGCACAGACATCACCCCCCCTCAGTGCTGCTCTCTGCACCAATGAGGACTGGGGCCAGCCCTGAGGAGAGGCTAAGAGGAAGAATCCCCTGCAGCACTATAAAGCCAGCCTGAGGATTTCAAAAAAGGCAGGTATTGATTAAAAGGAAAAGAAAAAAAAAATGGCAGTGCGGTACACAAGATAGGGAGGTGGATGAGAACAAAGTTTGGAGTTGGGCTTTAACAAGTTTCCCTCCATCTGAAGTTTTGATTGCCGTGCCTTACGCATTTCAGGAGACGGTGTGTAAATATTCAGGACGCAGTTCACAGTTTTTTTTTTTTTTAGTTGTTGAATCACAACAACCTTTATTGGCACCAGACAAGGTCAATCAGACAACTCCTTCCCCATCAGACACAATTCCATCCCCAATATTGGCTCAGAAGCTCTGTGCCCAAATCCATATTGTGGCAGAGCCATGCCCAGCAGAGAAGGAGATGTCTGACTTTGTCTGGTGCCAATAAAACTTGTAATTCAGCAAAGAACATGGCAGAGCTCAGCCTGAATGTCTACATGTCTTGAGGGGGAGAAGGCGGATTTTCGGAGACTCGGGTGCTGCCACGAGGGTTGCCTGGAGCGGAGCCATTTTTAAAATGTTTGTGTTCCAGATAACAGTGCTGGCTCCTGGTCAAGAATTCTCAGAACACAGCCTCATCCATCGAATGTTCGCAACCAAAATGGGGCCCCGTGTCCCCACTTTTATTAATTTACTTCCAGTCTCTATCTCCCACTAGTTCAGTATTTCCTCTGTCGGGGGAAGATTGCGGAGGAGCGTTTCGGCGTGGGTACAGAGTCAGGGTCCATATCAAAGAGGTCGCGGCCCGTTTTCAGGATCTGCTCTTCGATCTTCTTATGGCGCTTCATGTCCGAGAGAACCTTATCCAGCCTGGCCTCCCTCTTCTGGCTGCTCCTCACTGAGAAACAAGGGGAACAAATACAACAAATCAATGATAATGTTACTGACAGCAATTCCATGATGGCTTGTATTATAGTGATTGTAAAGCTTGTCATTTAAAATAAATAAACAAGTTATACTTACCTGCTTTTTGTAATGACTTTGCACAGAGCATCCTCTTCTTCTAGGGTCCCCAGTCAGTGGTCCTGGCTCCTCCCCCCTACTGAAAGCCCCCAATAGCGAGGCTCTTGCTATAGGGGTACTCGCGCTGGCTTGCTCCCGAGCCATGCTCTTGTGAATGCACATTGTCCTTTCACAAACACAGAGCACGGCTTGGCCCCAGCCCCCACTCTCTCCTCAATTGGCTTGCTGGCAGTGAGCCAATAGCTCTCGCTGCTGTGTGAGTCAGTAAAGGGGGAGAGAGAGACCCGGGAGAGACGCTGCTCTCGTG
Source organism: Lithobates sylvaticus (assembly GCA_028564925.1). Taxonomy (NCBI): domain Eukaryota; kingdom Metazoa; phylum Chordata; class Amphibia; order Anura; family Ranidae; genus Lithobates; species Lithobates sylvaticus. The sequence goes on from CM053031.1 coordinate 279,578,602, forward strand.
CACATTACTGGATCGAGGTGCGGCTCGGGTAAGTATAAGGGGACTATCTCTTTAAGAAAAAAATAAAATAAAATGTTATACTTACCTGCTCTGTGCAGTTGGTTTTGCACAGAGCAACCATGATCCTCCTCTTCTTGGGTCCCTCACTGGCACTTCTGGCTCCTCCCTCCTGTCGAGTGCACCCAGAGCTTGCAATGGGCGGAACAGAGCAGGTGTGCTCCCGAGCCGATTCTCTGCGTGTCCACTCACACACAGAGCCACGGCTCGGCCCTGCCCCCCTCTCTCCTGATTGGCTGAGTGGCTGTGATTAACAGCAGCGGGAGCCACTGGTTCCCACTACTGTCTCAGCCAATGAGGAGGCAGTGTCCCCAGTGATCCGAGACACTCGTGCACATCGCTGGATTGAGATTAGGCCCAGGTAAGTATTGGGGGGGGGGGGGGCAGCACAGGGAGCCTTTTAGAGCCATTTTAAGATAAAATACCTTCCGTCTTAAGAACCACTTTTAGGCCCCTTTCACACGGGCTTGTCCATGTACAGACTACACTTTGCTCAGCAGGGATCGATCCGCTGAGCAGGCGGATGACAGGTCCGTCTCCGCTCACTGTGCTGAGACGGATACGTCAGAGCCCCGCTGTCCTCTATGGAGATCGGATGAAAACGACCACCTGTCCGTTTTCATCCGATCCGATTCTGCAGACGAATGGAAAATAGGATTTTCATCCTTCTGGATTTCACAGACAGAATCAGATCAGATCGGATACCAGCGGACAATGTCACCGCTGACATCCGCTGCTGCATAGAGGTGAATGGAGCATCCGATCAGGTCCGCCTGAAAAACTGACAGGCAGACCTGATCAGAGCCCCCGTGTGAAAGGGGCCTAAAGCACACTGTAAAGGTTCTCCCCTAGGGGAGAAGACAAAAAAATACTGTTGTAGTGGATTATATCATATAATATATGAAATATATCAGTTTCAGTAAAAAATAAAAATAAATAAAAAAAATAAAAAAAAAAGAGAGAAGGAGGTCGCTATTACATTGATCAGTACTTAGGAACTTTATATTTTAAAAGCCTCGATTGATTCTTCACTGGAGATAATAGATTACATACAGCCAGCACATTTTGGTCAAAGTTGGCCTCCATCATGTCACATTCACCCAAAGCTCTGCCACCACCATGGAACGTTTAGCCAAAACCTTGGGCTCTATGGTGGCACAAAGGTTTGGCTGAAACTTCTTGGTTATATGTAATCTACTACATCTGCTGAAGAGGAGTGCAGGAGCAATAAAAACAGCGGTGTACTGTGCACAGTGGTATCTTCTCATGGCACATTCAGACAAACCTCAGTCTTCATCATTTCACATTCACCCACAACCCGGGCCTTAACCGTGCCACGTTCACCCTCAACCCAGGCCTTCATCATGGCACTTTTACCAAAACCTCAGCCTCTTTTATGGCACGTTCAGTTGAACTTTGGCCTTCATGTCACATTCACCAACATCATGTCACATTCACACACACCTTAGCCTTCAACGTGGCACATTCACCCACACTTCGGCCTTCATCACGGCACACTCGCGGAAACCTAGGCCTTTTCTCATACTATAGAAATAAAGAAAGGAGGAGTGGCATACCAAAACAGGATGCATCAGTCCAAGAGTGTTTTAATTGTTTGTGAAAAAAAAGTCATAAACAAAATAACAAACGCATTTTGGGGGAGCAACACCATTACCCTTTTATCAGGGCTCAACACGGGATAAAACTTGATAAACTCAGAGAAACCCATGACTTCACAGATCTACAGTATATTAGAATTAGAGTACTGAACTCTCCGGACACTGCCATCCTCCTTTGCTCAGCCACAGCTGTCCAGTTGTTACTCCATGACAAGAGTTTAGTACTGGTTTTAATTTGGATCTGTGAAGTCATTATTTCCACAGAGTCCATCCAAGTTTTATTCTTTGTTGAGCCCTGATGAAGGGGGAGTGGTGTTTCCCCCAGAAACGTGTTGACTGTTACTTTTTTTTACCATCGTAGCAAGTCCACCCTCAACCCGGGCCTTCACCGTGCCCCGTTCCCCCTCAACCCGGGCCTTCACCGTGCCCCGTTCCCCCTCAACCCGGGCCTTCGCCGTTCCCCCTCAACCCGGGCCTTCGCCGTTCCCCCTCAACCCGGGCCTTCACCGTGCCCCCTCAACCCGGGCCTTCACCGTTCCCCCTCAACCCGGGCCTTCACCGTGCCCCCTCAACCCGGGCCTTCACCGTGCCCCCTCAACCCGGGCCTTCACCGTGCCCCGTTCACCCTCAACCCGGGCCTTCACCGTGCCCCGTTCACCCTCAACCCGGGCCTTCACCGTGCCCCGTTCACCCTCAACCCGGGCCTTCACCGTGCCCCGTTCACCCTCAACCCGGGCCTTCACCGTGCCCCGTTCACCCTCAACCCGGGCCTTCACCCTCAACCCGGGCCTTCACCGTGCCCCGTTCACCCTCAACCTTTATCATGGCACGTTCACCTGAACCTCGGCGCTCAGCATGACACACAGTTTGGCTGAAATGCCATGACTGTATGCAAGATACTACATCTGATGAAGAGCGCAGGAGCAGTGTGGAGTAAACATCATGGTATCCTGTAGAAACATCTTCTCTCCATTTGGAATCCCCATTACTAATGTTTTATCTACACATAGGAGACACCTCTCAATCCCCACCCAGTCCATTATCCCCGTACATACCGGGCGTTCTCCTTCTGTCAATCAGTGAATTTTTTGGGGTGACTGGTTCATCGTCAAAGTCAAACTCCGTGGGAACATGCGGCCTGCAGAAGAAAAAGGACAAAACAGAAAATTTGTGACATCTGCTTCACAGAACACTAAATTATATATATATATATATATATATATATATATATATATATATATATATATATATATATATATATATATATATATATATATATATATATATCTCACCATATACCTACTTGGTATTTTACTATACAATTTATAAATCCACTCACCTCTCTTCCTCCTCCTCCTCTTCCTCCTGTTCCTGGTCAGACTCCTCATCCTCGGGATCCGGCTCCGGAGTCGGAGGTCGCCGGGTCAGGATGTCCACCTGAAGCGGGAGGCTCCCCTCGCTGGCGATCAGCTCATACAGGCGCTTGATCTCCTCTGTTTGCGGCATCCAGCCCTCCGTCTCCTCCACGTCATCATCACTGCACGGGATGCACCAGTCTTCATCATCCTCCTCCTCGTCCTCCTCATCCTGCCGGTCCTGGTCCTGTTCCTCCTCCTCCGCCTCACCCTCTTCCTTCTCCCTCTCCTCCTCCTCCTCCTCTTCCTCCTCTGCCTCTTCCTCTTCCCCCTCCTCCTTCTGGTTCTGTTCCTCCGTTTCTCCTTCCTCTTCCTCCTCCTCCTTCACAGCCAGGGACTCCATCCCGGCCGTCACCTTCTGCTCCCCATCTTCCGAGGCTTCCTGCATCTGCGTGGGGACAAAGAAATACAATGACATTCCGATAGGACGGAATACTGTAGGTGGATTCCAGTCTACACTGCCGAGGAACAGAATACAAACATGCTAAAAATCACAAGGACTTCGTAAAATAAAACAAACGGCTGACGTGTATTAACTCTTTTGCTGCCAGAGCCGTTTTTTTTTTTGTTTGTTTATTGGACATATTTGAAAAATCTATTTAGGGCCGAGGATTTCGTTAAAACCCCCAAACATTAAAGCAGAGCTCCACCCTAAAGTGGAACTTCCTCTCATCGGAACCCCCCCCTCCACTCCGGTGCCACAATTGGCACCTTTCAGGGGGAGGGGGGGTGCAGCTGCAGCGGGAGGGGTAGAGGATCCCCCGCTGATGTCAGTCAGGAGGGGGAGGAGGAAAGAGGCGGCCCGTCCGCTGCAGCTGTCATACGAGCGGCGGATCACGTGAGCTCCGATATAATCAGGTATATAGCTGCATTTTTTTTTTTTTTTTAATAAAGCACAATCAGAGGGGGGACATTACATGAATCAACCAAGAGGATAATGTAAATTTAACCCTAATTTGAGCAGCAGGAGGGGAGGGGGCGGGCACGGAGCTGACAGGCAGGGAGGGGGGGAGAGGACAGAGGAGAGACACAGCGGATGACGGAGGCAGGTAAACTGACCACGGTGTCAGGGCTCAGCAGCCATGATATACCGTGGTCAGTTTACAAAGGGGAGGGCAGGACCAGGTAGGATCAGCCAGGTATTTCAGGTGATAGAGGGACCAAATTACACAGCACACGCACTGTGCTGTATAACATGCTTTAACCACTTCCCTACCCACCCATCGTCATATGACGTCCGCAGATAGGATCTCCCATCCTGGGCGAGCGTCATATGACGTCCCCGGCTTCCCTGCGGTATAGAGGGCACCCGCGCTGCGTCACCTAGGAGCCAATGCGTGTGCACGGCGGCCATGATGTCCGCCGGGCACTTGCGATCGCTCGTTACAGAACAGGACCGTGGATCTGTGTGTGTAAACACACAGATCCACGTCCTGTCAGGGGAGGGGAGACCGATCGTGTGTTTTTAGTATATAGGAACACTGATCAGGCTCCTCCCCTAGTCAGTCCCCTCCCCCTAGAGTTAGAATCACTCCCTAGGTAACACATTTAACCTCTTGATCACCCCCTAGTGTTAACCCCTTCCGTGACAGTAATCAGTGCATAATTATAGCACTAATCGCTGCATAACTGTCAGTGGTGCCAAAATAGTGTGAAAAGTGTTGGATCTGTCCGCCGCACATGTCACAGTCATGAGAAAAATCGCAGATCGCCGCCATTACTAGTAAAAAAAAAATAATAACAAAAATGCCATAAATCTATCCCTATTTTGTAGACGCTATAACTTTTGCACAAACCAATCAATATACGCTTATTTGCGATTTTTTTTTTTTTTTTACCAAAAATATGTAGAAGAATACGTATCGGCCTAAATTGAGGAAAAAATCATTTTTATTTTTGGGGGGGGGGGATATTTATTAGAGCAAAAAGTAAAAATTATTATGTTTTGTTTTTTTCAAACTTGTCGCTCTTCTTTTGTTTATATCGCCAAAAAAAAAAAACGCAAGTGTTGTATGACCGCGCAATTGTCATTCAAGATGTGACAGATGCTGAAAACTGAAAATTGGCCTGGAAGGGGGTGAAAATGGCCGGTATTGAAGTGGTAAAAAAAAAAAAAACAATAATAAAAATGCCATTAATCTATCCCATATTTTGTAGAGGCTATAACTTTTGCGCAAACCAATAAACATACGCTTATTGCGATTTTTTTTTACCAAAAATATGTAGAAGAATACGTATCGGCCTAAACTGAGGAAAAAAAAATTATAATTTTTTTTTGGGGATATTTATTAACCGCTTCCCGACCGCCCACTGCATATATACGTCAGCAGAATGACACGTACTTGTACGTGGCTCTTTAAATGCCTGCCCGTGGGTCGCGCTCGCGACCCGGTCGGGAGCTCCGTGACCCCGGCCGCGGGACCAGTGGACCCGATCGCCGCTGGTGTCCCGCGATCGGGTCACAGAGCTGAAGAACGGGGAGAGGTCTGTGTAAACAAACCTCTCCCCCGCGCTTCCTACTCTGCCTGTCACTGATCGGCTGTTCCCTGTCATCGGGGAAAGCCGATCAATGACGTCAGCCCCGCCCCCTAATGTAAAAAAACACACACACGTCACACTGACTCCTCCCCTAGTGGTTAACTCTTTCACTACAACTGTCATTTATACAGGAATCAATGAATTTAAATAGCACTGATTGCTGTATAAATGACAATTGTCCCAAAATGTGTCAAAAATGTCGATGTGTCCGCCATAATGTCGCAGTCACAATAAAAAAATCGCTGATCGCCGCCATTACTAGTAAAAAAAAAAAAAATATTAATAAAAATGCTATAAAACTATCCCCTATTTTGTAAACGCTATAACTTTTGGGCAAACCAATCAATAATCGCTAATTGCGATTTTTTTTATACCAAAAAATATGTAGAAGAATACGTATCGGCCTAAACTGAGGGAAAAAAAAATGTTTTTTTTATATATTTTTTGGGGATATTTATTATAGCAAAAAAGTAAAAAATATTGCATTGTTTTCAAAATTGTCGCTCTATTTTTGTTTATAGCGCAAAAAATAAAAACCGCAGGGGCGATCAAATACCACCAAAAGAAAGCTCTATTTGTGGGGAAAAAAGGACGCCAATTTTGTTTGGGAGCCACGTCGCACGACCGCGCAATTGTCAGTTAAAGCGACGCAGTGCCGAATCGCAAAAAGGGGCCTGGTCCTTTGGCTGACAATTGGTCCGGGGCTGAAGTGGTTAAAGCAAAAAATATTATGTTTTTTTTTTTTTTTTTTTTTCAAACTTGTTGCTCTTCTTTTGTTTATAACGCAAAAAATAAAAAAAAAGCAGGTTTTTTTTTTTGGGTGATCAAATACCCCCAAAAGAAAGCTCTATTTGTGAGAAAAAAATATTAAAAATTGAATTTGGGTACAGTGTAGCATGACCGCGCAATTGTCATTCAAATTGCGACAGCGCTGAAAATTGGCCTGGGCAGGAAGGGGGTGAAAATGCCCAGTATTGAAGTGGTTAAAGGAACAGGATTTTTTTTTTTTTTTTTTTTAGGTTAACAAAACACGTTAAGTGTGTATGTCGGCCCTAGAATTATTGCGCTCACTTTCGCGACGTTATGTCACAGTGCAAGCCACGTTTCCATGCGTAGGTGACCCTGATGGGTGCATTTACGTTCGTGTGCGCACATACATGGGGCGGGGAGGGATCAAAATCTTTTTTTTTTTTTTTTTTTTTTTTACAGGGGGTTCCAAGTGCTTTATGGTAACTTTTTTTTTTATTTCTATCACACAGGGGACAAAAAGTACCCGAAGTGACAAACTCTTTGTGACAGGTTCTCTTGTACATCAGGGGGGTATAATGGTGCACAGATTTGAAGTTGGCAAAGATATGAACGTTGGAAATCTTGGGGTAGGACTTGTCATGTGACTCTGCAGTCCCAATTTACAGGAGAAGTTACACGAGTGCGAATGGGACCTAAATGCTTGTTCAGGTCTAGAGCAGTGATGGTGAACCTTGGCACCCCAGATCTTTTGGAACTACATTTCCCATGATGCTCCGCTACACTGCAGAGTGCATGAGCACCATGGGAAATGTAGTTCCAAAACATCTGGGGTGCCAAGGTTCACCATCACTGCTCTAATGAATGGGGAAAACCAGCTTCACTTACCTGACCCTCCACTTCCCCAGCAGAAGGTGCTCCCCTATACGTAATAAGGAGTTTTGTAGCGCCACCTTTCCCTTGAGGATCGCTAGATTGTAACCCCCTTCCAATGGAGGGCTATGGATTCTGCATCGGTCTTGGAGGACATCAGAGGGCCTGCAACCGCCAGAGCATAGGGGGGGGGGGGGGGAGAGGCTGCAGGGACTGGTGGGTCAGGCAAGTAAAACTGCGACGGCAGGCTAGAACTAGGACAGTGTTTTTATTGCTGCCTGGGATTTCCTGTATGGGTGTCACAAGGACC